>JAWZYV010011077.1:0-238955 GCA_038373885.1 Cheiracanthium punctorium
TAAATAATTGCTTTTCATTTTGGCCTCGCGAAATTTCAACTAAAATCAGTTTTTTATTGCTCATTATTCCTTAAAGATTGAAATTTTCCTAGCGTTTGATTAAGTGAATATTTCTTATACATCGCATATTTTTGGTGCTTTTGGCTTGTGTGCCAAATTTCCAAACACAGTAAATTTTTCTAAGTTTTTTTTTTCTGGAAATTATTTCTAAGTTCTTTTTTTAAATGCTAATTTTCTAGTATTTCTTTAAAATAGTTCTTTTTTTTAGTGCCGTATTTTTGTTTTGGGGTAGTTTCCCATTTTCAAAACACGGGGAAATCGGAAATTTTTTATTAAGTTCTTTTTTTTTAATGCAAATTTTCTAGTATTTCTTTAAAATATTTCTAAGTCTTTTTTTTTTGTGTGTTTTTGGGTAGTCTGCCCATTTTGCATTTTCAAAACACGGGGAAACAGCGGCCTTTTTTTTTCAGGAAATTTTTTCTAAGTTATTTCTATCTTTAATGCGATTTTTAATGTATTCCTGTAAAATTTTTCTAAGTGTTTTATTTTAGTACCGTATTTTTGGTGTCTCAAGTTAGTTTCGCATTTTCAAAACACGGGGAAACAGCGGCGAAAAAGGGGGCATGGCACTTTTTTAGAATACGGGGTTACATTGGAGAAAAAGGGGGCGTGGCAAAAACCAAGATGGCGGAGCGGGTCCCTGAACCTTACTCGTCCCAAAAGGGGTTTGAAACTAAGGAAGGTGAAAAAGAATTAAATTATAACTACACAGGTATTTGAATGATAATTACTATTTAAATTAAGTTGAACACTTAGCATTTGAAATTTCTGGGCCAACACAGACTCCCGGCGCAGATAGCGGATAGTTTGCTGAATATCTGGCAAGAACAAATATTCCGCGGCTGCCGCGAAGCTACAGCGAATTAGAGGCAAGCATTTCCAGAGTATTGTTCTGATGTCACATTTCGCAGCGACGCAGTTATTCAGCACATTTTGAAAAATAGTCGCCTAGAGAATAAAAAAAGTCCCCAGAATTCACAAAATAGTCGTTTTTCGCGATATTTTCGATAGGGCTCCGACAAAGATTTCTTTTACATTATGGCCTATGGGAGGAAATTCCTTAAAGTGCTCTAGCGTTTAAATGGCACATCCGATTGAGCTCAAATTGGTCATACGTGTTATAAACCACCATTGTAAGACCGGTATTGATTTTGATGTGTATAGGACTTAAAGTTTTTCTACAGGGGTACGACAAAGATTTCCTTTACACAGGGGCGTAGCCAGAAATTTTTCATGGGGGGGGGGGGGTTACGACTACTGCAACTCACATATATGCATACATGTGTGTGATAAGGGAGTGAAGAATATACATTTTGTATAGCAAAAAATTCCTCATGGGGGGGGGGGGGGTTATGACCCCCTAACACCACCTTGCCTTTACATTATGGCCTATGGGGGGAAATTCTTGAAGGTGCACTAGTGTATAAACGGTACATTTGATTGAGCTCAAATTGGGAATGTATGTTATAAATCACCATGGTAAGACCAGTATTGATCTTGATGTGTATAGGACTTAATAGTTTTTTTACAGGGCTACGACAAAGATTTCTTTTACATTATGACCTATGGGGGGAAATTATTGAAAGTGCGCTAGCGTTTAAATGGCGCATTCGATTGAGCTTCAGTTTGGTATATATGTTTTAATTATTCATCGATTAAAATTTATTTAAATACTTCGTAATGATCTTAATTGTAAGTGTTCGGAAAGTATTGTATTCATGAAAAAATTCGACTTCGGGATTTTGGTGTATTTATACGTTTTGAGGTATTCTGAATTCATTTATGCTATTTTTACGAGATATATGTATGTATGTATGTGTGTGAACACGATAGCTCCAAAACGGGGCATTCGATTGGGCTCAAATTGGGTATATATGTTATAAACCACCGTCGCAAGACTGGTATTGATTTTGGTGTGTATAGGACATGTAGTTTTTTCTACAGGGCTACGACAAAGATTTCTTTTACATTATGGCCTATGGGAGGAAATTCCTTAAAGTGTGCTAGCGTTTAAACGGCACACCCGATTGAGCTCAAATTGGTCATACGTGTTATAAACCACCATTGTAAGACCGCTATTGATTTTGATGTGTATAGGACTTAGTTTTTCTACAGGGGTACGACAAAGATTTTTACATTATGACCTAAGGGGGGAAATTATTGAAAGTGCGCTAGCATTTAAATGGCGCATTCGATTGAGCTTCAGTTTGGTATATATGTTTGAATTATTCATCGATTAAAATTTATTTAAATGCTTCGTAATGATCTTAATTGTAAGTGTTCGGAAAGTCGAGTGGAGTCACTCCAGATTTTTTTTCATTGCAAATCCTTGTATACTTCCAGATACATATACAATGCTTAGTCTTATAATTATTTCATCTAGTAGTAGATTTACAACGCCTTCATTTGGAGCAATTTTTTCGCACTTTTCTAGTAAATAGCTGCGGCTTTCCATGCCTTCAATACTCGGTTTTAGCGAACATACAGACGAAAGTTTTCTCAAGTTCCGCTCATGTGCTAAAATTAGAATATTAGTTTCTAAAATTTCTTTGTAAAATTTAGGCGAATTGATATAAATTGAAAAAGCCCATCCAAGCATAGCGAGGCTGTATCTCCTTGTATTAGGACTTTTTCCCTGGAGCTCTATCTGCTCGTAAAACAATTTGTACCTCTCTATATTGTCCCCCTTTTCTTTCCTATCATTTATAAATTTTCCAAAAGTATCTAATACATTTTCTATATTTACTGAACATATGTCATTTTCAATTAAATTATTTAAGCACGAAAATAAGTTATCTACTTGAGATAGCTTAGTTATGATGCCACATTTTCTTTTTTCAAATAATCAAAAAATTTTATTGCAAATTAGTTTTTCACTTTTCAGGAAAATTTCAACAGTTAAATCTTTGATTTTGAACTGACATTGAATTTCAAGCGGAAACGCTTTTGGCTTAATTTTGTAAAATTTAACTGATGATTCATCACACACAACATTCCAGTCTTCGTGAACCGTATAGTTTTTTAATAAATATTCGAAGGAGGGAACTTCATTATTATACATTTCTATCTCAGTTTCTTCTCCCTTTTCTCTTTCTCCTGGGTTTTTTCTTTCACATTTATTTTTTGAAAAATATGTCGGAAGGTTTGGAAAGATACACGGGATTGCGCTTTCTGATAATTTGACTCGTTTTCTTAAGACTGTAATTTCAGAACCATCAGGTCGCTTCAGTATGTCTTCCTTTATGATATCTTCACTTCGAAAATGTTTTATACACACAACACTTGAGTTGGATTGTGTCCAGTCTTTTCTAGGGATATTATGAATCCACTGTTCCATTTTCCCGGGATCTGACGGGAATTTAAATACCTGGATATTTTCTCCCATTTTATAATTTGCTTTACATCCAGGAACACAACAAGATGAAGTCATGCTTTAAATTTCATTAAATTTGGATTTATAAATAATACATATGTCACTAGAAAAGCTTTTCAAACGCTGCGAATTTCCACAACTCTCATTCAACTAACAAATACACAGTGAGCGCTTGGAAACTTCTGGAGGAAAAACAGCTTTACAAAGTATGCAGTGTACTCTACAAACGTTGATTGTTCACTGATAATAGTTAGAATTTCATCTAAAGCTATATAAACATGTTTTAAACAGGTGGAATGTACAGGTGTAAATTATTTTCTATGTTACCTCATTCACCTACCGCCGAATGTATCATCTGTTAGCATGACGTCACAGTGGCGAGATGGATTAGTGCCCAGGCCCATAGAACATAGGGATTCTTTCTCCTCTCTCGGAGGCCTCATATGAGAACAGTTTCACAACTTGGAACAAAGTCACTTATTTATTGACCATTCAAATCAAGCTCACCAAAACAAAATTGTTTTCTTCCCTTTTCAATGAAGACTTTCTCGTTCTTGAAAATAATAGTATAATTTGCATTTTCTATTTTTCTAACGGAAATTAACTGTCCATTTAAATCTGGAACATCATTCAGAGTGATTTCAGTTCCATCAGACATTTCACCAGTAATATTTCCAATGCCTTTAACTTCAAGAGTTGTTGTTTTTGAAGCACAGCTTATAAACCCTGTAGAAGGCACTACAGATGTAAAATAATTCTTATTAGAACACATATGGGATTTTGCTCCAGAATCTATTAAAAATGCATTCCTTTTAACACTTCCAACAACGAAAGAAACTGCTGAAGCACACTTTCCCTCATTAGATTGGTTATTAGCCTTACAGTTGCGCTTCAAATGACCTATTTTACCGCAAACGTGACACGTAATTTTCTTTCTGCAGAATTTTTCGGTATGACCTTTCTTTTGCAATATTTGCAATAAAAATCCTTGCGATTTGACACAAATGCAGTATTTCTATGAGTGCAATTAGAAAGAATTTTTCCTTTCCTTGAATCATTCAGAAGAGCTTCCGCATCTATGAGTCTCTGCGAAACGAAAAACAGCATTAACTTTGTATTTGGCTGATTTTCTAAAGTAGTTTTAACACTTTCAAATTCTTGAGGCAAAAACATTAAAATATAAACAATCATATCTGTTTCACTAACTTCCGCACCTGAAACTTTTAGGTCAGAAATTAATCTATTCATCTCCTCAATATGACTTCTCATAGATACATCACGACTTTTCTTAAATGTCGCAAGTCTCTTTCTAATCAAAATTTGATTCACTGCACAATTTGCATAAGTTCTTTCCAACTTCTTCCAAACGTTTCATCTTGAAGCGATATAAGAACATTATCACTCAACAGTGATAGCAATAAAGCATAAGCCTTTTTAGCTTTGACAACATCAGCAGCATTATCTCTATTCGGCTCTTCTTCTAAAAAACTTTCCAATTCTTTTGCTGAGAAGACTGCAATTACATGCCGTTGCCATACAGAAAATTTTTTACAATCGCCTTCAAACAGTGAAACTCCATAAAGTTCTTTGCCTGAACTTATTCTGTTCTCAAAATAAATAAAACAGGATTCAAAACTTTCCTCAAACCGGAACAGAATACGGAATAAAAAACTTTGCGTGTTACAATGAAATCAGTTAGGAACCATGCTCTGCTGTAAAGAGATACATCCGTGAACCGAATAAGGAATTTATTAACAAGTAAATACAGCACATGACACTTGCAACATGAAAAAGGAAATGAATAACAATAATAAGAAAAGGAAGGTAAAACTGACTGACAGTCACTCATATATATAGGTTTTGATGGGATCCAGAATTATCCAATGAAATGTAAATATTTTACATGTTAGATCTGGAGGTAACCAATGGCAAACACGCATTTTAACAATATGTAGGGAACCTGTAAGTAAGCTATTAGGATTAACAGATAAACGTGTGATTGTTGGGGTTACAAGAAAGAGTGCGATTATCTTATATTTAACAACTATTATTGCTTTTATTCCTGTCATTTCTTAGCAGGAAGTCGCTGTTAATTCATGCCAAGGTGTCTACCCACCTGCAAAATCTAAAACAGTCAGGGAAAAATCTAGGAACTTTGCATTTGTTTGAGAGAAAACCTAGAAGCTTTTATAAACTTTTTTTTTTTAATACTTAAATTTTTTCAAAGACTTTAATAACTTCCTGAAGAACAATGGAGTTAAAATAATATTTTTAAATTTTGGTTTATATATGGTGTTGAATTTTGTGTAAATTTTTGAAGAAAAAAATGCACGCTTGGCTTATAATAGGAAATATACGGTAATTTTCCAATCAAACAAGAAATTTTTTTCCTTCTTTTGTTCTAATACTATTCCAGAGTTGCCAACCTGGCAAGGTGAAAAATCAGGAGACTTGTTTTCGATTAAAAAACTAAATTTTAAAAGATATCAGGGTTGTATCAGCTAAAACTACATTTTGGAGAGAGTGAGAAAAAAATATCTTTTGCTGTTTCTTACCAGATAGATATTTTTGGAGGGGAAAAAAAAAAAAAAAATTGGGTCCTGTCTTCTATTAGGTAGTCAGTAGCTTGTAAAAAATTTAGCAACATGAAAAATGTTAAGTTGGAAAGTTAAAAATTGGGGTCAATTTTTTACTCTTAAGGCATTGGAGGATTAAACAAAACAATGTCAAACGAAAAGTAATCATTTTTAAGAGTGATGGAAAAAGATAGAAATTTCAATGCTTTAGAACATGAAGCTGCACTTCTTTCACTATTATACATTTGTTAATGAAGTCCGAACTTTTTGATGTCACACATGTGTGGGTTCCTTGCCACAACAAAACTTAGAAAATGAGCAAATAATAAAAAAATCAGGAGAAATGTATCCTAAATCAGGTTGGCAGGAGATCAATGAAAAATCGGGAGTCTCCTGCCTAAAACAGGAGAGTTGGCAACTCTGCTATTCTAATTCTTTTTTTTTTTTTTTTTTTTTTTTTTTTTTTAACTGATCTGTATGCTTAATTTAGATTAAAAACTCTTTATTTAAATAAAATGGCATTAAAACGTAATCAAAACTCAAAATGTACTCAAACCTGTGACCCATAAAATTCTATAATCCTCAACACCATTAGTTTCAACTTGTGCAGTTTAAAGGGAGTTACCTCACATACAATCATAATTGTGTTTTACTCAATGTGTAATGTGGTTTTGCTATCACACTCTGTCGACTGGAATTTTTAATTACACCTGGAAAATTCAGACAATTTCATTTTACTAAATGAGTAGCAATATAAGGAGGTGAGTAACTGCTGACTAATTTTTGATATTCCAAAACCTGTAGTTTACTTTCAAATGAGTAAATTTATTTTCTTCTTGTCATAGCGACTCCAAATATTGGTACGTATGTTGGACTAAATTTATATTATTATTTATACATGGCAATATCTTTTTATCTACTTAATTATTTTATTACTTTACAAGATTGTCATCTGCCTATTTTACACCAAGACTTATTGTGCAGCTTATTTTGCATTTATTCACCAGCAAACATGTAACCAGACATTTTAATATTTTTGTTTGGTAAATAATAAATTAGCCTGTACATAGTTTGCATGTACTCAAGAATTAGCTTTTGTTTCATCAATTCTTTTCAGCCACACAGTTCTATTTTTATGTGCAAAAGTAATCTATTTGGGGTAATTTTAAATGAAGTACCTTCTTAGTCCCTCTTCCTGGATTTGAAAAATTTGTTGATACACATGCACGCAAGCCAATAAGATGGGATGAAACATATATATAAGAAGCTATAAAGCACATACTGTATAAATAATATTAAAAAAGAATTTATTACTCACTTAGAATGCTTAGTGTCTCATTCACAGAATTTAACTACAATGTAAGCATTAATAAAGCAGTCAACAATCTAATCATACATTAAAAATGGAGGTAACCTTATTTACATATGATACATATCAAATGGTGTTTCAAAAATCCTCTTAATAGGTATGTATACAGTCTCTGTTTCCATATATATATTAGTCTATCCATCATAAAATCTAGAATGATTTTGTTTATACATTATTTCTTTATTAAAAAAAAAAAAAAAAAAAAAGAAAAGAAAAGAAACTTCTTACGATAATACATATTCTTACTTTAAAGCTTCATTACTTGGTCATTAAAATTATGCTTTTATACGAAAAATAAAGAATGAGTCTTGGCATTGAAATTTCTACCTGACAACTCAAAATGTATTTCTTAAGAAGAAAAAGGAGGAACTCACAAACAGCAAAACTGTTCTAATGTCTATATGTGTTACAAGGCGGAGGGTGTGTGTGTGTGTGTAAAACTTTAAACATAAAAGATATGAACAGTTAGTTATTAAAAGAAATAAGTTAGGGTAGAACACACATAACAGTAATAGCAATTTTATTTATGAGTTTCAGTAGGTATATATAGTCCTCTCTACTTCAGCAGCAAATGATCTGCCAACTCACATGTGTCCATTCTTCTTGCTAATCTCCTGGTCATTCCTTAAAAAAAAAAATCTTTGCTACTCAAGCATTTATTTTTGTTACCTTTTTTATTAGTTCACATTTTCTTTTCCTTATCTTCAATTTTTGCCTTCCTATTCACATGTGGGTTGGTGAATTTCTTGCTGACGAAGGAATGACTTATGTACCTCTTGAAACAAATGTGCAGCTTTAAATACTGTTATGTGGTTTTGTACAAAGTTATTTATTTTTCTTTTTAACTCATTTTTAGCCAGATCTTTGTTTTTATCATTAACTGTAATGGACAGTGAAAAAAAGGGTTAACATCAACATTTTTGAGTGTTTTTTAAGAATTAATGATACTTCTAGATTTAAATGGTGGATAAGCTATTAATATGACTAGAGAGCTATATTTGTACAAATATCTTGAATGATGATGATTTTCAGAGAATAAGCAGAGTTTATGACGGAAGGCTGCTGCTAGTTCATTAGCTGTCCCAGCGACTCCTTTTCCTCTCTTTCCGATCTTTTCGATCAGATCTTGCATCAGAAGCTTCTGAACTTTCTTTAATAGGGATTTTCCAGGCTGTGTCAGTAGCAGCTGTGAACTGAGATTTGTACTGGGCCTGTAAAAAACAGTAGCTATTTATAATCATTTTTAATAATAACATCATGTATGGAACAATGTAAAACATCGATTTACTTACACATCAACATAAGATCAAAGTCTATTTTTGGAAAGTAATGTTAAGTTACACATTGTTAAATTTTTTGGAAAATTGCTAAAGACACCTTTATGTTGAGAGGTGTTTATAGTTTTAATTTGTCTGTCTATATATACTCTAAATCTCTGTATAGTCTTGCTACGTTAACTTGGCAGTCGGACACGTGAATTTGGTCGAGTCCACTGGGGAAATTCGGTAACAGGTTTTCCTTCGGGGTAAAATCAGGTAGCCGTAATTGGCGCCTTATCGCGGATACAGGAAATTTCTAGCACAATGAAGAATGAGCGAGCGGAGCAGGTGTGCCCTTTTATTCGCTTTCATTGTGGGGGGGGGGGGGAGACCGCGCGGATGACCACCAGAAATTCTCCCCACTTGGCCAAAGAAGCTGCAGCCAATTAAGCAGTAGCATGTAGTAACCTTTCAATGAGCGACCCCTCTCTAGGAATGAATTCGCCTAAAGTCGACTGTCAAGTTAAGGCAGCCAAACTATATCACCATTTATCCTCTTTCTCTATTTTTCTGTTGTAATTTTAAGCACAGAAAAAGTACCTTTTCTAAATGATTTATCTTCACTGTAATTTACTATAAGTTTTTAAATTCTGTAAGCAAACAATTTTCTTGCATATTTATTCACCAACTGTCACCAAATGAATCATATATTTTCAATACAAAATAATGAAATTGCTACTAGTCTGGTTCAAATTATCATGAGGATTCTTGCATTACCAGTCATGGTCTTTTGATGGTAACATTATAGTGAATGCGAAATAACAATTTTAAATCTGAGCTTGTCTTCCTGATTTAAAAAAAAAAAAAAAAAGTACTGGAATGTCCTCAATTTTGGATAATAATTATTATATATTCCCCCTTTTCCAAAAGAGTTAAGAAACCATTTAAGTGAAAAATGTATACATTAATTATTCCATATGGGACTGAAAAACACAGTTTATGTAAGTACTGCTATGTTATATTTTAACCCTAACGTTTTTTGATGCATATACTTCAGGCAATATCAGCACATTAACACGGAGGAAACAAATTTCACTGCCCTTTGAACATCTCTCCAAAAATAAAAAGCAATGCAATGTTTTGTCGCCAAAAATTATGAATTCTTTCTCATATTTACCTGAAATGCTGACTTCATTGCTGATAGTCGATCTGTCTGAGGTCCACTGAATTTGGCTAGACTGGAATGTGAAATGCCACTGCACACCAAGTTATTGCTAGATGGGCCTGAAAACTGAATTAATAATAACAATAGTCAAAATAGGTAGTCAGTATATTTGGTACATCATCAAGCTGAAACAACCCCAAAAAGCAATGTAACTAACTTGTATCATCATTAGTTGTGAAAAGAAGGGGGGGGGGACACAGAGCATACTCCAGTAGTTTATATACTTTAATTTTGAAAATCACATTCTTATTATTATTTTGATGATTCTGAATTTTCTTCCAATAGTGCACACACTTCAGAACAACTTCCATTCTACAGACTGAATTTAATCATTAAAATTCCAGCTAGTGTCCCTACAAATAATTATGATTTTCAATGCAAACTGTAAAAAATAAATAAGAAAATAAATGATAAATGAAGAAATTTGAAGGAATTTTTAAAAAATTCTTCTGGACACACTCTATTGGTGTTACAACAGCCACATTTCCATCTAGATAAACTTTATGCATATGAACAATTAGAAAATTGCATAAAATAACCATTAAAATTTTTACATTTTTAGTATCACAAAAGAATGCAGAAGAGTACTTTTGGAGTACAGATATTAAAAGAAATATGGTACACCACCTTTATTACTCCTGTTTGGGAGGGACCATGGAATAGAGGATAAGACACTGGACATGTTAGATGGCCAAAGTGTGAAGGTCCCATATTCAGGCCTATGCACGACTGTCGATCAAGCGATTTTTTGGGCGGTTTCTTCCAGATGTAACAGGAATGCGTGTTAGAACCCCTTAAAAAGTTTTCCACCGAAGCCCCCCCCAACAACCCCATAGGCAGATGCCCCTTGTGTAGGCTTGCCATAACATAAAATACAACACCATAATCCTGTTTAATATAAATAAAATTAAAGAAAATATCAGTAAAAAATGGCTAAAAATGTTTTAACAATAGAATTATTCTACAGAATTTGAAAATTTATTAATATTTATTTATCTGCTGTAGTGTCATTTTTAGTTTCCTTCATATTTTGTATGAGGATACGTGTTAAAATTCATTTGCAATTTTATTTATTTATTTATTTTTTAATTAAAAAGGATTAAAAATAAAAATGTCAATTTTTATAAAAATTCAAAAGGATCTGAAATATGTGAAGTTTTTAAAATTCAGTAATATTCACTGATTTATTTGTATTTTAAAAAGTTTTGTAGTAATTTAAATAATGCTAAAATACTGGTCAAATTAGCAATTTTTGAAATTAAATGTACCATGAAGCGAAGAGATAACTGTATGAACATATCATATGTGTTATTACTACTTACATGCATGTTCTTTGAATAAATAAATAAGACTGTAATTTACTTTTCTATGTGAATTACAACAATTTAAACTTTGAAAATTTTTACAATTTACATTTTTTACAGTTTGCAATTCAAAAGAGAGAAGTGATATTTTCATGAAATTTGACAAAAAAGGATTTCTACATACAACATCTAATTAGTAAGTTTTATTTTGTTCTTCCAACTGGTTTATTATTTGTAATGGACTTTGTTAGGCCTAATATACCACAATCCAAGCATTAAAACACATACACACAATACCCCTTCCCTCTATTTAATGTGTGCATTCTCTTTTTAAATAATTAAAAAAAGAAATGAAAAGATATTCAAGAAAATTTGGATATTTGAGAATAATCCTTTTCAGTTAAATCAGAGGCAGAAGAATCCAGATAAACTTGGATGTTTTATAAAATGATTTTGTATGCACTTTGAGCTGAATTGTCTCTTAATTACTGTTTGATTATACTTATTGTTTAACTATTGTTTGATTATACTTATCTATCAATTATTGTAATCTTGTTTCTACTGTCTCTTAATTAAATATTTAACATCTTATTTTTTACTGACAATCATTTTATATGTTGCAATACATATTTTTAATTACTAAGATAATTACTAAGATTTTTAATACTTTCGATAACACTGGGTAGTGCTATCGAAAGAAAAAATTCAGATTTTATGATATAGATTTTTCTAGCACAACAAGGTTTCATACACCTCTTATACATTTTCCCCTTCAGAAAGCATTAACACTGAAAGTTCATCATCTATGATAACAAAACTGGAACAAGTCAGCAGACAAATTAAAGCCACAAATGTATTTTACATACACAAAAGATTAAAATTTAGGGATGAGAATATTAAAAAAAAAGCAAAGTCTGAAAACTTGTAAGAGCTACATTTGAGCAACAATGCTTGTAAATTTCAAGCACAAAAAGTATTGTAATTGCTACTAGAATTAAATCTATTCTATTTATATACAATTTTGCCTAAAAAAAGTAAGAAATAATAATTTACTTACACAGTATTAGTATAAATTATAGCACAATTAAAACATCTCTTTGTTGAAATTAACTTATATGTACATCTATATACTTATAACAAATGTACTTATGCACAGTGTGTATGCAAGGGGAGGGTTTGGGGGTTAACCCCTGCCCCCACTGTCAAAAAATTTTTAACAAAATGTCCATAAATTTTCAATTTTTAGCTTAAATATTACACATTTTAACACAAAGTTATATCTATAACACCCCCCCTCCCCTTGAAGGAAGTCTGCATACGCCACTGCTTATCTATCACATAAAATTGATTTAAAAAAAAAAAAAAAAAAAAAAAAAAAGCTATTAAACTAGTTGTACAAATAAGTTAAAACTAAATAATTATACAATTTTCTGAAAAGGGGGGGGGGACAGAACTTTATTAATTTCTATATTTTAACTTTAGAAGTTTGTGAATGCATTTAGAATGCTTAATAATTTTAATCAATAATATTAAATTATTATAACCAATTCTGCTAAATTATGTGTTGCTATATAACATTTATACAGTTTAGAAAAAGAAAAATAGCTTGTTATAATTTTCATTATTTATTGTCAGTAAATTTTTCACATGCACACATAGATCTTTTAGGTAAGTTTGACCTTAAAAATCAGCTGTAACTTACAAAAATCATAAATTTGTAAAATAAATAAATAAAATAAAATTTAAAATAAATATATTTATTAAAGATATAATCTCTTATACAGTCTATAAAAGAGTATTTTTAATTCTACGGCACTGGGGATTAAAGGAATACTAAAGAAAATATTATCTGTCAATTACAAAAAGGATGAGGAAAGATTCAACTGGGAATACTCATATATAATTTTCTGTGTATGATGCAATTTTAACAGGTGTGTGTGTGTGGGGGGGGGGGGGGGGGAGAAGGTTTTTCACAGAAGTCTTTCTCCTTTTACAAAAAATACCAAATGCAGGTATAACTTTTCTTTTACAAAATATTATTTGAAGAAAAATTATCCTAATCCATCTGAACAAAAGGACATTATACATATCTGGATCCTTCTGAGTGGAAAAAATATATTTGGATCCGCTTATTTTTAGTGGACCGTTTAATGGTTTTTCAAAACAAGTCAAAGAAATGAAAAAAAAAAAAAAAAAATCAAAATTATTGTGTTAATTTTTTTAATTAAACAAATTTGTTTAAAAACTTAATAATTATAATCTTTTTAAGTGAATCTTTTTGTTTAGTTCAAATGTCCTCAGATTTAAATTTGTATTTGCCATAACTCAGAAAGCTTTTGAATATTTCTGCAAAGTGGGTTTCACCCTCTCAACCACTAAAGGGTTCCATCTCTCATTCTTGCTATAGAAAGTGCAATCTTCCTACAGGGTGCTAAAATCATTCTAGGGCAAGCGTAGTCTACTCCTAGTTATACCAATGGTATTTACACATAATTATTAATCTTTTTTAACATTACGGTATAAGAACATCATCATGTTCCAATATTTTTTCCCCGCAGAAAGTTTCTTAACTGGCAGAGGTTTGTTGTTTATTACAGTTTTTAGTACAGCTTTTGAAGAGACATCTCAAAAAATTTCAAGTGTCAAACACATTCATATTAATGTACCAAAGTCAGATAATATTTCTAAACAACTATCTTAATAAGATATAACAGAAGGCTCTGTAGATCTGAAAATCTTCTTGATTTGATAGTAGTGATTCAATAACTGAGATTTTTAAAAATGAGATTTTAACCATTAAAATGTTTTTTAACCCATCAGGGTGTCTACCAAATTTCTGAAAGTCAATTTCCTGACTTTTGGGAGGTCCCGGGAAAAAAATTCCTGACCAGTGCATTTTACTTTGGGAAATTGCACAATGCCCCCTCCCTTGTCTTTATATTTGCATATTTTGTACAGAGGAAATCAAATCCATTCTTGAAATCAATTTTAACTGAAGTATACAGGATTAAGCTTTCATCAATTGAGAAACAGAAGTAGACGCACTTTCTGATAAAATTAACTCACTTTCATGGAAATACAGTCCCAAGTCATAAGTTATCAAGTAAACTAATTTGTCTTTTACCCTCCCGTCACGATTGATGAGCCCCCATTTCTCCCTCCTTATACAAACACATCACTAGATGCTTTCGCGGTCCGAAAAATGTGTTTGGTTTCCAGTCTGACAATTAGAGAGAAAGCGTAAAAAAAAAGGACACAAAATAAAAAAATTGATTCTTTTGGTGAAATTTCCGGACCCATTATCCAATTTCCCGGTTTTAGGCTTTTGCAGTCCGAAAAATGTGTTACAGTTGCTTTTGGTTTCCAGTCTGACAATTAGAGAGAAAGTGTTAAAAAAAAAAAAAAAAAAAATTCTTTTGGTGAATTTTCTGGACCCATTATCCCATTTCCCGGTTTTTTCCAGACTTTCCGGACTCATTTTCCAATTTCCCGGCTTTTTCCAGATTTTCCGGAGCGGTAGACACCCTGCCCATTCATTACACAGGATCTGAATGTTATCATTGTGGCAGAATATTTCACACATTGTGCTTGAAATATTGCTTTAAGATGATGTACTATTCTTTAAAAAAACTCAAAACAGAAAGATTCGTATTCATAAATATAACAACAAATGATCTGTTTTCACATCCATATCTAGATATAAAAACAAGTTACAGCTGAGTCCTGATAATTCGAGCTGATTGGGGCCAACACCGACTCGGATTACTGTAAACTTGGATTATGCGGACTGCATTAAAAAAAAAAAAAAAAAAAAATCATTTTTATGCTTAGTACATGCAAAGAGATCATGTAGCAAAAAAATAATGAGCAGCCAGATTTGCCAACATAAAAAATATTTTAAATAGCATCATACTGGCTATATTTAATGTTTAATAAATGAGTCTAAAGTTATTTATTTTTGAGCAGAAAGTTTAGCACTACCACGAATTAAATGGAGCTTGGATTAGCATGACTCCACTGTATTTGTTTCTAGATCTTAACTTTTTAAGGATCCTGCACACCTCTAGTTATCAGATAGCATAGATTCCATATAAAGTTTTGAATCAGCAGTTAAAGTTGGTTTTGCATGAAGAGAATGTCAAAATAAGAGCCATACTAAAAGATAAAATAAATAAAAAAACTTTGTGAAAAAAACACACATAAGATGTTATCGGCATGAGACTTATCGTTTAACACTAGTATTTTGATTGTTTTTTATATACTAAAAAATGCCTCTAAAGCATCTTTTAGTATGGAACGTAGAAAAGATGCATACTAAAAGAAGAGTAAACTCAGAAAAAATAATTTACATGATATTAAAATATATAAATTAGCAATACAGCAAAGCTGAGTGAGAAAAATAATCACAGCTTTTTATAACTATCACTATATACACCCTTATAACATAATGGAAGAAAAGACAAAGACTGGCTGTTACATTTAGATGCATACTGATTTTAAGCATAAATATTTTACAATGGAAAGAAATATAAATTCTGTACATAATAAATTGTATAAAGCCGAATTTTTAAGTTAACTAAAATGATTATTTGCATGAAATACTAAGTTAGAATAATAACAATATTACAAATTTGAAAATGAAATGACAGCATACAAAACAATCAGGTATTAACTAATTCTACTAAATTTTAATAAAATTACAATAGAAAGAGAGTAAATTTTTTATGCCAAATCATGTACTAACAATATGATGGAAAAATGGAAAATCTACATCATAGGTGTGACACGAAAGTTGACTTGATTCCTTAAAAATACAAATAACATTTCAATCTGAAAAGAAGTGTTTAGGACAGTGGTTCCCAAACTTTTTCGACTCATGGGGCCCTTTTTCAACTAAAAATTTTCCAAGGTGCCCAACCCCTTGTAAAATTATGACTAGTACAAGATTTAAAAAAAAAAAAAAAAAACCTCTTGCGTCTTCATTATTTAATGTTTACTTTTGCTTTATTAACCCTAAATTCATAATTAATGCTACGGATGAGCCTGCAAATCGCTGCACATTTTTTCAAATCTTGGAATTAAACCGGACATGGTTACCCTCATTCATTTGCAGCACACAGTTTGGGAATAACTGGTTTAGGAAATCCCCAAAAATTATTGTTTTACCAACTTTTATTCCAGTGTACAAGGAATCTCAGAAGTAGTTGCAGTTTGATTACTGATTATATAGAAATGTAAACATCCGTTTTACAGGAGGAAATGGGCAAGTGCATTAGTCGATGGGGGATGGCAGTCAGATGTACGCTAAGCTAAATTATAATTATGACACAGTTTTGAAGAAGCAAAGCTGCATTCATGCTGCTCAGACTCCGAGCTGATTTCGTCAATAATAACACTAATAATAAAAGTCCTGCATGCTATATTTCAATATATGAAGACATTATCATAGATTACTGAGAGTTGACGTCCCCACAATACAATCTTATATAAATGAGAAAGAGGAGATGCATTTACTCTGCTAGCTTTCCCCTTCCTCGACCAGTTCGTTTGGATTAACCTTTACTGGCAGCTTGCCAATATTCTAGGCAAACCGCAGTCAAACTATAATGGACATTTGTCCAAAAATTACTTACAATATTTCTCTCATTTAAATTAACAACATCTTTAAATAAAAAATGCTAGAAATGTTTTTTTTTTAAATCTCAAGTTCATTTTTTTACGACATATACAGTTATAATTGTCTGTGGTAAATTGATATAAATATGAGAGGATATAAACCACTTTTTACTTTCATTAAACTAATAATGTATATATTAGTCATTTTATCCTGCAATAAAGCCAAGCAAAGTAAGTCTTACCATTTCATCAGAGCCAAGGCCGGGTCTTTCTCGAAATCCAAGTCCCTGTCCACGATTCAATTTTTTACCTTTACCTTGTTTAAAACGTGACTTTCGAAACCAAGCACTCTAAAAATTATAATTAAGTACAGTTGATGAAATTTTGTTGTTAAATTCAAGTGTCATGCAAATAGTGAAAAAAAGGGGGGGGGGGAGAAAAAAAGTGGGAAATACCTGCATGGCTAAATCCATTAAAGCTTGAGGAACTGCTTGATTGGCTCCTTCTAAATTTCTAACTAAGTGACCAGCAAATTCTTTATCCTTATCAGTTACCAAAGTATATGCAATACCCTTTTCACCTAAATAAATACAGTGGAATTTAGATTTCAATTTAAATTCAAGATATAATCCACAATGTTAAGCATCAATTCAATTATTCATTAAGCACAAGACTCTAAAAATGTAACTAGGTACAATAAACATTTAAAATTGTAATTTGTCAGGACAGATAACATCAGAGTGTTGCAGAGTTGGCAAGGATTTCCCAAGAAATTTTATCACTTTCATTAGTTCTTTTATATTAAATAAATTTTGGACATTTTAACTAGCCCCCTTCCCCCTTTTAGTAATATCAACACACAGCCTTTAGCTTAAAACAAAAGCAAAATACACTTTAATACTTTCCCCCCCCCCCTCCAAACACACAAAAAACATAGAAATATACAGTGGAAATCAAAGAATGCTTACAAATATCTATAATGGTGATGTAAAAAGTAGGATACAGAAAATAAAAATAATCCACTATTCTGCATTCTAAACGATCATATTTTAGATATGTGATTTTTTTAATTTCAATAAGCAAAATTATTCTTTTGTGATGTGCAAAGTACCCACCAAGCTATAATTTTCAATTTCCCATCATTCCTGGTCAGAATGCAGGGATCCTTCTGACTAATTTTTGAGAATTCCCTGACATTTTCACGACTACTTTGAGTTAACTCTTCACTTAGGATTCAAATATATTTCGATTCCATAATCACAACTCAACTGTTTTTTCAATATGAACATACTATATTAACAAGGCTGTCAATCTCGAGAAACAATTTGAAAATATGTGTATCAGTTTTGGGGAGCATTTTACTTTTATATGAAGCAGTTTAATAATGCGAGTAAAAATTACTAAAAACTATAGCCACTCACACAAACTAGTATTTACGCTAGAGGTCTTTAATTATATTTTATAATTAATCAAACTTCAATAAAACTAGAACACATTTTGTATATTATTAACGGATTTAATTTTCCTCTAGACATAACATACTAATCTCTTAGTCACAGGAATAACTGAATTTACATATTTTTCTTTCTCAAACTAATGCTTGTTGCAGATATTAAACTTGTTCAGAGACTTGAGGCAGGGAAAGTAGAGCAAAATAACTTTATAGGGAGTAACTTGGCAAAAAAATGCAGAGCAGTTGGAAATCCAACTGCTCTGCTGATGATAGCTGATGAAGTAATGATAGTTAAATTAATATTTTCCTTAAAGAAAAGTAAAATGTAATAATTGAGAAGAAAATATGTAAATGTAGGAAAACAAAGCTAGATTTAAAAATCTTACTAATGTTTCAAAATACCAGAGTAAAATAAACTACTGAAAAAGAGTAATGCGAAAGACAACTATTTTTTTTTTTTTTTTTTTTAAATACATACATGTCAAGGGAACAAAAGGTCCTCTTTTATTTATACACTCACTACAGTTAAGTCTTCTGTTCAGTTAGTTTTTTTATTCTTCTTTTTACAATATTTTACTCAATTCACTGATTTTTCCAGAAGCTGTAAATTCTCTGATAACTCAAGGTCAGTGACCACTCTGCATATAGTAATTATTAAGTGGCCAAAATACAGGATTTTGCAGTTCTACTGAAAGTATTTTTAAGTTATTGAAATGGATATTTTAAACTGATTTTTTATCGATATGAAAAGGGTTTTATGCATGAAGGAGAATGTTGTTTTGTAGCACAGAGAAAATTTTACAAATTCATGTACTTAGTTAAAAAAAAAAAAATTATTACTTCATGAACTACAACAGGTAAGTGTAAGCGCAACCTCATGGTTTTTATAGATGGGTCATCACATCAGTTTTTATACACAATTTGTCTGTTAATATGCTTCTGCAGGACATGCAAAGAGCAAATTTACTTTGTGGTCATTTTGAAAAATCAGCAAGTTTTTAAGGATACTAGTAAGTTTCAAGGACTTTCAAGGTCCCTATGGATTTTCAAGGACCTTGATCAAGCTTGGGGGATCAAGAGGAACTTGCAGACTCCGAAAGATTTTTAAGAGTTATTTTATTAGATCTAATTTTTTATATATGATGTTTCATAACATTTATAGGCTTTGTGGATTTTTCTATTTAACCACTACAGTAAATGCTTACATATTAAAACGTTAAATTTATTTGTTTTTATAAACCAATAACACAGTTGAAGAAATAAAAGTGAAAGTAAAAATATAAAACAAAGGCAGGGTTGATCCAGAAATTTTTTGGGGGGGCCTCATTTTTGCAAATGTCACTTTTCTTGTTAAAATAATTTACAAAAATTCAAAAGTAGAGAATAATGCTAATGAAGGATTGTTTTATTCAATTGTATTTTTGTGAAGGGGACATTTTAATGAATTGTAATCTTGTGAACGGGCAGCAAGACAGACCGAAATTTCATGTGCGTTGATCTATGAAAAGTTTAAATAATCTTTCAACATGAATTTGTAGGGCAAAGGTTGATCAACTTATCAAATAATTTACACACATGTACTTACCAGCTCTTCCAGTTCTACCAATTCGATGAGTGTGTGTATCAATATCTCTTGCAATATCGTAATTTACAACAGTCTTCACATGTGTAATGTCAAGACCCCGAGCTTAAAGAACAACATTTGAAAGTGTAAAAACAGTGCATGGTTAACAAGCATAAATATATATATATATAAAGACAATTTTTTAAAAATAAATAATTATAATGCTGATTAAAAAACAATATTTAACTTATGATTACCAATTCTTTTCAAAGAAATTAGTACTTGATTAAATTATACTAAAAATATGATATACAGATTATATAATTAAAAAAAAATAAAACACTTTGAAAATTATTATTATTTTTTAAATTTCCATACTTGAAAAATTATTTTGCAACTTTGGTCATGTAACAAACAAAAAGACTTGAATATGCACTCTGGGAACGTACCCATACTGCGTGACCCGTTTAGTGGGGGGAGTGGCTTGGATTTTTGTTACGTAGTTAAGTTACAGTAGCAAAATGTTTTTACATAAGTTTTTTTTTTTTTCATAATATTTAATTTACCAGTAATTATAAGCATGCATGCAGTCTTATGCAATAAACGCCGTATTAATAAACACGAATATGAGTCAAATTATTTTCATTTGTTTCACTTTCTGCCTGCGAAATGATTAAAAATCATACTTGTCAATACTACGTAAAAACTTAAAAGGGAGTGTGTGTGTGTGTGTCTCGACATATACTACGAGTAGTTACCGAGGGGAGGGAGGGATCGAAAAATC
Organism: Cheiracanthium punctorium; assembly: GCA_038373885.1. NCBI lineage: Eukaryota > Metazoa > Arthropoda > Arachnida > Araneae > Cheiracanthiidae > Cheiracanthium > Cheiracanthium punctorium. Next base: position 20,584 of record JAWZYV010011077.1, read on the forward strand.
TTTAAAAATAGGTCACATAGTATGGGTACGTTCCCTTATCATTAATAAAAAATAATTAATGAAAAAAACCTATTCAACATTTTCTTTTCAGGAGAGAAAAAAAAAAAAATCTGGAGTGACTCCACTCGACTTTCCGAACACTTACGATTAAGATCATTACCAAGCATTTAAATAAATTTTAATCTATGAATAATTCAGCAAAAATTCTTAGTTTTTTTCAATTTGAGCTCAATCGAATGTATCGTTTAGACGCTAGCACACTTTCAGGAATTCCCCCCCCCATAGGCCATAATATAAAAGAAATCTTTGTTGTAGCCCTGTAGAAAAACTATAAGTCCTATACACACCAAAATCAATACCGGTCTTGCAACGGTGGTTTATGACATTAATATGCCCAATTTGAGCTCAATCCAATGCCCCGTTTTGGAGCTATCATGCTCTCTCTCTCTCTCTCTCTCTCTCTCTCACACACTCACACTCACACACACACACACACACACTCACACACACACACACACACACACCTCGTAAAAATAGCATAAATGAATTCAGACGACCTCAAAACGTGTAAATACACTAAAATCTTGAAGTCGAATATTTTCATGATTACAATACTTTCCTTACATGGTACATGTTCGAAAAGTAAAAAAAGCAAATACTACAGAATAACTACATAAATGGGGAGCTGTGGAATTAAATTATAGCGGAAGCAGCATCAATATATGCATTAAAAGTTGGATTCCTCTCAAAAGCTTCACACGAGAGTCACTTGGGTTAGACAACTGGTGGATAGTGAGTGCAAATGTTTGCATCCCACGAAAATAGTTTTCGAAGAAGATTTTGGTCAGGTAATTACTAAAGTGGTGGTGAAACCTGATGAGCTAGATCAAGGCTTTTATTTATTGGGAAATAGAAAGGCAAAATTAATCGAAGAAGATAGGAAAAATCCATCACTTGTGAATGCAGTGATTCCTAGACAAAAATTAAAGGCCACTCTAGCAGAAGAGTCAGAAATGGAGAAGGCGCAAAGTAAGTTAGAAGATAATGGTTCCCTTGGGAAACGGGAAGATTGGATAAAGAAGACATTCTTTTTCATGAAGAAAGCGAAAATTTTGAGGTCCGGAAGCGAAGGAAGAAAGTGAAAATTTTTGAGTACTTTCCAAAGTACTTTGAGCAGTAGGTAATAGGGCAATATTCCCTACTGCTCAAAAAGAAACTTAACTTTAGATGAGACAGAGAATACAGAGGATTTTCATTTTCTGCTGAAATTTTAGCCATTTCTTCTGAAATTTTGGCCATCACACTGCTATCTATTCGTTCAGTTTTGGACAACTTTGATCTTAGGCTTCACTGTATTGTTGCAAGTTATGGGAAGCACATTGAAACTCTTGTGTATAAAATTGGAATACGTGTACTTAAACATGAAGTAAATATTTTTTTTTCTTTTCTCAAACTCTTTCACTAAACAATTCAAATGTTTGGTAAATGACTGGGCACCCTGTATATAGTTAGTAAAAGTTTCAATCATTCTTTTTTACTAATAAAAATTCACAAAGAGTATCGTTGAAGTATTTTCAATCAATTAACTGTTTCAAACTTCTTCTATTTATTTATTAAAGTAAAATTAGAAGAAAAAGAAAGAGAACATTACAACTATCTTTATTTTGATATTTCCCCCCTCATTTGAAAAGAAAATAATGCCTGTTTATATTTTGTAATCATCTGATTAATGTTATGCCAATTCCGATTTGTGTTTTAACATACCTGCAACATCTGTAGCAACTAAGATGGGAACTTCTTTCTTTTTAAAGGACAAAATAACTTTGCTCCTTTCATTCTGATCAATGTCTCCATGTAGCAAGCCAACTAAAAAAATTAAACAATTGATATTTTATCTCATTATTACTTTACCAGGGTTGCCACTCAATTTCTGAAAAAAAAAAATTCCCTGACTTTTCCAGGTTTTCCAGACCATCATGTGGTAAAAATCCAGACTATTTTTTATGTTTATGATGTCAACTTTGTATATTTTCTTTGATATTTTTAGCTTCCCAAAGTAAGGTTAAATGTTTGTTTACAAACATTGATTTTCCAGGTTTTGGGCTAAAATTTGCAATTTTCCCTGACTTCTTGACTTTTTTTGCCAAAATGAAATTCCCTGACTTTTCCAGGTTTTCCCTGTTCTCCCTGACCAGTGGCAACCCTGTTTACACACAAATTATTTTGGCTTTCACAGTAGGGCTGGGCAATGTAGCAATACACCAAAAAACATCTTTGTACATCAAGTATAATAACAGTGATGTCACAGTAAGTAAAAAAAAAATAAAAAATCAATTCTTCAAAAAGAATAATAACATTACTAACTAATAATAGAAAAATAACATTAATTTTTGCATTTGATAAGAGAATCTGATATCAATTTCATTATTATTCACTCATTATTAATGAATGAATTTGATCGGAAGGAAGTGAAGTGTTTCGATTTTAGATTGAATTAACCACTTTATCAAATTTGGGGTCGCCTGTAAATTATGCCACACTTTTTTTTTTCAATTTATCTGACCTCCGAGTCCCCTTTGTCACAAAGTATTATACTACATTAAATAAACATACACTTGCATTCAGAAACAAGGATCCAATTTAGAGATCAAACTTCCAATCTTATTTCTAAACTTCCAATTTTATTTTTAAACTTTCACTGTGAGTTTCAATTCTGTTGATGAAAGTAATAAAAAGATTCAAGTACTTATTTTGTATGAAATAAAATCAAGATTTGCAATAAATAAATAAATATTTGAAATACAGTCAAACCCTATTATAGCAAACCCAGTATATAGCAACCAAAAAAAAAATTAGTCCCACTGTTTTAATACCGTGTTTCTTAACAGTTTGGATGTAGCAAACAAAACTTTTGATCCCTCGAAGATTGTTATAATAGGGTTCCACTGTACAACAGAAGGAGATTTCCTTCTTAATCAAAAATTTTGCTGCTGCCCTATTCTCAGAACCTTATATTCCTTTCTTTTCAAAAAAGACATTTAAGTGAGTGAAAACAGAAACATAAAAAATAGTTGTTTTTAGCGCTGATTTAAACAATATCTTCAAATTCTCGTAATTTCAAAATACCTTTTCAAAAAATTAATCTGCTGATTTTAAATGTTCTTAATTCAGTGAAAGTGTGTGATGTTACACTTCTTGATACCCCTTGTCACAAACTTTTAGAATTTCCTGAACCTCCCCCATTTAAGAACATCATCATTTATGGATAGACTGTTTCATCTGTTAGGGGTTTTAATCTTATATTAATGAAATGACGGAACAGACTGTCCTTTAACACAGGTAAGAACCATTCTGATTAAATAAGCTTTTGAATTAAAAAAAATCCTCAAAATAGGTCCATTCATTTAAAAAAAAAAATTGTCACAAATACACAATGATACATAAGATTTCAAACTTAAAATACTCCTCCCCCCCTTTCTTTTTATTTGGGGAAGGGGGTTGTTCAAAAAGAAAATTTTATATTTTGCTTTGGGGACCTTCACCCATACAATTTTCAAAACAATCGCTTTCATAAAAAATATATAAACATAATAATTTAATGATAAAGCATCTAACTGTAGAAAGAGTTTTTCTTCACACCAACATCAGTTATAGCAAGCCAATTAGGCCTATTTTATCATGTATAATAATAACTTCCAGCATTAAAACACAACACCAATAATGCCTCAGCTCATCACATGATCATCAAAGTCAAACATCTGCTTAGATTGAAGACCTCAATCCTGAACTGGGACAGGAATGTACAATCTTTCCTTCTCAATACCTTGCCATAAATATAACTCAGTGGCACGCATGGTGCTGTTACAGTAGGGGTTTATCCTTTTAAAACTTAACTTTGAATTTATTCTTTAAAAACTTTAATAGCTTAAACTCTGTTCAATATTTTAATAGATTCAATAAATTTAAACCAAAGTTTGAATAAATAAACTTTTTCTGAAGTTTTAAAACTCAAATAGGTTCTTTTGCATTTAAGAGAAGCTGGTAGCATTCTACATCGTAAAAGATCAAGAAACATCATGGATTAACAAAGCATGTGCATGTTTAGGATGTCCTAGGATATGCTCTCGCTCATTCACAGTCTAGTGTAAGAAGCATAAGCAAAGCATGTGGTTATTCTAAATCACAAGTATGGAATATTTTAAGTACATATGGTGCATATCCATATCATCCCATTTTGGTACAAGATTTATTGCATGGAGACAAAGAACGTAGATTTGATTTCTGTAATTTCATTTTGAATAAGCAAAATGATAATATGTCGTTCGTTAGTGACATATTTACTGATGAGAGTCAGTTTACAAGACAGGATGTTATAAATACACAAAATAGTCACTATTGGTCTCTGCAAAACCTGCATATCATTTGCCTGAACAGACACCAAGTGCGTTGGTCGATAAATGTTTGGTGCAGCATATGGAAAGAGACCTTAAATTGGGCCATGTGGTTTCATCATGATGGTACTCCAGCAAATAAATCACTAAAGCCTCACACTGTTCTAACTGAAACATTTGGAAATAATATAATTGAGTACGGCGGTCCTGTTGAGTGGCCTCCAAGATCACCAGACTTAAATCCCTTAGATTACTTTCTCTGGGCTTTCTTGAAAAATAAAATATATGAAAAAGAATCAACAAGTCCATCAAACTTACTAAATCATACATGTGAAGCATGCAGATGTTTAACACTGACTATACTACGCAAAGTACAGGAAGAGTTTTTGACACGGGTGCATGTTTGCATTGTAATTGAAGGAAGCTACTTTGAGCAAATGTTAAAATAATATTGCAAATTCTATTAGCGTAAGTTTCTAAAATTGCATATATTCGTATTTTAAAATGTTTGATATTCTGATATAATGTTCATTGAAAAGTTCCTTTATTGCGATCTACAATCATAAAATAGTTAATGAAATTGATAATAAATATTACAAGGCTCAAAACCATGTACAATAATTTTTCTGAAATTCATTTTGCATACAACCCCTATTTCAAAAAGCGTTCTAACTTTAAGCAGCTATAACTCGGCAAATTTTGGTGGGAGAAGGATGAATTTTTTTTTTTCTTTTTTTTAATTGTGCATGAAATTGGATAAAGAAAATTTTTTCTAAATATGTTTAACTGATAGGACCGGGGGACCATGTAAAAATTTAAATTTTGTAATTTTTATAGGATTTGATTTATTGACTTTGATTGTTTCTCATATAATAGATTATACAATTTAAAACATTTTTGCAAGTGGAACTATGTGTCTCTGACTAACAGTAGCCATTGGACAGCCCAGACACTGGACACCCTGTATATTAACCATAGCTGCAAATATCATGAGAAAACTGAAACGACATAATGTAAATTTTTCATATATGGATTTAGATAGGGAATCATTTTTTGGGTAAGTGAATAAAAAGATTATTTTATAAATTTAGTTTTATTTTAGTTTGCATTGACTTTAATACTTGAAACATTATTCATTTAAAATCAATTATCAAATTAATGAGTTATTTTAATAGCTGTAGTATTTCAAATCATCACACCATAGTTGATATTTTTACAATATTTAAAAAAAATCAATAAATTATCAAATACTATTAAGTATAAATTATTCAATACATGTAATTTACATATTTTTGCCATTATAGTGTATTTAAAAATCTTTTAATGTTACTTCTGTAGTTTTATTGAGTGGTCAAAATGACCCCTTCCCTCTGTTCCTGTACGTAAGATTTTTCTGCCGTTCTAGTATTAATTAACCAATTTGGGTGAGAATTTATTATACACAAAGAACATTCACTTTAGCCCTAGTCAGATTAGAGATGCAAATAATCTAAAAAATTTCTACATATATATGTGGGACCTTTTATCAGGCAACCTTGGGACCGACCTCATTCTGGTTTATGGAATTTGCCAGTTTTTGGGTCGCTGCCGAAAAGTTACTCTCTGTGCACAGTACAATTAAAAATGAAACAATCTTTAAATGAAAGTAGGAAAGCATTCATGATAGATTTAAAAATAAAAGTAATTAAATTTATCGAAACTTACTGTAAAATAAAACTAAGTTTTTAATTGTATTTATGATAATATACGTTTATATTGCAGAGTTACAAGACAATAATACCTTTGCATCATTGGGGAGGAAAATAATAGTAAATTAAAAATAAAACCACTTATCTATTTCTAATGGGTGAATTCTTTAAACTAAGAGAATGATTAAAAAAATATTTAAAAAATGAGTGATGTTTTCTGTTCCCCATTCCTTCCCACGTGAGTTTCTGTTCAGAGATAACATTGAATCATCAGAATACAGAGGGGGAGAAATAAGTAGGCAGCGATAAATAATATATAATCATCACTTTTGCTCATATTTTGGTTATCAGCACCGAGCTGACTGTGTTGATTTTTCATAAAATGTTTCCTTTTTGTAACATATGTCCGTCATATTTGTGTTTCGTGAGCATTTTGTCTGGTTATTTTTTTCATACCACCATGATTCATGGAAATATTGATATCCTCTGGTAGTTTGAAATTTGCATCCTCTTCCCCATTCTAAGTTTGGGCATGTGTGGTTTGCAGTAGGAATTAATCCATTAAAGGGGGGGAGAAGCCAAAATTTCCCAGTTACTTGAATGCCAGATAGTTGAGCTTTTACGTAGTGGAAAAAAAGTATTGTATCTAGATAAGTGAGCATTAAAAAAAAAAAACTGAAATTGGGAGAAAGTGCCGTTTCTTGGAGCTTTCCGGTTTTTGGAATTCCGGATAAGGGGTCCAATACTGCATATATATATAAAAAAAACCTGAAAATTAAGCACCTATGTTCTTTTTTTTTCTTGAATTATTTTTATGAGTGTATTTCCAAATAAAGTTTTTGAATACTTACCTTCATATTCTTTTAGTTTCAGATTAGTAGCTAATTCTTCTGCATTTGCTTTTTTTGTGACAAATATTAAAACACTTCCAGCTGAAATAAAGTAAAATACACTGAAAAACATTACAAACAATAAAAATCAACTAAGATAAAAAAATTTTATTTTTCAACAATGCAGATTTAGCCGCTTTTCCTACAAAATAATGTTATTGATAAAGTTTGAATAGCGAATAGTATTTGAATTAAGCAAAAATAGATAGTTTTGGAGCAATAAATAAATAAATAAATAAATAAGCCGATTTTTCAAAATATGCATTATCACTTGCTCTTTGTCTGTTTTTCTTGCTCCCCTTCCCAGTGCAAATGCTCTGTGCCTCACTGGTTGTGAACCGCTGTTGTATAAATTTCTTGATTAAATATAACTTTTTTAAATTGAGTAAATAAGGAGCAATGTATTTGTAAATGTTTAAAAAAAAAAAAGTTAAACCAAACTAAATATATACTAGAAGTGTGCCAGATAGTTAAAAAGTTAAATCCGTGGATACGGATCTCGAAACAGATAACTTGTTTTTATATCCGCGGACACTGACATGAAATCGGTTAAATTGTTTCTCATATCTTCGAATATGGATAATTTGTAGTAACATCTGCAGATACGGATCTTTTCTTTAGAAATTATTTTGAAGAATACATCATTTTCAAGCAATAATTTCATTCATATTGTGTGAAATGTGTACCACAATGATAACTTTCAGATCATGTGTATTGTATGTATTAAAAATTAATGTTGCGGTTAAAATCACATTTATAATAATCTTAACAGAGTTTTATGAGCATTAAATTGTAACGCTACTACCTATACAAGCGGATTTTTAAATTTATAGAGTATATTACTATCCTATTAAGTCAGTAGTTTGAAAAAATTATGTTGTTTTGGTACATAAATACCACTACTAACTATGTCAGACATTTTAAAATTTTAAGGATGTTTCTTCACAAGTTGTATTAGACATTATAAAAAACGATAAACCTCTGCCAGTTAAGAAACTTTCAGAAAAAATTTTGTATGGTAACATGATAGTGTTCTTGTATTGTAACATTAAAAATCATGAATAATTATGTGTAAATAACATACACTATATAACTGAAAGGAGGGAAGTCCTAAGCCTTCCCTAAAAAGATTTCAGCTCCCTATGAGACAATTAAACTTTCTATCGTAAGAATAAAAGATTGAGCCCTTTAGTGTTTGGCTGGTAGATGAAGCTCACTATGTAGAAATATTTAAAAAACTTACCAAGTTAAGCCAATAGTTAAATACATGCTGATATATTTGATTTTGGTGTTAGGGCGATCTAAGACAAAGAGGGGTGACCTCCATAGGGGACTTTATAAGGGATCCTAACCCGTACTGATAGAGATTTAAATTACTGATTTAAAGGACCTGGTCTTATGACCTGGAAAAATATCTAAAACCCATCTTACAAGATCTCATGCCCCAAAGTAACAATATCTTAGCCTTAACTGAAGACTTTATTCAACGCATTAAAGATATTACAATAAACTCCCAGGAATGCTTCGTCAGTTTTGACGTTACTAACCTCTACCCCTCCATAGATATCCAAGAAATGAATGCAATAATCAATAAACAAATCACCTCCAACATTAATAATAGCTCTACTTCCACTACATTAAATAGCGCACTTAATCTTGTCCTTCACAACTCATATTTTCAGTTTGATCATAATTTCTACAAACAAAAGAAAGGCGTGCCTATGGGGTCGCCGATATCAGGTGTCATAGCAGACTGGAAAATGCGGCTAGTGGAAAGGGCCATATTTGATAAATTATCCAACCACATAAAAACTTGGTTTCGCTATGTAGACGATATCTTTGCAATAGTTAACAAAAATGAAACTGATAATATCCTCAAAGAAATCAACTCAATAGACAATAACATACAATTCACCATAGAAATAGAGGAAAATGCCACCATTAACTACCTAGATGTCAAAATCAATAGAGATATGATGAATAATATTAATACTACAGTTTTTAGAAAAGCCACCAATAATAACGAAATAGTACATTTTAATTCAAAAACTCCATACAAATTTAAAATAGCCGCCATACGATCCTATGTCAATCGCGCAATTACAGTATGCTCAAACGAAACACTCCTCAATGAAGAACTCCAGTTTATCAAAACACAATGTAAAAACGCAGGGTACCCAAATTCAATAGCAAAAAACCTTTTTAAAAAGAGAATCAAAAAAACTGGAACAAATTAATAACTATCAAAATCCAAAACTAAAATTTACCAATGCCATTCCCTACTGCAGGGGAGCCACCCTAAAAATCACAAATGAAGCCGCAAAGAAAAATATCAAAATCCCCATAAAACCCAATCAAAATATTTTCAAACGCATTCGCAGTGATAAAGATAATATCAATCCTGATGAAACCGCCGGTATTTATAAACTAAGCTTTACAGACAATAGTACCAATAAACAGGGCTGCTATACTGGCATGACAAAACGAAAAATCAAAGACCGAAAAAAAGGAACATCAAACCGACATTAAATTCAATAAAACCACTACTGCCCTCGCAAAAATAGCCCAGGAACACACCATAGAAATCAACTTTAACAATAGCCAAAAACTCGCCAATTACAAAAACAGTCATTATGCCCTAAATATGGAAGCCCTACTGATTATAACCACAGATGGCGCTGTGAATGATATGACGCATGCACAGATCGATCCTGGGTGGAACGCCCTGCTGAGGAAGCAAGGGCGGATCCGGAAACTTTTTTCGGAGGGGGCGCAAATCTTTAATACTCATTTTATTTAGTGTAAAGCCCACTTAATATTGCTGAAAGCCCCATTTATCTAGTGTAAATATATTATTCTCGGAGGGGGCGTGCGCCCTCCCCCTGTATCCGCCTTTGTGAGGAAGAGAGCTGGCCATTTAGAACCAAGACCTGTGCTGAAGAAGGTGGTGGCTGCCACCGATAGTGCTACATACAGATTTTAATGTGTTTTTACCTGTTTTTAAATGATTTTAACTATCCGCCACTTTGCTTTTAAATTGCATATGAATCACTTTTTTAAACAGTGTGAATACATTAAAACTTTCAAATAACAAGTTATGAAAGGCGTATTGATTTCTCCTTTAAGTTTTCATTTAAAGACAGCAGATTTATTTTGCACCAAAAAACCTTTTCCTCCATTTTTCTTTCTCAAATAGGTACATTATCAAAATTTAATTTTTTTTAATATGAAGGGAGAGCGTCCGGCACTGAGCTGGGTTTGAACCCAGGGACTTATGGGTGGTAGATTGAGGCGCAATCCGGCTCGGCCAAAAGGTACCTATTCGACCGGCCTTCAATTGCCGGGTGTTGTGTGCGCGGAGGTAATCTCGTGCCGCCACACTACTCCCCCCCCCCCTAGAGAGTCAGTCAGAGGCTGACTAATGATATTCCAAGCGTTATGGAATGCTGCCACTCGTTGTGGACTTTGTGAGGTTGCTGCCGCTCGTTGCAGACTTTGAAAGAGAGCCGAGCAAGAGATGGAAGAGGACGGTGCTGGCACCATCTGTCTCTGTAGGCGAGAAGGAGAATGCGTGTTCGTTGTCCGGGTCGCCAATGAAGGGAGAGCGTGCGGCGCTGAGCTGGGTTTGAACCCAGGGACTTATGGGTGGTAGATTGAGGTGCAATCCGGCTCGGCCAAAAGGTACCTATTCGACCGACCTTCAATTGCCGGGTGTTGTGTGCGCGGAGGTAATCTCGTGCCGCCACAAATACAATATCAAAAAAGTATGATTTTCTTGAACACAATATTAAATTTCACAATTGCATGTGTACATTGAAAAATGAATTGGTCCATAATGTTTCACCTCCAAATAGCAAACAATAAAAACGAAAAAATAGTATTTTTTGCTTCACGTACTGAAAGCCATGGTGCTTTACTGTACCATTCTAGTTGAAATGATCATGTCCTTTTGCCATCTTTTTGTCTAAAGACAAAATTTTTTGGTTGATAGGGTCCCAAGCGTTTTATTTTAAGCTTTTCTGCTATATTTAATCTGCTGAAAGGAACTTGTAATAAACTGTCAACAGAACTCATTGTCGTTAAATATATTAATAATTTGACAAAATATTTTAATCTACGACCATTTCTCACTCAATTAATACTTTCACTACATTTGAAACCTAAAAAAAATAGTAAAATAAAGTCTGTTTTAAATGAGATAAATAAAAATATCTTAATCTTTAAGATATCAGCAATAAGAACAAAAATCCAAATCAGCCCCGTTTTACCGCCCAAAAGAACAAAACTCGCCAAATACAGCTGTTTCCATGGAAACACTTTTATTTCTCCTATCGGGCCAATGCTAAGGGGCCCTAAATTGGTGCTAAATTAACTGTGCTTTCGCATTCTTTTTTGTGATAACCAGCCAAATATGGTCATCTTTTGAGAAATGATCAATGGTACTAACACTACTCTGCAGTGCTTGGCGCAAATATATTAGGGCTTAATTTCTTTGGCCCCATAGTGCTTCAATGGGGAAAACATTGGAGATGCTGTGGCGCGGCTGTAGGATTTGAATGATGGCTCGCTTTACATAATTGGATTAAGGGACAAAGCTGGTGTAAAAATGCTCCGTAAATATTTCTTTTATCCATCTTAAATCCAAATAGAATAAAATACATGCAGTTGGACCAATATCAGGTGGGGCCTGGCCCCTCTGGACGAGCCGTCACTGTGCTTGATTATCATACTTTTAATTATTACTTTATAAGGAAGTACACCGTGATCGCTTAAGCAATCCAGCACATACAACAACATGTCCGGAATGAGTCTGGAGATGCACGCTAAGTTGAGTTGAGTTGAGTTGCCATCATGACATCCCCTTTTGAGATGTCATGATGGCACTATCCCTACCCCCCCCTCTCAGCATGGCCATTACTTTGGTGGTAATGTGGACTAGAATACACATATTCAAAATCCCAAGTTTTAGCAAAATCTATATACAATTGAAAATGACTATTAAATGGTATATTATCAGACACAACACAATTTGGGACCCCATATCTTGAAAATTTTTCCTTAAGAACATTAATTTCTTCAGAAGCAGTTTTATTTACTAGCTCTGAAACTTCTATGCATTAGGAATAGTAATCCATAATTACCAAATAATTTAAATTTCCAAACTCCATTATGTGCACCCCCTATCTTCTCAAATGGTCTGTCAGGAACAGGATGAGGTTGCAAAGGTTCTTTAGTGTTAGAACGTCTAAACTTTTCACATATTTCACAGTGTAAAACTAATGCTTCTATATCCCTATATACAACACCAATACACCACTTCCCTTACCTGTTGTTTGCACTTCTCCATCCCAAAGTGACCCCCGTGAATTAATTTTAGCATTTGTTGTCTTAAAGAGTTAGAAACAACTATTTTGTCATTTAAAAACAGTAATCCCCCATTAGAATGAAAATCACTCTGACATTTAAAGTACTGTTTTAATTCCTGAGACATATTTTTGGTTACTCTAGTCCACCCCTCCTTAACAAACTCGATCACTGTTTGTAATACCTTGTCCTGTTCCGTCTCGTTTTTAAACTGAGTTACCTACTTTTACTCACAGGCAAATATTTAGTGATACTGTGTACAATATTGTTCATTTCAGGATCATCTGTAATCTGGGGATCAGTTTTGAATGCACGCGATAATGTGTCTGCCAAATACATTTGTTTTCCAGGTACATATTGCACTTCATAATCATACTTAATGAGTTTTAACAGCATTCGCTGTAACCTGGTAGATATTTTGGACATGGGTTTGTTTACAATAGATGTGAGTGGTTTGTGATCACTTTATATAATCACATGTTGACCATACACAAGATTGTGGTACTTTTCGAATGAGAAAACAATTGCCAAAAGCTCCTTCTCTATCTGGGCATAATTTTTCTCACATTCAGTAAGACTCCTAGATAGAAAAGAAACTGGCTGCCCATTTTGTATTAGACATGTACCTAACCCATCCTTTGAGCTGTCACATTTTATTATGATTTTTTCAGAACCACTGAATACTTTTAATACAGGGGCATAACTGAGTAATGCCTTAATCCTGCTAAATGCTGCAGTATGCTTACCTTCCCACCTAAACTCGATATTTTGTTTGATCAACTCCTTTAGTGGTGTCATAATTTGAGATAGAATAGGTATGAACTTTGATAGAAAATTTACCATTCCTAGCAGTCTTCTTACCTCCCTTTTTGAGCTAGGAGTAGGTATATCAACAATACCCTTGATGTGCCCTGGATCAGCATTTATACCTTTATCTGAAATTATCTGTCCCATGTATTTTATTTCTGTCAGCCAAAAATGCAATTTATTAGCATTAAATTTAATGTTAAGAGCTTTAGCTCGCCAAGTACCTTAATTAAAGCTGCATCACATGTAATTTGGTCTGTGCCTCTTATAATTATGTCATCGAAATTTATTTCTACGCCCTCAATATCTCCAAATATTCTTTGGTTTCTCTTTTGGAACACTTCTGGAGCTGATGCAATCCCAAATGGTAACACATTAAATTTGTAACGCCCATGTGGTGTGTTAAAAGTACATAGCTCTGAGCTTTCATTATCTAATGGCACCTGCCAAAACCTATCCTTAAGATCTAGAACAGTGAATATTTTTTTTCCTTCCAATTTACTGATAATATCCTCAGCAGAGGGTATTAGATGATGTTACAGTATCAGGACCCATACATTCAAGGATTACCTTACCCATTGGCTTTATCTTAAAACCACCATATGCAATCAATACAATATCAGTTTTTGTCAGTTGAACATGCATATGGTCTATCAAGTCATATGGCAGTACATTAGTCTCTGCTTCTGTGTCTAACTTAAATTTAACTGCAGATGTTTTATCACCAAATTTCAAGTGTATGGTTTTATACCATGTTAAACTGTGCATTACTTTGTCCTATTTTGTTTGTACTTACCAGTCCAACTGACAGTGACTCGATGTACAATCCGCTATCACTGATTTTAGATTCAATTTCCTTAATATTTTTCTTCCAACAGCTGATGGCAAAATGATTTTTTTCTTTGCACACGGAGCATATTTTACCATAAGCTGGACATTCACCTTTCTTATGAGTATGTCCACACTTTTTACAGTCATATGTTGGAACACTGGATTTCTCCTTCTAGTTCTTAAACACTGACGTTTTAACCATGTTGACATTATTCAGGGATGCTACAGTCAAAACCTCAATGTGTGTCAGCATCATCTCAGTCAAAATCCCTTTTTGTCTCAGTTTGTTGCAATCAAAATTCCTTTTTTTCTCGGTATGTCTCAACTAAAATTCGTTTTTTCAAGTTTGTCTCTCAACCAATTTTATTTGTTTGTTTGTTTATGCGTGTTAAGGCAAACCTGCACGTGGGGTATCTCCTAGCATGGAGGGTGCCTTGGTAGGAGGACTTTCTAAGGGGTTCTAACGCGTATTCACGTTACATTTGGAGAAAACCTACCAAAACTCCAGATCCCAATTTTATTTATTTTATCTCAGTTTATCGCTAAAATAATTTTTTCCCCATCAATTTGATAATTAAAAGAAAGTTCAAGAAAAAAGAACCAAACAGTACGACGATTCTTAGGCTTAAACCAGGGATGACAATATTTAGCATGCCAGAAGATTTGAAATGCAGTAAAAATAAATTAGGGGACTCGAGGGGATTTTTAACAGGGATGTGATTGGCCAAGAAAAAAGATAGCTGAAATTTTTTTGGGAGAACAAAATTTTTGAAAATTTTAAAAGGTATAATGTATGTTAGCACAGTGATATCAAATAATCATGTTTTCATATTAAATGAAGTCAGGGGTCTCCCAATATGGAATTAATGATAAAAATTACATATTAGGTATATAAGTACAGCATAGGACCAATTATCCGGAATTCCGAAATCCGGAAGTACCCAAAAGCCGGAATGGCCGCCAGTCCCCTTTTTCCCCGATCATCATAATGAAATAGGAAAAAAAAAGGTCTTAAAAATTTAAAGCAATCCGAAGTTGACCGGCAAAACGGAGGGGGAGGGGGACGCACGTACATACAGATATATTTTTATTTAGGTATTTTTTAAACAAAGTTTTTAATTTATGTGTTTGAATCTGTTGGAAGAATAATAAAAATAAAAAATAATACAAGAGAATGATTAAAAAAAAAAGAAAATCGAGTGTAGTTCTGTGCTTCCTACTTCTTGCATTTCTGCTTATGCGATAACATAATTGAATCATTGGAATGTCGAGCCGGAAAGTAGGTCATGACTCACTAGAATTAAATAATCCGTTATCAGCCTTACTGCTCTTGGGCTTTTTTTTTTCTTTTTTTTTTTTTTTTTTCGTGCTGCCGCTTTGGAATCTTTAAGATTTAAATAAACAGAACCAGCTGGCCAGTTTTTTTTTTTTTTCTCCCCTCCCCATCCTCTCTTATATACTAGCTCCGCAGCTGTAAAATATTTGTGTTTTTGTTATGTATCTGTGGTAATTTGAGAGCATATGCAGCTTTTTTTGTTTTTCCTCCACCGTAGGATTTGGCAACATTGAATCCATCACGTGCAGTTAATCCATTCTGACCACGATTCTGACAAAGGAATAATGCGTTCAGGTAGAGATTCGCCAAATTTCGAATGACGTATTTGGATGGATATTGGCTAGTTGGGGGGGGGGGGGGGGGGAAGAGGCAGTAAGAGGAAAAGAATTTCTTTCCTCCCCACGTGGTAGATACGAAATGAGCGTGGTTGCTGCAGTAGGTGTAACATAGACCGGAAACTCAACTGTCAACCCACCCACCCCCCTTTATACCGGGAGCTTTTCTTTCTCCAATACCAGCCGGAGGTTTATTTTGAGGACCGGAATGTTCGGCACAACTCTCAACACGTGGTCGCGCTCCCGTGAGTCAGATTCAAAATTACTCCTGTTCGCTGATTTAGTGCAGAATTGCGCAGATACGACCAAAATCGTACCGAATGTCGCAAAATGGCGCAGGCCGGCGGTTTTGTCTCAGTTCGTCGTAAATGTCGCAGGTGTAGCATCCCTGCATTATTGCTGCTAGCAAGACCTTTGAGCGACTGGAACTGCTTTTTGTTGACCTCGGCAGCTCTCACAAATTCCGCTGCTTTTTGTAGAGTCAAAGCTGATTCCCAGAGCATTCTTTCCTGCAGGCTTGAATCGTTGATACCCAACACGATGCGATCACGAATTAGACTCTCCTGTTGCTCTCCAAAGTCGCACGTAGTAGCAAGAGTTTTTAATTCGTTAAATAATTGTCATTGTTTGTTCCGTTAAATAATTGACCTTCACGCTGTTTGCACGAAAAAAATTTGTATCTTTCAAATACAATGTTTTGGCGAGGATTGCAATGATCCTCAAAGCACTTTAAGACATCCTCGATCTTTTCTTCTCCTTCAGTCTTTACAAAGGTGTTATAAATTGTGACACCTTCATCTCCCAGGAGATTAAGTAATATGGCGATTTTAACACTTCCAGGTTTAGAGTTCTTTTTGGACGCCAACATAAAGTTGTTAAACTTCTGCACCCATCTCTTCCAATTCTCGGCCACATTTCCAATGGCGAATTGCATTTCACCTGGTGGCTTGAAGGTATACATCATTGTTCGCCCGTTGTCGGTTACACTTTATCAGTTTATTAATTGCCGATTCCTGACACCATGTTGTATTTTGTTATCAGATTATCAGTAACAATCACTCAGGAGACATTAGTACTTGATTATCATACTTTTAATTATTACTTTATAAGGAAGTACATCGTGATCGCTTAAGTAATCCAGTACATACAACAACATCACAATTACATGTCCGGAATGAGTCTGGAGATGCACAAGTCGAGTTGAGTTGAGTTGCCATCATGACACTTCATTCAGCAACACAGCACCTTTGACTGCAATTAATTTAAATGTAATAAGCGAGCAAGCCGTATTTACTTTTGTTTTTATCTCGGTAGTAGAGAATGCATTGATTAAAATATCTGTGGCAGTAATGGTGATCGGCAAAGAAATGTTAGGGCTGAAATACGAAACAAAAAGACAAATATTCGGTGAAAAAAGATCTACTGAAGAAGAAAAAAAAATTAATATAGCCTTACATGAATTAAAATCAGTGTTAAAAAAGTTCCGGATTTTGAGATTCTGGATCCCTTTGGGAAAAAAAAAAAAAAAAAAAGAGAGACTAGTGCCGGATTATAGGTTCCCGGATTATGGATGCTGCACTGTATATAGTTATGCTGATCCCTGACTTACTGATTTTGTGGCGATTCTGGGTAACCACTCCAAGATAGAACTTTTACCATCATAACTCCCAAAAGGTTAAAAAGCTAAGCACAAAAAGCGTAATAACATCTACACCGTTTATACAATCTGCTTGAAAATTTTCATAATTATGCATATAAAACAATCTGCGCTTCTTTAAAACTGAAAACCACCAGTTCCCTCATTCTTAAGCAATTTTTTGCTTTTTTCAGCTCCATTTTATTTCCGAGAGTAAAAAATGTGAATCATTAGCAGGACAGAATCAGTTGTTGCAAAGTGACAATTATGTCACATTGTTCGTCACCAGTTCATTTAAAATAGTTTTTTCAGATTTATAGTTTTCCTTTTTCTTTTTACAAATAAGAATATTTACTCTGGATGAAGCACTGATATAAGAGGGGATATTCCCAGCAAAATGAAATTGTTCAAATGCGTTACCGCAAGCTTCTAGAAGAACATGAAATTCGATTTCGGTACGTAACAAAAATTGAGTATGAAGTTATTTATTTTAAGTGGATGCAGATTAAATATATGTAGAATGCGAAGTTTCGATCAGAGTGCAGCTGCTTCACCCCTTCCTTTGAGACCCCCTGACGTGGGAGGTCACGTGATACTTTGTTTTTTCATTGGCTGGCGAATTCGGAAGAGGCGAGCAGTGAGAGAGAGCGAAGTTGACAGAGACGGACGGAGAGATTTGAACGTAGATGGAATGGAACTTTTTTGGTGCATGCCTGGGTGGCTTAATATTTGTGTTCTTTTTCAAGAAGTGAATCCTGTGTAGATGTTTTGCTTACGTACCTAAGTGGTGTAAAAGATTTCTAGTATACATTTGTAAATAGAAGAATATTAAATGTGTGTGTGTCCAAGTAATTTCGCCTAGTCATTGCTTACATGTCCTGCTTTTAATTTGAAGCACATAATAGTAATTCATCAATTCATAGGGTCAGTACGACCCTGGCATAAGTGGAACACTAGGGAGGAAATAGTGGAAAAGTTAGAAGAATATGAATCAGCTCGTGTTTTATCTAATAAGACATTTCCTAAAAATGTGAATGAAGAAAATGACACGTTTTCTAGCCCCGTGCCAGGGAAAGAAAATAAAAATTTTGGAGCTTCCAGGAAAAAATGTGATAGCATGTGATAGTTATTCACACAAAATTGCAGAATGTAAATACAGGTTTAGGAACGATGATTTTGATCGTACAGGTGAAGGTAAACAGAAAATTGTTAATCAAATGGTTGTAGAAGAACCAGGCAAAACCAAAAGCAAAAATAGATTCCGACGTGAAAGATATGATCGAGCAAAGTATCGTTATAGAAATAAAGCTGAATCGGTGGTAGAGAACAAAACTGTGAAATCCTGTAGTAATAAAATTGAGAAATGTGTTAATATTTTTAATCTTGATATGAGAGCAGTAATTGATACCGGTTCCGAAGTAACTTTGATTGACCAGGATATTTATGAAAAGATGGGATCTCCTATTTTGTCCAGTACAGATATTAATTTGTGTGGTATTGATTCTGAAAGAGTTTCACCCATTGGTTTCTTTAATTCTAAAATAGTGATTGACAGTTGTACAGTATATATTAATGTTTATGTTATGAAGCATATGCACTTTAGTGCAGTCATTGGAATGGATGTAATATCGAAACTAGAATTTAATTTTGTGCAAGGGAATGTTAACATAAAAAATGCAGCCATGATTGATGTAGTCTATCCTACCAAACGAGTTACTAATTTAGGTAAATACCTTTATTCCACACCTAATTTTAGGTGTGAAAGTATTAGGAAGAGGCAGTAAGAGGAAAAGAATTTCTTTCCTCCCCACGTGGTAGATACGAAATGAGCGTGGTTGCTGCAGTAGGTGTAACGTAGACCGGAAACTCAACTGTCAACCCACCCACCCCCCTTTATACCGGGAGCTTTTCTTTCTCCAATACCAGCCGGAGGTTTATTTTGAGGACCGGAATGTTCGGCACAACTCTCAACACGTGGTCGCGCTCCCGTGAGTCAGATTCAAAATTACTCCTGTTCGCTGATTTAGTGCAGAATTGCGCAGATACGACCAAAATCGTACCGAATGTCGCAAAATGGCGCAGGCCGGCGGTTTTGTCTCAGTTCGTCGTAAATGTCGCAGGTGTAGCATCCCTGCATTATTGCTGCTAGCAAGACCTTTGAGCGACTGGAACTGCTTTTTGTTGACCTCGGCAGCTCTCACAAATTCCGCTGCTTTTTGTAGAGTCAAAGCTGATTCCCAGAGCATTCTTTCCTGCAGGCTTGAATCGTTGATACCCAACACGATGCGATCACGAATTAGACTCTCCTGTTGCTCTCCAAAGTCGCACGTAGTAGCAAGAGTTTTTAATTCGTTAAATAATTGTCATTGTTTGTTCCGTTAAATAATTGACCTTCACGCTGTTTGCACGAAAAAAATTTGTATCTTTCAAATACAATGTTTTGGCGAGGATTGCAATGATCCTCAAAGCACTTTAAGACATCCTCGATCTTTTCTTCTCCTTCAGTCTTTACAAAGGTGTTATAAATTGTGACACCTTCATCTCCCAGGAGATTAAGTAATATGGCGATTTTAACACTTCCAGGTTTAGAGTTCTTTTTGGACGCCAACATAAAGTTGTTAAACTTCTGCACCCATCTCTTCCAATTCTCGGCCACATTTCCAATGGCGAATTGCATTTCACCTGGTGGCTTGAAGGTATACATCATTGTTCGCCCGTTGTCGGTTACACTTTATCAGTTTATTAATTGCCGATTCCTGACACCATGTTGTATTTTGTTATCAGATTATCAGTAACAATCACTCAGGAGACATTAGTACTTGATTATCATACTTTTAATTATTACTTTATAAGGAAGTACATCGTGATCGCTTAAGTAATCCAGTACATACAACAACATCACAATTACATGTCCGGAATGAGTCTGGAGATGCACAAGTCGAGTTGAGTTGAGTTGCCATCATGACACTTCATTCAGCAACACAGCACCTTTGACTGCAATTAATTTAAATGTAATAAGCGAGCAAGCCGTATTTACTTTTGTTTTTATCTCGGTAGTAGAGAATGCATTGATTAAAATATCTGTGGCAGTAATGGTGATCGGCAAAGAAATGTTAGGGCTGAAATACGAAACAAAAAGACAAATATTCGGTGAAAAAAGATCTACTGAAGAAGAAAAAAAAATTAATATAGCCTTACATGAATTAAAATCAGTGTTAAAAAAGTTCCGGATTTTGAGATTCTGGATCCCTTTGGGAAAAAAAAAAAAAAAAAAAGAGAGACTAGTGCCGGATTATAGGTTCCCGGATTATGGATGCTGCACTGTATATAGTTATGCTGATCCCTGACTTACTGATTTTGTGGCGATTCTGGGTAACCACTCCAAGATAGAACTTTTACCATCATAACTCCCAAAAGGTTAAAAAGCTAAGCACAAAAAGCGTAATAACATCTACACCGTTTATACAATCTGCTTGAAAATTTTCATAATTATGCATATAAAACAATCTGCGCTTCTTTAAAACTGAAAACCACCAGTTCCCTCATTCTTAAGCAATTTTTTGCTTTTTTCAGCTCCATTTTATTTCCGAGAGTAAAAAATGTGAATCATTAGCAGGACAGAATCAGTTGTTGCAAAGTGACAATTATGTCACATTGTTCGTCACCAGTTCATTTAAAATAGTTTTTTCAGATTTATAGTTTTCCTTTTTCTTTTTACAAATAAGAATATTTACTCTGGATGAAGCACTGATATAAGAGGGGATATTCCCAGCAAAATGAAATTGTTCAAATGCGTTACCGCAAGCTTCTAGAAGAACATGAAATTCGATTTCGGTACGTAACAAAAATTGAGTATGAAGTTATTTATTTTAAGTGGATGCAGATTAAATATATGTAGAATGCGAAGTTTCGATCAGAGCGCAGCTGCTTCACCCCTTCCTTTGAGACCCCCTGACGTGGGAGGTCACGTGATACTTTGTTTTTTCATTGGCTGGCGAATTCGGAAGAGGCGAGCAGTGAGAGAGAGCGAAGTTGACAGAGACGGACGGAGAGATTTGAACGTAGATGGAATGGAACTTTTTTGGTGCATGCCTGGGTGGCTTAATATTTGTGTTCTTTTTCAAGAAGTGAATCCTGTGTAGATGTTTTGCTTACGTACCTAAGTGGTGTAAAAGATTTCTAGTATACATTTGTAAATAGAAGAATATTAAATGTGTGTGTGTCCAAGTAATTTCGCCTAGTCATTGCTTACATGTCCTGCTTTTAATTTGAAGCACATAATAGTAATTCATCAATTCATAGGGTCAGTACGACCCTGGCATAAGTGGAACACTAGGGAGGAAATAGTGGAAAAGTTAGAAGAATATGAATCAGCTCGTGTTTTATCTAATAAGACATTTCCTAAAAATGTGAATGAAGAAAATGACACGTTTTCTAGCCCCGTGCCAGGGAAAGAAAATAAAAATTTTGGAGCTTCCAGGAAAAAATGTGATAGCATGTGATAGTTATTCACACAAAATTGCAGAATGTAAATACAGGTTTAGGAACGATGATTTTGATCGTACAGGTGAATGTAAACAGAAAATTGTTAATCAAATGGTTGTAGAAGAACCAGGCAAAACCGAAAGCAAAAATAGATTCCGACGTGAAAGATATGATCGAGCAAAGTATAGTTATAGAAATAAAGCTGAATCGGTGGTAGAGAACAAAACTGTGAAATCCTGTAGTAATAAAATTGAGAAATGTGTTAATATTTTTAATTTTGATGTGAAAGCAGTAATTGATACTGGTTCCGAAGTAACTTTGATTGACCAGGATATTTATGAAAAGATGGGATCTCCTATTTTATCTAGTACAGATATTAATTTGTGTGGTATTGATTCTGAAAGAGTTTCACCCATTGGTTTCTTTAATTCTAAAATAGTGATTGACAGTTGTACAGTATATACTAATGTTTATGTTATGAAGCATATGCGCTTTAGTGCAGTCATTGGAATGGATGTAATATCGAAACTAGAATTTAATTTTGTGCAAGGGAATATTAACGTATAAAATGCAGGCATGATTGATGTAGTCTATCCTACCAAACGAGTTACTAATTTAGGTAAATACCTTTATTCAACACCTAATTTCGAACCAGATGTGCTTCCGGTTGTATGTAAACAACAATCTCTCGGGTTGCGAGAAGATAAACACTGCGAATTGTTAAAGAAAAAAATGCACAATATAAAAGAGGAATCGGAGGTCATTAAAGAAACGGCTGATGAAGCTCAGTCACCCCCTCAAGAGAAAGTTTGCCGCAGCGAAAAGGTTGAAAGTAAGGTAGCTGCATTGAATAGAAAAGATTCAGTTGCTGGAAGACGATCTAGAAAGATCAGAAGAAAAATTAAAAATTGCTATTCAAAAGTTTGAGGAAACTTCACAAGCCACAGATGAAAATGAACGCATTCATAAATCTCTTGAAATTCGGTTAGGACAAGTTCGATCAATTGCTGAGGAATCTGACAGAAAATATGAAGAACTAGCATGTCGAATCGCGATGATAGAAGAGGACTCGAAACGCGCTGAAAAACGAGCAGCCATAGGTGAAAGTAGAACCGTAGAATTAGAAGAATTAAGAGGGGTTGGTAATAAAACGAAATCCCTTGAAGTCAGTGAAGAAAAGGCTCCGCAGAAAGGAGAAACATGTGGTATAACTATGTGTCAATTATCACAGAAGTTTCGAGAAGCAGATCCTCGGGCTGAATTTGCTGAAAAATCTGTAGAAAAGCTTCAACCAGAAATGTATAAATTGGAAGATGAAACCCTTGCAAAGAAAGAAAAAAATCATATACTAGTGCAAGAAGAAAATAAGAAGAGTTATAAGAAAAGAAAGAAAGCGAGGAAAAAGTGAAGGATTCTCGAATCCTATCCCAAAAGATGTACCTTTGAGTACATATCAAATAGACTTCGTCGGACTGTAGAACTTTCATATTTTAAATGACCTGTAAATAATGTATTTTTCTTTTCTTTTTTTTTAAAGTGTTTTATTTCAGATATCCTTATGGTCCTGGGCGGTGAGGACACCGCAGGTCAGATGGACGAGCCTGTAGAATCCGAAGTTTCGATCAGAGCGCAGCTGCTTCACCCCTTCCTTTGAGACCCCCCCCCTGACGTGGGAGGTCACGTGTGTTGTTTTTTCGTGGCTGGCGAATTCGGAAGAGGCGAGCATGAGTTAGAGTGAAGTTGACAGAGACGGACGGAGAGATTTGAACGTAGATGGAATGGAACTTTTTGGTGCATGCCTGGGTGGCGTATATTCTTGTTCTTTTTCAAGAAGTGAATCCTGTGGGATGATGTTTTGTTTACGTACCTAAGTGGTGTAAAAGATTTCTAGTATACCCTTTGTAAATAGAAGAATATTAAATGTGTGTGTGTGTCTAAGTAACTTAGCCGTCATTGCGTAAATGTCCTGCTTTTAATTTGAAGCACATAATAGTAATTCATCAATTCATAGGGTCAGTACGACCCTATATATATTATATGTAGACATGTTTTTGTAAAATGTTTTTTCTAGCCCACATCATAATTGCTTCCACAACAGGCAATCTTTTAGTGCTATAATAAAAATAAAGGAAGATTTAGTTTTCTAATCATGCATACACACACACACGTGTGTGTGTGCATGTGCATAAATTTGGCAGCCCCCCCCCCCCCCCGCCAGAAAATTTTAAGCCCCCCTAGAAAAACGGTCTAGCTACGGCTCTGAGCACATAGCTCTTGTTACAAAACATGAAACCAACAAGTCTGCCATCGCTAAACATTGTTGGGATGCCAAACATCCTTTCGAGTTTAGTTCAGCTAAACTCACAAAAACATAAATAGTCTTGTTAATGTTGAATTGTTCTCCCCTTTCTGAATGACGGAAATCCCTCTATTTAGTTACCCTAATTTCCTGCTTTCTTATTGGTCCTCATAAAACCCTCATCTGAGTCCCCGCTTTTCTAGTAGCCCTTGTAAACACTATCCTGAATCTTCAATTTTTTTTAGATGCCTGATTTGCCCCTGCAATGCCTCTTAAACCTCACCTTAAAGGTTTCAAGACATGTGGTTGTGGTCTCTTTTTATTATAAATGGATGCTGGTTGCCTTAATCTAAAGGCACTTCTGGCTTTTTTTTCTTTATTAAACATTGTACTTAACATTGTTATAAGTTCTTTTAATATTAAAGCGTCAAACAAGCACATATTTGCTAGCAAAACCTTTTGCGTCGTACATGTGCACTATGTGTTTTCATGTTTGGCCACTAGAGGTGCTGTATTTCTGTCAATTTTCCGTGGAGCTGCTTTTTTCTTTTCTTTTCCCGTCACAGGTCCATAGAAGTCCGTGACACAGTTACCCAATCGGATGAAAGTGTTTTAAATACCGCTGCTCATGGTGATCTCGAGAGAGCCAGCCACTACCTCTACTGCTCTAGCAGCAGCCGCTGATGTTGTTTGACGTAGACCCTGCTCGTCGGCATCAATAATAGAATCTGGTTTCTGCTTTTAAAAGAGTAAATGTGACGCTGCCGACATCATATAAAAGAAGCTAAATCATCCGTGGATATAGATCAGCGATATATATAATGTTGTTATTTTTTGCTTTAAACTTGTCTGTTCACCTTCATCTATCAAATCTTCATACATCGTCGCTCAACAATAAACAAAGCATAAAGGTAAAAAGTTTGTGTCGTCTTTTATATCTGGCAAGCCCTCAAATCATTTTAACAAGAATTCATTAGCTTTCACTGCTCTAGAAACTCTACTAAGAACTTTTAAGTATTCCAAACAGTGACCACCGTTATAAGGTGACTGATTTTTTCCCCCCTGAGGATGGTCAACATTAGACAGGTTTCACTTATTTTACTTAATTTATTGGATGTTTCAAAATAGATGTTACAGTGATTATCTTTTAAACTGTAAGTGATAGAAACATACTTTCAATTAGAAAAGTTAGTCAAATTAAGAGTAGCTTCAAGAAATGACAATATTTTTACAGGGGCTGTATACATATTAAATTATGAAATGTAATTTTTGTAAAGTCCCTCCTTTCCCATCATTTATATTTAGAAGAATGCTATTCTGTGTCTAAGAAGGTAAATTAAAAAATTCCCACGTCTGTGAATGGAATAGTTTCCAAGATATTGCAATATGAAATTTTTGATGTTTGTTACCAAGCACTAAAGGGATGTCTCAAAAGTGAAAAAAATGTTGTTCTTTTCAAGTGATGTTAATTTATGTTAATAGTCACTCAATAGACACAATCGACTCCTAAAATTCTAATTTAGCTAAAATTTTCCTATAATTCATGTCTAGCAGTTTTTTGTGAAAGTTACCACAGCATAGTAACCTACATCATTATTTTGTCCTTCTCTTTTACACTTTAAAATTTCTTCTCTAGAAGCACGGTGTAATTAGTGGATGAAACCCCCCCCCCACCTGAAGGATTAAAACATTGCTAATTTCATAAAGCAGTTCCGATCATTTTAGGTAAAAGTGTACCTGCTAATTTCACACATTTGAGCGTGTTTAATTGCCTTTCCCAACAATAGGATCATTATTTAACTTTTATCAACTCATAGTTTGTCCCCTAAAACAAAGATTTTTTTGCCTGAAAACTGATGTCAGCACTATACTTAAAGAGGTGTAAGTCATCAATTTTAAGATTAATTTTCTCGCTAACTATTCCACTTACAGACATGGGATTTTTTAAAATTAATAGATAAAGAACAACATTTTTCTAAATATAAGTGACAGGAAAGGAGGGACTGTATAAAAATTTAAATTTTGTATTTTAATATGTATACAGACCCTAGTAAAAAATTTGCCATATCTGAAATCTACTCTTCATTTGACGAACTTTTCTAATCGAAAGTATGTTTCTATCACTTATAGTTTAAAAGATAATCACTGTAACATCTATTTTGAAACACCCAGTATAGTCAGAAATGCCAACCCTCAATGAGACTTTTCAGTAGTAATTGTGAATATTTTCAGTAGTTTTTTATGTTTGTCAATAGTCAGTCACATAGGCAAAATTTTAGGTTTTTTCCCCCAAAACTATTTTTTTAAGTTTAATTATACCCTATTAAAAATTGATCTTAATTAAAAATAAATAGAAACTTACCAGAATGGAATCTATCACCGACCCTCACAGTTAACACGGCTTAAAAACAAAAGCAGAAGGCAGAAAAATGTAAAGCCTGAGAAAGGGGGTGTAGGAAAGAAGAGAGGCTCCAGAGAGTCCAGAATTAAAACTTTCTCTCTTCAGCTGGCACTGATTACAATTTTGCTGCCATTTGCATCTGATGATTGCTTGTTTGAGGCTTTAGGTGTTGAGCAATAACTCTTGGTACTTTTTTTTGGATGATCATTAAAACAATGTAGCTTAAACCGTCAAAGAATAAATTTGTAAGTATTTAATTTTCCATAAAAATATACGCTTTTCCTGTAGTCCGTATTAAGCCGAATTAAAAAAAAAAAAATTCTGTAGAAACTACGGAGAATTCGTAGTAGTTGGCATCTCTGTATAGTTGTAAATTAATTAAGTTACAAGAATGAGATAAAGAAACAAAAACTAGAATGAAGAGGAAATACAATAAAAAGGATAAAAATATATTAAATATACATAAAAGAAAAATTGAACTGCTGAATTTTCAGTTAATTTTGAACTTATCACAGTATTTTAAGGTACATGTTTATTTATTTCACTTATTTCAGAACTCTGAAAGACACCCTATACAAAATAACTTTATTTAAAAGCATTAAAAAGATTATTGGCACTCCTTTTGACATACACTTTGAGGTATGTCTTTGGTTCTATTTGTTAATAACTACTGGGAAAAAAAAAAACTTATCAAGAGAACAGGAACAGGTTAAGTGTGCTATCTGCTGTTCTTCAATACAAAATAGTGACACGCTTTGGGTTTTAGTGGACTGGGTGAAGATATTTAGCAGCTTTTCAAACTTTTCTACTGAATCAGAGTTTTCTTTTCTCAAAAGACACCCCCCCCCCCTCCCAATAAAGAAAAAAAAAAAAGCTGCTTCTAATGATTTTTTTATTGCCGGTTTTATACAAGTGGAACTAAGATAAACAAAAGAAGTTGAAGAAAGGCCCTTAAAAAAGGTAAGGATTAAATTTTAAACAACTGTAAAACTGATAAATGATTAGTATTAATCCTTTTCAGTAAAATGCTCTGCCTATTGATTAAAAAAAAATCCCCTTTTTGGCATTTTTAAGAGTAAACTGCTAATCTTAGGGGGGGGGGGGAAGTGTCTTACTACCATAACTGGAACTTGAGAACAACAAAACAATTTTCTTTTTACTGAAGGGTAGTTACCTGACAAGAGTTCAACCAATTTACTTGTGAGCCAGACCCATTTTGCAGAGCCAGCTGGCATCACCAAGACTATCTGTGTGACATCCTCATTGGCTTCACCTAGTTCTCCCTGAACAATGCGAACAGGATCTGTCAGAACATCTCGAGCAAGACGCTCAATCTTCTTCTTGAATGTAGCACTGAACATAAGAGCTAGAGTAAAAAGTAATGCACAAGACAAATATAAAAATTTCAACACTTTCTATTTGCATATTGTACCTGAAACTAAAATGCATTTTAATGTTAAAGTTTTCATTAATTTAAAAACTCCCTCTGTTTATTATTACTATTTTACTGTTATAGAAATTAAGGTAACTTAAAAACTTACAAAATATGATTTATGAAATTGATTTATATGCAACAAAATGCACATTTTAACTACAGGGTTTGCACACATTTCAGAAGGAAAAATCGAAGGAGTCCAAGAAATTTCCAAGGAGTTCTATCGAAATTGTTTATATTGTATAAACACAATATCACAGTGGTTTTTTAATCACTAAGAAAATTTTTCAAAATCAAAAATTTAACATATTTAAATCAATAGATATTTATTAATTTGATGAATGAATATCTAAAAGATAAAAATTAAAAGACAAAATTTAAAGGAAAAAAAAAAAAAAAAAGATTTATCTTTGTCTTGTTTAACCCTTTAATGCGCAGTGATCCCGCTCTGGGATCACCAAACTCTGACGTTTTGACTGTTCCCAGTCAAGAAGAATAGATTTGATTTCTAAAAAAAATAGTTGCGAGTGACATAGCTCCACGAGAATCCTTTACTTTTTAGCACGTTCATTTCCCGTAAAAAATTGTCACGATTCTTTTTAACAGCACTGACATCTGCTGAAAAATGGAAGAACACAAGAACAGCTGGATAGATTGCCCAATGCTGAAAAAAGGGCAGCCGTTGTCATCGCTCGACTTAACTACCAGCAAGATGGTGGACGATCGAAACGTTCATCGCGTGCCACAGATCTAGAGACCCTTTTTTGACGCAGCTGGCTGTGCGCTAGCACAGCCGGCAGTCGTCAAAAAAGGGTCTCTAGATCTGTGGCACGCGATGAACGTTTCGATCGTCCACCATCTTGCTGGTAGTTAAGTCGAGCGATGACAACGGCTGCCCTTTTTTCAGCATTGGGAATGGATTGCGCCTCAAAGGGTTAATCGCAGAATTAACATCTCAATAAAAGCAAATATTTAGAATTAGTAGTACTAAAAAATTTGGAAAGAAGCGAGTTCGGTACTATAAATCTCTACTTTTTATTTATGCAAACCATTGAATTTATTAAGAACTAAATTTTAAAATTATGAGTTAGTAGGAGATAGAAGTTCAGAACAATATGATTCGCATTAATAAAAATAATAAAAGATATTGGCTTACCTATATCATTCTTTAATTCGAATAAATGAAATAAGAAGCATATCACTTTTCAAGCTAAATAAAATACTCTTGAAATTCAAAAGATTTGTTCAAATGAAATATTTATTTACTAATGCTAAAATTTTCAACTACAGGTCTGATCTACAAAATACAGTTCCTTTGATTATAAATTACACACATGCACACACACACACACACAAAAGGCATTACCAGATTAACTGGAAGAATTTTAAAGTTAAACTAATCCAAAATTTATGAAAAATTGACAAAATAGTATTGAAGAATTATGAAAAATTACATGCTTATGATTTTTTTTTTTTTTTTTTTTTTTTTAAATTTAAGCAACTCTGCCTGCTTTCCTTTTGCTGTTCATCTTAAGCTATTGGACTTTAATAATATAGTGATGTTTTCTTTTTCTGCTTGTTCATAGCTAGATCGCCCATGCAGCATGTTTACAAATCAATCCTGCTTTTACTTTCGGGGTGGTTTTGTGGTTTTTTTTTTTGGGGGGGGGGGTGATTTATGATTTAACCCTCTAGCACTCCGGCCGGCTGGGAGCGAAATGCACTTCTTTCCCCTATTTTGAGAGACAAATCTTTTTTCAATAACTGGACAACAGCAGAGCTGTTTTGTGGGGGACCTCGATGATAGCCATTACAGGGAGTTGCAAGCATGATTTTCCTTATATGTGATCTCGAGTGAATGGGGAAAGATGGAAACAAATAAACACTCTCCTCCCCCAAGTCTTTAACCCTCAAAAACTTCTATCTTCTATTCTAAACTTCGTTCTCAGTGTCGCGTCTTTGTAACAATTTCTCAATAGGGTCAGCGCTTCTATGGTTCAGAATTCTTTGGGGAAATGAGGGAAATCTAAAAGGGGAAGCTGGGGGAAGGAATGCTTCTTCCAATTTCAACCGATATCAGACATTTAGGAAGTTCTTCCGGCCGCCAAGGAGTGTCTAAGGAGTATTTTGTTTTTCCAAGTAGTTCTAAGAACCCTTAGAAAATATTTTCAATTCTAAGGAGTTTCCAAGGATTCTAAGGAGGCATACGTACCCTGTAACTATTAGATATGTAGAATATCCATTTTATCTTAAAAATTATACATGTAGATCATTTGGAAAATCTGTATCAATACCATAGTATACACTCCAACAAAAAAAATTATTTTTTTTATATAATACAGCAGTTCCCAGCAAAGATGTAAAGTGAAAATTCCTAATATATATTAGATGTTTTTTTAATTTTTTTTTTTTAAGAGCTCAGAACTAAAACAAGAGCCTCCCGGTACAGCTTTAGTATGGTCCCTTTGGTGCGATAAGTGCGCCAATATGGTAACCCCTTCGGTGGATGCTTCGGAGCGGAGGAGCTGACATGGCAACCCTAGCTGCGTGACGTCACGGATGCGCTCCTTCTCCTCCCCGCTCCGGCCAATCGCGTTTGTTCCTTCCATTAACTTTTGCAGCCCCGTTTTCGTAAACGCGCGCGCTTTGAATCGTCAATCCGCCATTACGTTTTTTTTTCAGCTCGAGTGCGTGTGGGTGATAGCAGTCCGTTGCAGTAGAAGGTTTCCAGGTATTTCTTTTTTGAGTTTAGTTTGATTTTAATTTGATTTTATTATGCCTTTAAGTGTTATTTTGAGGTATCAGGGCTTGTTGCAGGACAAGGTAGCTTGGACCTATTCTAATCATAGGCATACCTTGGGGAGGCCAGGTGCAGTGAATAGAAATTTTGTTACGACTTTATGTAACAATGGCGATTTATTTCTGGAGTTTTTGAGGGAGGTAGGGATGATTAGAAAGGAGATTAATTGTTTGAAGTGTGGGGGGTTATGAAGGTTGGGGCTAAAAAGAGGCTTTCTGATGGTTTTATCTGGACATGCCGTAAGGAGATCGATGGAAAGGTTTGTGGGGCTCAAAAGTCAATTAGGTACAGGTCGTGGTTTAGCTTGAGTAAGCTAAAGCTTCAGGAGATATTTCACTTGACTTTTGAAATAGTGGTGGGGACGTCGACGGGGGATTTAGCTGACAATTTTGGCTTTAGTTCAGCTACTCTTGCTGACTGGCGTCAGTTCGTGCAAGATGTGATATTAGATCACATCGAGCTGACGTCTGAGAAGATAGGGGGTGTAGGAAAGATCGTCGAAATTGACGAGTCTAAGTTTGGGAAGAATAAGTATGGCAAGGGGCACTATGTGGAGGGGCAGTGGGTTTTTGGTGGGGTGGAGAGGGGTTCGGGAAGGCTTTTTGTCGCAGTACCAGACAGGACACAGGAAACTCTGTTAGGAGCTATAAAACAGTGGATAGAGCCGGGTACTGTGATTTATAGTGATTGTTGGAAGGCCTATGATTGTATTTCTAGGGAGGGTTTTGATCATCTACGGGTTAACCATTCTATCCATTTTAAGGATCCTTTAACTGATTGTCACACGAATACAATTGAAAGCACGTGGAGGCATGTTAAAAGTACCTTGCCGACTCATAACCGGCAGACTGATTTCTCCTATTATTTGGCTAATTTTATGTTTCGGCACTCGTGTAGGGAGAAACAGAAGCATCCTTTTAATGCTTTTATTGAAATTATTAGGGACCGCGATTGGGAAAATTTTAATTATGTGCTAAAATCATAGTACATATTTGTAGCTGAGGGGGTGGTTTGAAATGTTTCATTTAATGCCGACACATGCTTTCGGCTGTGTTTTTGTTTTTTTAACGAATTTATTTTAGCTGACAAAAGACGTTTTTATGCAAGAGCTTCAAGGAAGAGCAAGAGCTAATTCCCTTTATTTTTAGCAATATTATTCGAGAAATTTTATTACTGTGATATTTTAATCTAGAGCTGACAATTTACTGTGATATTTTATTATAGAGCTGAGAAATTTTACTGTGATATTTTATTCTAGAGCTTTGGAGAGCAGCCGTTTACTGTTACTAGTGCTTTATTTAATCTGGAAATTTTTACTTTTTAACTAATGTTTTCTGTTTTATATCTTGTTTTATTGTTTTTTAGTCTAGATGTTTTATTGTATTATTTTATTGTTTTTATGTACATAAATGTATGGTTTTAAAGGAAACGGGGGTTGGGGGGCTGCCCCCCCATACAAACATTTTTGTGTTAATTACTGTGGACGTCTCTAACTATTTTATAGTTGGTGACGTAAACATTCTTAATGCATTTTTATGGAGTGTCAAGTGAAGCAGGGTCCTCGTCCCACACTCCGGTAAACTGCGTTGCTTTAGCGCAGGCAGATGGCTTCACCCTTTCATTTTATGTGCTGTTGTTTGATCAATTTTGACTAAAAAAAAACACTTTTTAAATCCGATGTTTTGCGCTTCCGCACTGTTTTACGAAGAGTAAATTTTAAAAAATGCATTTTTGCTAAATTTTTAACTTAAAAAAACCTGCATTTCAATGATTTAATTAAAAATTTTATTTCTTTAGAAAGCTGATTTTTAGCACTTTTGCGCCATTGTTTACTTTCGGCAAAGCCGGGTTTGCATCGGGGTTTCGTCAGGATCCCCGATCGGCAAACCCGGGTCTACCCTTGGCGACAAAATTTTGTCACCAAATCAAAAAATCGCCAAAAAGGGACCATACTAAAGCTGTTCCGGTATTTAAAAATAAATGTAAAGAAGCATTGCTGAAGGAGAATTTCAACTGCTATAAGAATGGGAGTGATTAAGTTAAATACATTGTAACAAAAACATTTAACAGCAATAAAAATATCTGAGGCTTTTTTTCTCATTAATCATTATTTGAAGTAAAAGATATTACTTTGTCTATCAGGACGAACATGATCACAAATAGAGCGCACTTGAGGTTCTGAAAACAAACAAACAAATAAATAAAACAAATATGATTTAAAAAAAAAAGAAAGAAAGAAAAAGAAAGCCAACTTCAAACTATGGAACAGCTTGAATATTTGCTATCAACAGTGACTTTGCATTATTTGGTAATTCTTTGGCAATTAACGCATGCACATAATTGATACCACTTACCATTATGGATGCCATAAAAACTGTTCTCCATATGACTGAAAAAACACTCAAAATACTGGTGTTAAACGATAAAGTAATTAAAAAAGCTTTGTAAAAAACACACATAAGAAGTAAAAGGAAAAAGGATACGCGTTTCGTTCAAAAATTGTTTTGAACTTCTTCAGTCCAAGCTCTTCGACGTAAAGAACACAGGGAACTGAAAAGAGAAAAAAACAAGCAAGATGTTGCCACAAGGGGCAAAGAAAAGTCGAACAAAACCACGGAGAGGGGAGAAAAAAATTAAAAAGGGGGATAGAAAGGAAAGGAAAGAAGCACAAAAAATACAGAAATAAAAAAGGAATAAAGAAAAATAATAAAAAAAGGGAACACACAAGTACAAACACACACACAAAAAAGAGAAAACAGAACAAACAAACAAACAAACAAAAAAAAAAAAAAAAAAAAATTTTGTGTGCTATTTGTTTTTTGTTTGTTTGTTCTGTTTTCTCTTTTTTGTGTGTGTGTTTGTACTTGTGTGTTCCCTTTTTTTTATTTTTCTTTATTCCTTTTTTATTTCTGTATTTTTTGTGCTTCTTTCCTTTCCTTTCTATCCCCCTTTTTAATTTTTTTCTCCCCTCTCCGTGGTTTTGTTCGACTTTTCTTTGCACCTTGTGGCAACATCTTGCTTGTTTTTTTCTCTTTTCAGTTCCCTGTGTTCTTTACGTCGAAGAGCTTGGACTGAAGAAGTTCAAAACAATTTTTGAACGAAACGCGTATCCTTTTTCCTTTTACTTCTTATGTGTGTTTTTTACAAAGTTTTTTAATTACTGTTCTCCATATATTTTAACATAGTCCTTTGCAGACTGGCATTTTTACTGGTCTCTTTTTATACCCTTGTTTTTAATGCAGTTTCAAAATAAAACAATGTAAAAATGATGAGGAAAAACATTTTTTCAATCTTTATTTTACCTATGGGTCATTCCACGTCAAATCAAACACAAAACTGGAGAAAGTTCACCACACCAACTTAGATTTTCCTCAAATTTTATATAGATGATATATAGGCTAAGACATCAACAAATCTCAATTTTGAAGGTTCTACGATAATTAATTACCGAGAAATTAATTATGCAAATTTTTAAGTTTTCTGCAAGATGCGCCAACTTTTTTCTCAATTCCTTAAATAACTCCTTACCTGTAAAAGTTACTGAAGTAAAAATTTGTTTCTAGGAGTAACTTTTTATGCTGATTCCAAAAATGTTATCGAAATTTGCGTATCTTCTATAGTTTATGCATGAGCAGTACATTTGCTAAAAAACATCATGAATTTTTTTCGGCATGTCTGATCACAGACACATGTTTTAAATTTTTATATGTTGTTAAGTTGTAATAATCCTACATCCCAAAATAATTTCATCTTGGCTTTCTGCTCAGGAGCAGAGAAAAAAAATTGTATGTATGTACCTATATATGAGGATTTTCATATGCAATATTTATACTGAAGATGAGAAAATTCAGAAGCGTTAGTCAATTTTCCTGTGTCTTTTAAATTGATATCTGAAGTTTAACTACTACTCCAGGCATTTGCAAAAACTAGACAGTACATAAAAGTGCTTGTATCGGAAAACGTAAAACAAACAAACAACAAAAAATGCATGTCACACACAGTGTTAAATTAAAAAAAATTCTAAAGTTAAAATTTTGAATTACTTTTAATTTAACCCTGTTGTTTTTGGCAATCATCCATCAGCCAATAAATCTTTGTAATTCTGTATGACATTCAAGTCAATAGAAGGAACAAAGTTTATTGAAAGAATTGAATTCCTGTAAGTTACAGTATTTATTTACCTTTAACAGAATGCGAACAAAATTGTGCTTTGGCTAGTTTTGTGGATACAGCAATTTGAAATAGGTTTTACTGTATACTGTATTAAATTTTTATTGTTACAACAACTAGCATAGCAATGTCAGGCACATTGTCAAATTGCACATTTTGTGATATATTGCAGAATAAATGTCATGTAACCAGTTATTCACGGCAAACTTTTACGTCTACCCTCCTAGGAGGATTATATTCGAAATGTTCTGAAATCGATTTTTAGGCATTCTTGAGTGTTGTGTATTCTACAGCAAGAATTTTATCGATATCTCTTTTCTTCTTTGAGATCCCGCAGAATGTGTGAAAAGAACATTTTGGGCCTTTATACTCTATAAATTACGAATTTTTGAAAATACTCTCTAATCTAGCACCTACGCTATAAAATCCCACTCGTGCTAAATTTCGTGTTATTAGCTTCAGTAGTTTTGGCTAGGCAAAATATTGCACACGGAAAATGGATAGAACTTTCCGGTAGACCTAATATATATATATATATATATATATATATATATATATACACATATATATACATATATATGTTTTATTAAACATTGTTATTTCTTTTGAGTTCAATATCATGCAGAATTCCAAAGCTTTATTGGCTGTTGGATAATTGCCAAAAACAACAGGGTTAAATTAAAAGTAATTCAAAATTTTAACTTTAGAATTTATTTTATTTAACACTGTGTGTGACATGCATTTTTTGCTGTTTGTTTGTTTTACATTTTCCGATGCAAGCACTTTTATGTATTTTCTAGTTTTTGCAAATGCCTGGAGTAGTAGTTAATTTTCAGATATCAATTTAAAAGACATAGGAAAATTGACTAACGCTTCTGAATTTTCTCATCTTCAGTATAAATATTGCATATGAAAATCCTCATATGTAGCTACATACATACAATTTTTTTTCTCTGCTCCTGAGCAGAAAGCCAAGATGAAATTATTTTGGGATGTAGGATTATTCCATCTTAACAGCATATAAAAATTTAAAACATGTGTCTGTGATCAGACATGCCGAAAAAAATTCATGATGTTTTTAAGCAAATGTACTGTTCATGCATAAACTATAGAAGATACGCAAATTTCGATAAAATTTTTGGAATCAGCGTAAAAAGTTACTCCTAGAAACAAATTTTCACTTCAGTAACTTTTACAGGTAAGGAGTTATTTAACCTTTTCGCACCGGCTCACACTTGAGGAGTTTTGTGCCAGAAAGCGGCAGAATCTGTAAGATTTCATTCCTCTACTTCCCAGCTGAAGACCACGCCTTGCCTTTTGTTTTGTTTGGTAAGTGGGGGCTAATATCACTGACCACAAAAGTCCGCAAACAAAATGCAAATCTGTATGCTCAATGCCGGTGAATTGACTACAACTTTCTCCTTAGTCAATTATCTACTAACATGTCTGACTCTCCCACAGCATAAGAAAAGGAATTTCTAGAGGCGGGAATCTCTTATCCATCTTCCATGAAGGGTGAATGGATTTCCCGTCAAAAGAGGGGAAAGAATTCCTTGGTAAGGCATTTGTACCAGTGCCATTCTTCAGTCACATTTATTTTTTGGTACAACTGTTGTACCGCCGGAGTGAGAAGGTTAAGGAATTGAGAAAAAAGTTGGCGCATCTTGCAGAAAACTTAAAAATTTGCATAATTAATTTCTCGATAATTAATTATCGTAGAGCCTTCAAAATTGAGATTTGTTGATGTCTTAGCCTATAAATCATCTATATAAAATTTGAGAAAAATCCAAGTTGGTGTGGTGAACTGCACTGTTTGATCTGACGTGGAATGACCCCTATGCGTAAAAATAAAACTTCTTTTTGGGGAACTTCCACATCTGTTGTAGACATATTTACTACTCGGCATTTGCAATATGATTGTAGGGGTTTATACCCAAAATCTGCTCACCATTATTATTTATTTAAGCATACTTCTTTTACACAGTGTTGCATAATATGTATCCACTGTGTAAAAAGAGAACCCAGTGTATTGCTTAGCACAATACAATACACTTCATCATAATAAAAAAAATTTATTCCTATTGTAAAAGAGTAGGATTTAGCATTTTCTCATCAAATATAGAACACATCACTGAGTTTAGATCTGGATACTTATCTATTTCCACCAAGGTTGGTGAGAAAAGTGGCCAACCTCGGCAACTTTTGACATACTGCCGCTGGCAGTGCTTTAACCATTGGTTTAAAAACATTTTTCTCACCCAATTTTCAGAATGAATCCAAATTAAGATAGGACCATCCTTAAGCTATCCTTTTTGAATTAAAAATAAAAATTGGTTGGTAAAAAGTTATTACTGTACATAATAATATATATACATTTTTGTTTTTTTCACGGTGAGTAGCCTTTTTTTTTTTTTTTTTTAAAGCACTTCTTAAGGACATTTTTAGGAGAAATTAAACACATCAACACAAATTTCTTCATAAAAACATTCATAGATATTACACACAGCAGAAATATATATATATATATATAAAATAGTAAAAAGGCTAATCTTATCTTACATATATATATATATATATATATATATATATATATATATATATATATACTGATTGAGTGTACAAAATGTTTTCAGTGTCATTAATAAAGATTATTAATTTTAATGTCTAGATTATTTAAAAAGTTTTTAAAAACTAAGAGCAGATTACAAAATAACCATAGCTGCCAGGGGGGGAGGAGGCAGCGCACAAGATACAAATCAGAGTATTTTGCTGGCATTGGAGATCATACATATTTCCAAAAAAAAAAAAAAAAAAAAAAAAAAAGAATTACAGGACTTTTTAAAAGTAAAATTAAAGCAGATTCTTCCCTCATCCAGTCATGTAAAATCAATCTAATGCAAATCCATCTACTTTTAAAATCACAGAATTAGTGTGATGATTTCTTAGTTTTGCATACAAATTTTCAGATGCATTAAAAATCTATAAAATCATAAAAACAAATCAAAATAAGTATTTATGTGCTTTGAAACTGCCTTAGAGATGTCAATAAAGAAGTACTTAAGGGAAAATATTAATTTATCTAAGGATGTAAAAATTTTATTTCCTTTACAAGACTTGAAAATCAGTACAAATACGATTAAATTGGAATGGTTAGCAGTCATGAATAACTGTTTTATTTTCTTAAATTTATTTTTATTTAGTTACTAATATGTATTTTTATACAAACAGATTATTTTTATCTTAATAATCAAATGTTTTTTCACATATATTTAAATAAAGTTTCTTACATTTTTAAATAACTAATTATTATAATCTAAATTTTTAATTAGATTATCCCATAAAGGCATTATATTTATGAAGAGAAAATGAATTATGTTTAAACTATCAAATAACATTTTTATTCAAATATTTTTAATTACCATAATTTAGATTCGGAAATTTTAAATTAAGAATTTCTGGAAAAATCCAAATGTTTTACTAATGAGTCCTCCCCCCCTCTCTAATATTACTATAAAACTTATAAAACTTTAGAATTTATTTTATTTAACACTGTGTGTGACATGCATTTTTTGCTGTTTGTTTGTTTTACATTTTCCGATGCAAGCACTTTTATGTATTTTCTAGTTTTTGCAAATGCCTGGAGTAGTAGTTAATTTTCAGATTTCAATTCTTTTTGAAATTACAATAAATATTTACAGTCAATTCATATATTGCAGCTCAGTTATGAATTACTGTATAACAGCTCATGTTATGAATTACTGTATAACAGCTCATGTTATGAATTACTGTATAACAGCTCATGTTATGAATTACTGTAGTTATCTAACCATTATTGCAATGCTATGCAGCAGTGAAAAACTATCCAAGATGGCGTCAGAGTGGGTAAACCTTGCTCTCCACTTGGTAAATAATCACATTAATTTAATGAATACTAATCCAATTATGTTTTTCATTGGTTTAATTTAAAGATATCTCACTTTCATCAAAACCACCTTACACTCAACACTCATTTTTAGTAGGGATCATTCAAATAGTTTGTAAAATCAAAAAGTATTGAGTCATAGTGAAAGTGTACTCAAGACTACTTACTAGTTCGTTAAACCAGAAGCATTCATAAAAAAAGGTTTGTGAAAATGGGCGTTGAGTGTAACACATACTATAACCGAACGCTTTGAGTTATCTAACATCAAATCACTTGTCAGCCGGGCTACCCTAAAACACAGTTTTGGCAAGAGTAGAATCCAAGATGGTGTCAAGGATTTTGATTTTCCTCCTATCTTCTTTAATGTGCATAAAATTAAAAAATTATCACTTGATTTCTCAGGTACTGATTTTCATTTGCCGTGAGAGAATTCTGATGGGAATTTAGAAAAAAATAAGCACTTCTTTAAAACTATAAGCACTTTTAATGAATTTACATAAAAAATAAGCGGTTATAAGAGTGCTTGAAAATAGTTTTTTCTTAAAAAAAAAAAAAAAAAAAAAAAAAAAAAAAAAAAAAAGCATCTTTTAAGCACTTTAGATGATGCTACACACCCTGCTTTTTAACACTATGGAATTCAGAAAAACTTATAACCAAGACTTATATTTTAATATCTTATATTTGAAAAAAGCTTTGGTTTATTACTCAAAGAATGTTGAAAAACTCAGAAAAAATAGTACAGTGACCTCTCAAGGGACCGGGAAAAAAAAAAAAAAAAAAAAAAAAAAAGTTGTACAACTGAGAGAGTATACTAGTATCTCTCATTAGTATAAGTGAGAGACCATCTTATTTTATATCATTAATTATTTTACCTATATTAAAAAACTAAGTTCTGAATACTACGAACATATTTTTAAAGAAAATTTGTGTATAGTATATTACAAAATGAAACATAAAATATTTAATAAAGTTCATAAAGTTGTAGTTTACTTATCACTATTTTCTTTAAAATAGAGAGAGAGAGAGAAAAAAAAAAAAAAAAAAAAACCAAAAACGATTTACAGATGAGAGTTATTTCAAAAAATGAAGCAATATTAGCTTGCCTCTATAGTTGATGCAAAGAGAAAATTGTCTTCTTTTAAGTCTGATAAAGCTTTTAAATTATTATGGGAATAATCATTTTGATGGACTTACAACTATCCTCTCTCTATAGATTTCATCTCTAATAACACAGAATTTTATTTTGATTATGTGTGATTATGGCTGATTATCTACTTGGAGCATCTAGGCAGAGGGTGGGGTGCATCCATGGGGGTCTTTCTAAGGGGTTCCCAACCCGTATTTAGAAGCAGTTTCAAAGAAAAATATGGAAAACTCTAGCTGCTAGTCTGTCTACGATTGACCTAGCCGCGATTTCTAATAACAGATAGGTCAACAGACATGACCTAGGTTGAACTAGGCACTTTCCTTCTCCCAGTTCAGCTATGTGCTCAGCCACTGGTTGAGCCACAGAAATTTAGATGAGAAATGTTATTCATTATTGATTATACACTTTAACAGTATGAACAGGATAAAAGTAAGAAAACGTGCACTTGCTCTTTAAATGTTATAAAATGAATTCTTGGATGAGAAATGAAAAATCACCCAAGCTGTTAAAACGTCATATAAAAGAGAAAAGAGTCGTGTAACTGAAAGAAGTTTAGCATTAATTCCCATAAGGTGTAGACAGGACCAAATGATTTCAGCATGTAACAAAGAAAGTTGTATAAGTGAGAGGCCACTGGATTCTGCATTTTAAAGGCATTAAAGCATTTTTAAGGGTTAATATATCTGATTAAGAAACACATTCAAATTACGAAACACATTCTTTATAAAACACATTCAAATATAAATAGCTTTAACGATTTGTGTTTACATAAAAGATTATTTTCTTTTAAATGGTTAAAATATTCTTGCCATACTCAAGAAGTTGAAAGACGTGTCTGCCTACTGGAGGCATTGGCAAGTGTATATGGAGGAGAGAAGACACGGCTTCATATGGAATAAAATAAGATCAAGAAACCATATGAAACATTTTCATACCCCCCCCAATATATATATATATATATATATATATATATATATATATATATATATATATATATATATCCTTTGAAAATATTTTAATCTTTAAACTAAGCATTAAAAAAATCTATTAATTCAATTTTTAAAAGTTTTATGATTTATAGTTTTGATTTTTACTTCATATATCAATATAAAATTATTATAAATATTATTTACATTTTTATTTTAACACGCGAGTACTCTTCCAACTTTACAAAAATAATTATTTACTTTACAATTTTTAATACATTTTTATGAAATCGTCAGTTTTTAACTAATTTACTAAGGCTTGAGGCATAGGGAGGTATGAGTGGAATTTAATTAATTGATATATATATATATATATAATTGGATGGTTGGGTCGGGCGGAGGAAGTTTTTTTCATATATAATAATATTATTATATATATATAAAAAAGTAATATGTATAGAAACAATCTGGATGTGTATATGCATTCATATATATATATCTGGAGGGATTTAAATAAAAGAGGGGGGTGGGTCCTATATTGTGATTATTCTGTCCTAAACATTTTTTAAATTTATTAGATTAATCTTCTGTCATACAATAACTTATTATTCATACTTTGTCACTAATAATAATCATTACATTTTCTAAAAACAACATGTTATATTTAATTGGCCATTCAATAATTTTAATTTATTATTATTCTATATATATTTAATTATATTAATATACCTGGATACTATTCGAGTATAATAATATTACGTTTTAGTATATGGTAACACCTATACTTTCTTTTTTCCGATTTTCCACTTATTTTGTGGCAACACCATTTTTCACTTTTTACATTTCTTAACATTGGCAACACATATTACTTGTGTTCACTAAGATTACCATGTGCTCTCTGGTATGTAGATTACATTTGCTATTTCTATTTTCGTTATCTTTTTGATTCCTTTTTTTTTCCATTTTATATAGTAGGGTAGGGCCCAGATGTGTGGAGTTAATATCTCTTCTGATATGCCACACAACCAAAACCCTACTATTTGGTTTGCTTTTAATTATAATCCACTGTTTGTGGTCCCTAACAATGGTGACAGTAGTTATAATTTCCATTCCATTCTATTTTCACAATAATTCTTGCACTTTATTTGGCTTAGCTTTTATTTTATTTTTATTTTATTTTATTTATTATTTAAATCTATTTATTATCTATACAAAATGTGGTTTCTAATTCTTGCTAATAGCTGTTATATTTTTATGCGAGGTATGTCTTATTTGTAGTATGTTTCGTGTTTTACTTATTAGTTATATATATATATATATATATATATATATATATATATATACATAAAACAAAGTCGGGTTTGTTCCAACACTTATAACTCAAGAATGGCTGGACCAATTTTAATGATCTTTGATTCGTTGGATTCGTCTTCGCCCTGAATAGCAGAATAACTATTAAAATTTTCGAAATTCCAATTAGAAATTTTTTTATTTTATGTAATTTTTTGAATTTGTCCTCACCTAATTCGTAATAACGGCGGTAATTACGTTTGCAGCAAAACGGCATTTACATCATCGGATAAAGAGGAGAAAATTTTCCTTAAAAAAAAGTTCTTTCTGAATATGTAGCATAATTTGCAGATTTTTAGGAAATTTTTTACTAAAAATGAGTTTAGTGTATCTTTTACGGCAGCTACACCTTGACGTCATAAATTTAAAAAAAAAGTGTGAAATTTGTATGTTCTGCAAAACTAACGTCCTATTCGCAATTAAAGCGATTCTAAATAGCTCCTCGAGATTACACAGCTTGATGTTTTACACGAGACAGAACCATGGAGAATTTGCAAAGTATCGCTATATTGGATACATCGAAATTAAAATTGGTACAGCTTGGATATTAAATAGTTCTAACACTTTTTAAATAGTTAAAAATTAATGTGGCAAATGAAAATAACTATTTACCAGAATCATGACATTTCCTAGCGAACACTCAAAAACACAATGGCTATTTTCAAATGACTTCATTTGGGGCAAACGTTATTGAAGAACATGGATATAATCAGACATTTAAGGTAGTCTATTTTGAAGAGAATAAATGCTTATTTTCTGGTTGATTCCTGCTTTACCCCCCCCCCCCACACACACACACACTCTCGCCAACCTAAAAATTGCCGCACTTTGGCGAGCTTCGCAGTCACGAGTCTCTAGGAGTGATGCACAAGTTTTAACGAAAATGAACTAATTAGCGATAAACGCACCATTTAAGGGATTTGAAGACACTTAATTATTAAAACTATATTAACTGGCAAACTAAAAGTGTAATAATCTCTATATGCAAATGAAGATGTCCTGACTGACTGATGATCATCGCCCAGCCAAATCTACCGCAGATATAGACATGAAATTTTAGGAGCTCATAGCTTTTGTGCCCAAGGCGTCATTTAAAAAGCAATTTTTGAAAATTTGAACCCAGACGGCGGTGGCGACCTAAAACGTTCTTTTCACGTTTCCCTTCATATCTCAGGGGGTAAAAGAGATAGCCGTGAAATTTTTGCTTTAAAATATGACTAACATAAATACCTAAAAGTCATTTTCAGGATTTTTTAGAATTCGCACCCAAACGGACGAAAAGGGCCAAAACGTTCTTTAATGTTCTTTTCACATTTCTCTTCATACCTCAGAGGGAAAAAGAGAAAGCCATAAAATTCTTGCTTTAAAATGCTACTAACAGCAATACCTAAAAATCATTTTCAGGGATTTTTAAAATTCGTACCCAAAAGGGGGAAAGGGTCCAAAACGTTCTTTTCACATTTCCCTTCATATATCAGAGGAAAAAAGAGATAACCGTAAAATTCCGGCTTAAAAGTATTGTTAACACAAATGCTTAAAATTGATTTTCAGGGTTCTTTAGAATGCGCATCAAAACGGGGATAAGGGGCCAAAACGCTATTTTCGAATTTGCCATCATATCTGAAAGGGAACTGGAGATAGCCATAAAACTCTTGCTTTAGAATGTAGCAAACACGA
This sequence comes from Cheiracanthium punctorium, assembly GCA_038373885.1. NCBI lineage: Eukaryota > Metazoa > Arthropoda > Arachnida > Araneae > Cheiracanthiidae > Cheiracanthium > Cheiracanthium punctorium. The sequence continues at coordinate 64,474 of JAWZYV010011077.1, forward strand.
ATGCCTAACAATAATTTTCAGGGTGTTTTGGAATGCGCACCGAAACAGGTGTAAGGGGCCGAAACGTTTTTGACGTTCTTTTCACCTTTTCCTTCATGTACCAGAGGAAGCCAAGATAGCTTAAAATTCTTGCTTAAAAATATAGTGAACACAAATGCCATAAAATCATTTCTAGGATTTTCTAGAATTCACATCAAAACGGGGATAAGGGTCTAAACGTTGCTTCCAAATTTGCCATCATTTCTAAAAGGGAAATAGATAGCCATAAAATTCTTGCTTTAAAATACAGCGCACACGAGGGCATAACAGTCATTTTCAGAGTTTTTTAAAGTTCGTGTCCAAAAAGTTAATTTCATGTTTGTCTACATACATCGAAGGGAAATGAACATAGCCATAAAAATCTTGCACTAAAATGAAACGAACACTAATTCATAAAAATCTTATTCAAGGTTTTTTAAAAAGGTTTTTTTAAATCGACCTTAATAAAGGATTGACAAAAAAGGTTTTTTCCACATATTTTTTTTAGCTCTTGAGTGCTGTTAATTCCAGACAAAGGCTTTTGTCTACCTGGTGAAAAGGCAAATCATGTTTCAAGGGTTGCCAGATTAAATGTCTCCAAGTTTTGCCATTTTTGGTGATTTATCGCGAAGTTTGGCATAAAAGAAATGAGTCCTCGAAACGATATGTTCCATCTTTGTCGAGTGCTCCGCCGAGCGCTTAGGATGCTGAACTGGGAGACGGAAGGTGCCTGGTTCAAAACAAAATCGTGTCCGCCGACCTAACCATTTGGAGTTTCCATGGTTTCCTCCGAAACTTAGCATAATTACGGGTTAGTACCCCTCAGAAAGACTCCCATGTCGTGGCACCGCACCCCCCGGCCTAGAGTCAACGTTTAGCTAATTGGCCATAATCCCACAACACAACCATCTTTGTCGAGAAATTACCTAACCCTCCTGTTTATTTAATTGGAATACTGGTGTCTATGTTCGTGTAAATAAAGGTGAAGTATAGTTAGAATATTTCTGATGCGGATTTTAAAAAACAGTTTTAATAGACGATTTTAACATAGATTTCAATTTTGAAGAACAAGACAAATACGTGGGGAATATGATGCACAATCCAAACAGTATTTAAAAAAAATCAAGTATGGTTAGACTATGGCTGACGAATACTGTAAGACAGATTTTGTAGCAATTAAATATATAACCAAAGTATATTTAATATATATTTATTTATTTTCCATTTATAATTGTTGGTTTATCAATATCAATTCTGGGTGAAGAACGGGTGCTTCAGCTAGTATATACATAATCTAATATACCTAGCACACAACTTTATGACCAACAGCAATTTTAATTATTATTATTTTAATTTTATAAATTTTCAATTTTACACCATATTTCAGACACTTGGGGCAACGGAAGATAAGATTTGGAAAAAAAAAAAAAAAAAAAAAAAAAAAAAAAAAAAAAAAGCTCTACAAACAACTACTGCACCAAAATTAATTTAAAAAAAATAAATTAAAATTCCCCCTTTACTTTTTGATTTACCCTATTGTGCATTATGATTCTATAGAACAATCTATGACTTTAGTTTAAATTTAATGCAATTCCCAGATGTGTTCGTGACACATTTGTTAAGTAATACTTAATAGAACATTTCGACGAGACTACATTTGTGCAACGGGTCCCTTCTCAGCGTGACATCTTTGGATTCTCATAATGTATTTCAATTGGAATAACCTGCTTTTGAACATCAAAAAATGTATCAAATTCAAGTTTTTGGATAAGTATAATGGATCAAATAGGTTAAGCAAACCTTTGATTCTGATTTCCCAGCACCATTTTTATGTTTTAAAATTATTAAGGATAAATAAAACAGATGTTTCTAAAACTTTTTTTCTGAGTTGAATACAATAGGAAGACATTAGGAGAATCTGTGCAGAAAAGGTGTGTAGTCAGCTGTTGCTGAAACGTCATGATGAAATGCTCTATATATCATGTCAAAGAAGGATTTACGCCTTCCCTCCATTTCCTTCAGCCCCCCCCCCCCATTTCAAATGTTGCCTCCTCCCCCACAGAAAATGTTCAATTCACACCCTGCATTAATGTGAACACTAACATCAATCATTATCTAAATTTAAATACACATTTGTATAAAACATAAAAGAAAAAATTAAAATTCTCCCAGTACGTTTTGAAAGACACAGAATTCTTTCATTTGTAGTAGGGAAGAATAAGCCCATACAATTATAGAAAAACAGATACATGCAGCATCACACATATTTTAAACAAAGACATGTACTTTTTTTACTAAAACTAGCTACCAGGGTGGGTTGTGTTTCATCTTATTTATGATGATGTTTTAAAGACAGTTATTTAGTTAGATGGCATCAGTACCATTAAGAGATTTTTATTACTATAGGCGATTTCCAATAAATCAATAAGAATTAAAAAATGCAAATGCATTAGTAATCTATATTTCTAAGCATTTAATGCATCTTTTTCTTATATTGCAACTTTATGAGTTAAAATTGGCATTTTAAATATTTTTTTGTTAGATATCTATTTACAGCTTGCTTTTCATTATAAGTGTGACACCTTCACACATGCTTATGCAATATATAAAATAACCAAGAATACATTAATTTGAATGTAACTCCAAAAAATTATCAACATACAAGAAACAGAATCAATATGTATTTTGTGAAAGCAATAATAGAATTTTTCCCCCCATAGCAACTACTTACCAAATCCCATATCAAACATTCTGTCTGCTTCATCAAGGACCAAAAATGTGACCCTTTTCAAATTGGTGGCTTTTGCTTTGATTAAATCAATCATTCTGCCCTAAAAATAATAAAAACTTTAATAAACAATATATGAAGTATCAACTGCCTCAACTATAAATGCACAACACACGCCAACGTGGAAAAAAAAAAGCTTTATAATTTTATCATAATTATTCTATAGCCACTAATCATTGTCTCTTAAATGTCTAAAGTAAACTCATGTAATATTAATATCAAAATGAACTAGTATAAAAGTTATATACATGGTGCCCAGAGGCTATTTCCTACACTGTTAGTCAGAGACACATAGTTCCAATTGCAAAATTGTTTTAAATTGTATAACCTATTGTATCAGAAACAATCGAAGTCAATAAATCAATCCCTATAAAAATTATGGAATTTAAATTTTTATACGGTCCCCCAGTTCTACTGGTTATACTTAGAAAAATTTTCTTTATACAATGAATTTGAAGGGGAAAAAAAAAATCGTTCTTTTAGGACCAAAATTTTAAAAGTTACAAAATGGCAAATATTTTGTGGAAAAGTCACTTTTCCACATTCAAAAATGCCCTGTTTGGTAAACCATTAAGGTACCATACAAATATTGAAATTTTAAATTATAGGTTTTAATTTCATTTTCTGGCATAAAGCGGATAAAAGAAGCAAAACTAATTTTAGAATACTAATCTTTAAGCAGAAGGTTATAGTCATGCTCTATAAAAATCTATCTGGGGTGAGACTTACTAAATCATATGTGTAGCCCCGAGTGTGCTATGCAAAGTACAGGAAGAGTTTTTTTACACAGGTGCATAATTATATTGCAGCCGATGGAAGCTATTTTTGAGCAAATGTTATGCTAACAGAATTTGTAATATTATTAAGTTTCTAAAATGCATATATTTGTATTTTAAAATGTTTCATTTTCTAATTTAATGTTTAATGAAGTGCTTTATTTCCATGTTTTTTTAAGTTATTTAACACCAGTTCATTTAAAAAACTTTAAAAAATTCTATTTTCACTATAAGTTATATTTTTAAGGTTAATTTATTGGAAGTCCGTATTGTTAAGCATTAATCTTCTTTATTACAATCTACATTCATAAAATAGTTAATCAAATTGCTAATAAATATTAAAAGGCTCATTGTAATATTGTAATGTACTCCCATGTACATTAATTTGCTCAAATTCATTTTGTATACAACCCTTATTTCGCTCCTCGTAAAGTGCTCAAAGTTTAAGTAGCTGTAACTTGGTGAATTTTGGTTGTAGAAAGACGAATTTTGTTTTATTGTGCATGAAACTGTATAAAGAAAATTTTTCTAAGTATAACTGGTAGGACCAAGGGACCACATAAAAATTTAAATTTCGTAATTTTTATCGGAATTGATTTACGGACTTCGATTGTTTCTGACATAATAGATTATAGGATTAAAACATTTTTGCAACTGGAACTATGTGTCTCCGAGTAACGGTTAAGGAAATAGCCATTGAGCACTGTTAGTACTGGCCACCCGGTATATTATTTTTATATTAGCCAATTCTAAATCTATATAGTAAAAAAATTGCTTTCTGTCTGTCAGTTCACTATAGGAACTAGACTGTTTCTCTGGGCCAAATTCAGAACACTGACTAAATAGCACAAAAGACAGCTATTGCTGGGGAAAAAAATTATATGATTATTTAGATATTTTAAGTTCTTATAAGCAAACTCTGAGCATTGTACCTACATTTGAATTTTCAAACAATGTCTTAAAATTTCATCAAAGAATTGAGGCTCTATGAATTAAATCTTTGTAACACATATTCCAATTTATTTCTCAACATACTATTTCAAAAATTTAATAATTTGACAGAATGGAACATTTCATCTGCTATTTTAAAAAATCATAATTTTTTTTAAATTAAAAATAAATTAATTAAAAAGATAAGCAAATGAAAAGCTTATTATAAGTATATGGTTATTTTATCTATATTTTCAATGCCATTAAAGTGTTAGTTTTGTATTCTGATTACAAATTTGATGGTACAAAATTCATTATCAGAAATTTCCTGAAGAAAGAAATGAAGGAAGAAATTTCTTGAAATAAGGCTGTACTCTTCATACATTTTAAGGTCTTTTATGACATGCATGCATGCATGCACACACACACACACAGTCAGGTGTTCATGATAGTGTCAAACGAGGACTATATAAATTTGCTATCAAACTGAGAACTTTAAATAAGCACAATTTTAACAAAATGATGATGTTGAATGTAATTAATGGGATAGTAAAGCATGTGTTTGAATTAAAATTCCAATATTTTTTATTTTTTCAAAATTTGAATTTTAACTGGCAAAAGTGTCCTAGAAGTCAACAAGATGATGGATACCTCGGAGAAGAAGCTCTGTGGAAAGGGGCAACCTTTCATGCACTATTGCGCGCACACTTCCTTTGATCATAGACATTTCCTGTGCTATTTCACAAGTGGTAATTCTACAATTCATTCTCATGAGACTGTCATGCAAAATGTGTATTCTATGGAGTGCAGATTGGTATTCTGGAGGTGTAGGAATTTTCGTAGTGGAAGAAGCAGTACCGACGACAGGTCACAACTTGGTCAAGCGCATATGGTTATCGCCAAGAAAGCAGCTGCAGATCTTGTGAGAATAAATCGGCGAGTGACTCCTTGCAAAATAGCAGTGGAAATGTCTATGATCAAAAGAAGTGTGCTCACAATGCTGCATGAAACACTGCCCTTTCCCCAGAGATTCTTCACCCAGGTATCCATCATCTCGTTGACTGCTGGGACACTTGTTTCAACTTACAGGGTGACTTTGTTTAGCCTATGTGTTACCCCTGCATTACTTCTTTCTTTTGTATACTAATTTATCAATACCATTAAACCATTTCTCAAATTCTCTGTTGAGCCACTTTCATTTGAGTGACCCTTATAGTAAACTGAGACAGTAGCAGATCCAGAAAAGCTTAAAGAGGAGGAGGCGGGGACGAGAAATTTCCTAAAAGATGGCTTTTTCCTAAATTTTTACTTTTAATTAGTTTGAAATTTGTTCTGAAACCAGAATATATGGTTGTTCATATCATTGAAATGTCGCCACCAGGCCTCAATTAACATTCTCTGATACTATTAGCCCACTATTATTTCGAGGACCCCCTTTCCACCTTCCCCTATTCCATTCCACAAGATGTGTCTTAAAAATAAATAAATAAATACATTTTTCTCCACTTAATCTAACAAACTAAAATCGACGGTTCCAATACATGTAATTAACTTATCTGGTAAAACCAGAAACTGGATCATAAATTAAGATGGTTTTCAAATCTAAACTCTATTTTTGATATATTCCTAAGGTCATTTTTAATTGAAATTGCGTTGTATACGCAGGCATGCTTATATGTATAAGAGAAAATGCCATAAATTTCTGCCAACACATGTAAATTTTAGCATGAATGTTTTATTAGAATAGTAGAGATATTTATTTATAAATAACAAGGATTGATTTTGAGGACCCTCAGGATTTTTTCACTATAGGTCCAGGATTTATGTGCCGATTTGGTAATCAGGATCTGCCGCAACGGTGAAGATTCCTCTTCTCTAACATGTAATTTCTTAGCATGAATCTTGAAAGCTCCGCTGGAAAAGCAGATTATTCAAAGAGCTGGGAAGCTACACCGATCACAGAAGAGAAGAGCAATCTTCACCTCTAATTGGGTCCTCATTTTATTTTATCTTGGTCCACCGGCCTTTTTTTAAAGCTTTTACTATTTCATGCTAAATCGAGCTTTTACCAATAACCACAGGGACTGATTTACTGCAGGACACTCAGGATCTCCAGGCCTCTTCCATAATTTTACTGGGCCCCAATAACAACAAAGGTTAATTGCTTACTGTAAATTTCATTGCTGACATGAATCATACGAGAATTTCTTAACAGCCAACTATATATATATGTTTCATGAACATGATCTTTTATCAATCCAGTTTGTCCACTAAATCATTATGTAGAAGCTTTCTTGTGTTATCCAAAAGTAATAATTAATTGATAAAATATGTGTTGATTTCCAAGGAAATAATGGTAAAATTTAATATCTTAATCACACAAACAACACCATTTTTTAGGTAGATAACAACTGTTTGGCTGCATAGGCATGAGCTCTTTGCAGACAGCATTAAAAAAAAAATATATATATTTACTCAAAAAGTGTTGTGTTCGTAAAAATTTCAAAATTATTTTTCAATAAATAGTATCAAGGTCTCGAAAGAGGGCAAAATGTTCAAAATAATTTCCATTGTTAAACTAGAAGACGTTTTAACACTGAAGAAAATGAGCTCTAATACCATCATCTACCTTTAAATTAAAATAAAGAATCTGGAGTGACTCCACTCGACTTTCTGAACACCTACGATTAAGATCATTACCAAGCATTTAAATCAATTTTAATTGATGAATAATTCAAACAATCATACCAAATTGAAGCTCAATCGAATCCGCCGTTTAAACGCTAGTGCACTTTCAAGAATTTCTCCCCGTATGCCGTAATATAAAAAAAACCTTAGCTCCCCCCTAAGTCATAGCCCTGTAGAAAAACTATAAGTCCTATAATCATCAAAATCAATACCGATCTTACGATGGTGGTTTATAACACATATACCCAATTTGAGCTCAATCGAATGTACTGTTTAAATGCTAGCGCACTTTCAAGAATTTCCTCCCACAGGCCATAATGTGAAAGAAATCTTTGTCGTAGCCCTGTAGAAAAACTGCAAGTCCTATACACACCAAAATCAATACCAGTCTTGATACGGTGGTTTATAACATATATTCCTGATTTGAGCTCAATCGAATACCCCGTTTAGGAGCTATCGTGTTCACTCACATACACACAAACACACACACACAAAAAAATGCACTGTAATAAGAGATTCCTAATGATATAATAATACAATACATTCACTCAGACACCTTGGTAGATTTATAGACATCAACAAACTTTCCTTTTAAAAAGCAACTGAAAGAAAATAGGTGAAACAACTTACTGGTGTGGCAACAACTATTTCAGCTCCTTCCTGAAGAGCTTTTGTTTGCTCCCACTTACTGCCTCCACCAAAGCAACAAACAGAACTGATTCCATACACCTTACCAAATTTTTTTGCCTCAAGGTAGATCTAACAAGAAAATTGTACTTTTAAAATAGGGTTTAATAAATGATTTTAATAAGCTGTTTTTTATAGGCAAAAGATTCAAATCAAATGCTTAGATTATTTTGTATTCAATAGTAAATATAGATAAAATAAAATGTAATAATAATTTTTTAAATTAATATTTACTACTGTGGTCTTCCCCCCCCCCCTTTATTCTTTCCTTTTTATTTTCTCGGCACAGCACAGCTAGTTTCACTCATTTTTTTCTTTACCCTCTCAGCCTTCTTTTATATCTAGCTTATTTCTTTTCATGGAATATTTTGTTTCTTCTCAGAGTTATTTTTATAAAAATAACTCTGAGAAGTATTTTTATAAACAAAACTCATATTAAAATTATACTTCAAACTATATAGTGGAAGTGTAGCCAACAAAAGTTGTTTAGAATTACTTTTTGTCTTTTTCAGTGATGTGAGAGTAAATGCTTTTGAAGAGGACTTTCATGAGAAAAGTGACAAATTTGCAAAATGGGAAAAAAAAAAAAAAAAATGTCCATTAAGCAGCCCAAAATTAACATGTGTCACAGTCCCTAACATGTCAGTTCATTTCTTAAAGACAGTCCTTTATAGTCTCCATTAGATAAAAAATAAAACATCTTCACTGTCATCAGATCAATAAACACACTCTACCAATGAGTCAAAAGTACATCATTTTAAACTTATATTATAAAAGGTTCATTTATTCATAATGTAACATCTACCTTGGCAGAATAAGTCCATAAAGAAAAGGAAAAAAAAAAAAAAAAAAAAAAAAAAAAAGAAAATTTTAAGTGGAAGGTACTAATGTTAATATGTTTAAATTTTGTGCAAAATGTGCTAACATTCCAAAAAGACATAACTTTAGTACTTATTACTTAACAAACCAATTTGGAATACAATATAACGATATGCAATACAATAGGAGAGGGAAATGGCAAAAGAAATCAATTAGATTTTTGAAACTAAAATTAAAATTTTTAAAACTTTGTTTAGTTCAATGAGTAGCAAGTAAAGCAATTTCAAGTAATTAAACTGGCTGAAATAATTAAAACTTTGTAAAATGTTACTTTACAAAGCTTTAATTATTTCATTATTTTAACCTGTTGAGTGTTTTTAGCTAATTAATGTTGTAGTTGTATTTTATTAAAGAGCACAAGATATCTGTACACACAAATTAATTAGTAATAGAGGCCCCACACTAGTTTCGGAAAATTTACCAAAGCATTCAAAGACATCAAATGCAGAGAAGCAACTAACAAGTAAGGGGATTCACCACTGTTATATCCTTGCAATAATAGGAAAGAACAGGTTAAGCATTGTTGTGGTCAATATGGGGCATATTATAGACTTGCAGATGATATGTTTCTCTAGGTTTTAATACTCTATGTGTATAATATTTAAAACTTACATTTTGATGAAAGAAAATCAGTACAATTAAATTCATATTATTGTTTCCATTGATTTAATACTGGGAAATATCTCTTTTTACCTAAATTGGTATCATATTGCAAAAACAAAGAAAATTATGGCAACATTTTTTATGCCAAATTTGGTGGCATTGGCAATTCTTTTACTATTATATCATTGTAATTACAAACTTACATGAGCGACCACTTCTATTAAGCGACCCCCTTCTCCAATGACCAAATTTTTAAGGCACTGATTTTTTATCTTGTCTACTTAATGTTAAAAACCTCTAGAAGAGGCCGTAGAACCCTCTATAAGCGAAAGGTCCTGGTTCCCTGTCCAAAAGTTTTCTTGCATTTTTTCAGGAATAAAATAAACAAATACCACATTCCAAACCAGTCACTCTATTGCAAATACATACACATACAAATCTTGTAGGTTAGAGTAGGTACATGTCTAAGAAACGAGTAATTATATTGTTGGAGCAAAGCACTGATGCTGTCGAGCCACATGAAAAAGGAAATTCAGAGAGGAAATTGGAGGTTACTTTTGGCTATGGGAAAAACCAACAAGCAAATTTCATAACAAATAGATTTTATTACATGGCAAACTCAGAATGCATAAAGAATATCAGGATAAATGCTCTTTTGTCATATTTTAAAAATAAAGAAAGAAGTACTCTCAGTGAGAGAAAAAAAGAATGAAACAGTCTGATATTTATAAATACTTTATCAACATTTGAAGTTTAAAAATATGCTTGTATAATTATTTATGTATTAGTATACAATTTGATAAATAAAAAAACAAACAATATGTAGTATATATATCCTTAGGCACGAAATGCTTAGACTTCTATGGGCGACCCCTTCTCTTATCGACTGATTTTCCACAGAACGGAGGGTGGTCACTCCCGAGAAGTTTCACTGTAGTTTGAATAATAAAATCGTTGTTAACAAAACTTTTCAGCTGTTTAATCTTTCAAGGATAATTTGAACTTTGACATTTAAAGATGAGTTTTGGATTGCTAAATTTCTCTTCAAATGATTTGTTTTTTCCCCATCTCTATGATCTGGATTTCAAATAGATTTACAATGTTTACTGTCATCCATCAATAGTACAGTTAGCAAAATATCAGTGATCATGACCCGTTACCTGTTGGGCTAATTCTCTGGTAGGTGCCAATATTAGTCCAATGGGACCATCACCAGCTTCAAGTTCTCTCTAGAGAAATGGAGGAAAAAAACTGCATAAGAAACAATTATAAAGTATATATTCAGTGTTGGACAAATTATTGGGTTCTTAACAAACAAAAAAAATACTAAAATTGGTGTTTTCACTTTGCTAAGAAATTGAAAGCAGGAAAGATAAATCATGCCAAACACATCAATTTATAAAATACTTTGCAACAAATGGCCTTATGAACAAAGTTTGGTAATGAATCATTGCCTAACATGGCAATTTTTTGGAGCTTTGAAAATTCCTTACGGACTCTGTTTGATTCACAGAAACACAAATAAGGATCAATTAAAAATACTTACAAACCCTACAAACAAGGACTGTTTGTAGGGTTTGTAATGCTGAGAGGACAAACAGGGCGCATGCCCAGGGCATTAAAATTAGTTATGATTTTACAGAAAAGGGTGCCAAAATCAAGGTCTGCCTCAGGTGACATCATCTCTAGTTACAGCACTGTAAGTGGGAACTTCACTTTAGAAACATTTGCCCCGGGTACATAAACTCTAGTTGTGGAACTCTCTTAGTATGAACTTGCTGCAGTAATTCAAAATTTATAAAGATATATATATATATATATACATATATGATTTTGCAGGTGTTGCTTCAATAAAGCATTCTGTTTTTTAAATACTGTTGAGCCTTGTTATCATGAAATAAAGGGAATTTGATGTTATCTAATAAATTTATAATTTTACTTTGGCAGGACCAAGCACTTATTTCACGTAAATCAATATTTCATATTGAGCAATGTTGTGTTAATGAAGTTCAACCATAATCGGGTCGATCTTGGAATTTTTTCAAGATCCCATTTTTTTGCAAAAATTGCTTATTTTTGTGAATTGTCATACCAATTTTGAATACAAGTCACTTATTTTTGTTAAAACAATTGATAAAACATATTACAATTAACGGTAAAATGTCAATGAAGGGCCATTTAATCAATTGAAATTTTTTGTGAAGGAGCCTTTTAATAACAATTATATTTTTATGAAGGGGCCACAAAATGGACCCAATTTTTGTCTGTATTGACCCATGATAATAGTATTTTAAGGAAATTATACTAACAAGGAGAGGCTCAGATGTTGGGATCACCGATTTTGATGAAATGTTGATGAGTTATAGGGCACCGATAGTATAGTAAAATGCCAAAGAACTAGCCGCCAACTCTTGCTTATTTTCGAGAAAATTCCATTTAAACATTTGATGCACTGTTATATACCAATTATTTGAGAAATCGCTTGCATTCTCTGTGACGCCGTGGTTCCGCATTCGGCCAGAGATCTCTGATTCGTATCCCACTGATTCTGCTGTTTTTTCATTTTTTTTCCTCCCTTAAAAATTCATAAAACAGTTTAAAATGATTATGTAAAAATTTATTGTGACTTACTTTGTAAAACTGGAGTTATAAAGTTCTTTCTTGTGTATATATTTGATAATTTACTAATACTTTTAGGACCAGGGAAGAATGATAAAAATGGATTTGCTTCTTTCTTCATTTTGAATGATGCAATTATTGTTTAAAGTTACTCATTCAGCTAAAACGTGTTACACACAAGTAATTTCAATTAGAAATTCAATATTCGGTATAAACGATAAGTTAAACCTTTTTATATGTTTAAAATATTTATGATTTGATGCAGAATGCATATAATTTTACATTCGTCAAACTTCGGGAGTAGTAGATAATGAAAATAATAAAATAAAAGGAGCTTTTGGCTTCTGAGTCGAAAACACTAGAGAATTTAATAAAAGAATATTCCAATGTGAATGTAACTTGTCCAAAGTCCAGGACACTTTCAACAAGTAACCACTATGCTTCATTCCTTGACCGAATTTTGAAATCATATGTAGAGAACGAGAAGTTTTAGGAAAGGTCAAACAAATCCAGAAATTTATGACAAAATATTTTTGTGACGATGAAAGTAATTCATCTTGTCCCCTAGAAGTAATCCCACTTAAATGTACATCACTTTGTCAAACATGTGATGATCAGTTTTACTACCCCCCCCCCCCCAAAAAAAAAAAATAATAATAAAATAAAATAAAATACAAAATTCTCCATACTTTATGCAAAATAAATGGGAATTAGTAACCTGAGAAGATGCAATAAAAATTCATTAAGTCATGTATTTTCTGCTATCACTGCATTCAGGCATTCTTTTCTGAAACCTTAAAACATGCATGGCTTGCAGCAAAATTGTCTGATGAAAGGCAGATATTTCTAAATGTAAATGAAATTTTTTCCCCACAAACAGAAATGAAAAGACGATGTGGATGCAAAATTTTTCTTTCATATGTTGTAGCAGATGTCCAAACAATTTGTTTCGCAAGGTTTTAGGACAAATATCACCCTTACAATCACACGTCTGTGTTGTTGCTAATGCCCTTTGGCAACCGTGTGGCGGTGCCAGATCCCCCATATAGGCAGGCAATGGGCGGAAGGGGCGGCTTCCATTTTAATGAGTACCAGTGGGAGGAAGTCCGACTCAGCTCGGGGTCCCCTAATTTTGAACTAGTTTCAGAGGAGAGACCAACCCCCTGAAATCGGCATCCACAGAGGTATCGTTTAACAATTTGGAGGACATTGGAGCCACAACGGATTTTACGTGCACCCGCTGCCATTAGCGTACACGGTCCCACAGCAGTCGAACCGAGGGGAAGTTGACCCTCCCAAGCACTGACCAAGCTGGATGCATCTTTACTTGCCGTGTTCTCATGGGAACAGAGTTTAGCGCCCAGACCACTGCACACTAAAATATACCGAATAACTTTTCACTGATTATATGTCTGTAAAAGTACCGAACAATTTGTGATTGATAAATAATATTTCTCACTTCCAGTTATTCAATTTTATTTCATAGAATAGTATTTATTTAATAAAATGTGTCAATTTTTTAATGTGTGTGTCATTTTAAACTGTTTTATGAATTTTTAAGGGAGGAAAAAAAAAATGAAAAAAACAGAACAGAATCAGTGGGATACAAACCAGAGACCTCTTGATCTCTGGCTGAATGCAGAACCACGGCCCCACGGAGAACGCAAACGATTTCTCAAATAATTGGTATAAAACAGTGCATCAAATGTTTAAATGGAATTTTCTCGAAAATAAGGAAGAGTTGGCAGCTAATTCTTCGGCATTTTACTATACTATGGGTGCCCTATAACTCATCAACATTTCATCAAAATCGGTGATCCCAACGTCTGAGCCTCTCCTTGTAAGTGAAAACATGCTTACTTTTACAAGTCTTGTTGAATCTATTAGGTTGTAACGGAAGTTTCCCACCACTGCAAATATATTCTACGCAAACAATTAGCATTTGCGTGTTTGCTCATATTTTGTCAAACTATATTTGGACTCTTGAAAGAAAGAGACTTGCTTTAGAACTCTGTGTTGTGAAAGGTAAAAAAATACCATTATCATTAAGTACAATGTGTCTGAAATGGAACTGTCACGCTAGGGTGATTCATAAAAGACCCCAAAAAAATTTTTTTCCCTTTTTTTTAAACTCTCAACCCCTAAAAATGGTCTATTCCACTAGAAAACATACCAGTATTTTTTAAAAATTTTTTAATTGATATTTAAGGGTCGCTACCGAATTTTAAAATATGAGAAATGAAGCAAAAACGATAAATTTTTGTGGTTTTTCTGTCTATAATTCTTAACAACATCAAGTACTGCTTCTGCTCCTCATCGTTTGTATGTAATTTGTTGTATTCTTCCATCAACGCAACACCTCGTTCAGCTATATCATTAACGACTCTCATGTTTTGTACAATTTCTTTAGCTGACCTGTAGTTTTCTTCTTCCCACAGCTCAGGATCTTTTTATATGAACTCCCATGAAATACCAGTCGTGTTGAAAAATTTCATTGTATTTGTTGTAACGAAATCTTCGATATTTTGATTTTTGATTGCATCATACCTCAAAGATGCCTTTTTAGGACTGTTTTCCGAACTTTCGTTATTCAGTGCTAAAATCATTCTGCGTTTTGTTTCATTAGAAATTCGCTTATCAAAAAAAGCTAGAGCAACCAGATACCAAAGATGAAAGATACCAAAGATGACCCAACATCTTTTTCCCGGCGACTTTGGCTAAAACTGCATCATGTTTTTCGAACTCAACTATGTCCTTCAAAATCTTCAGGTCATTTTCAGGTGCCATATAAGCCACTGGCGCTGTAAACCAGTATTTTGCATAGACAAGTACAACAAATATGCAGATATCCGTAATGGCCTTAGCTTCTTTAATTGTGATCTTAAGCTGGTGCTTAAATAGAAACATTTTCAATGCATATACAGCTTTCGCCATCCAACATGCACGATGCATTCCAGAAGGGGCTTTGAATGAGATACCGCTTTCAGGAATCCCTCCTAAAAAGATAATGATTAAATGAAGGAGCTCCCTGTAATCGTCACGAGGCTGAAATTGTTGTAGTCGATTCTGAGCAAAAGTAATTATATCGGTCGCAGCAGTTTGAACGCAATTCCAAGTAGATGGTTCAAAAATTGCAGTTTTGAAGTCTTCCTGATTTATTTTTGTCCAACGGCTCTTAAATTTTTTGAAAATTATAATTTCAGGATCGCTGGATGGTCCATAGCTGATACTACGACAGCTTCCAGTACGATTTCTAAGATGTGATGCCGACAAGGGAGTCAAATCAATTCTTTTTGCATTTTTTGTTCCAAAAGAATACAGGCTCCGTTTATTCGCCCAGTATTAGATGCCGCTGTGTCAAAGCACATACATCTTATTTTATCACGTAAGTTACACGATGAAATTGTCTCGAAAATAGCAGACGCCATGGTTTCTCCTTTGCCATCTGGAAGCTTAGCAACGGCCAAGAGCTAGTCCACTCTTTTTCCAGATACCAAGATTGGTAGACGATCTACTACTTCATGCCCAGTTATGTCCTCGAGCATTTTTCCATCCCAGTACACAGTTAGTGTAGTTTGGGGTTGGAAATCAGATTTTATTAATTCAGCAAGCTAGAGTCTATTATTCATTCTTTGGCGGCGTATAGAGGAATAGCTTACGTTGTATTCTGATACATTACAGCCTAGACGTTTGAGTGTAGATGTCAAAACAACAGTCGCTTTCCGGTCGCTCAATTTAGCGACATCGAGACTAGTTGCTAAATTAGAATCTAGGATTGTTTTTCGGCCTCGTTTCCTTGGTATCGAAAAATCTTTGCTTGAAGAAGGTCCTGGCTTCGGAGAATTAGGACGACTTTGACTCATGTCACTATCACTCCTGTCCTCTGTAGAAGAAGTAGCTGAAGATGACAATAAATCGTATTTTTCAGTTAGTCTATTTATTGCTTCTTTTTCTTTCATTTTTTCCAACTTAACTTCTTTTTCTAATTGTTTAGCAAGTTTTCTAGCATACTGTTTATCAATCTTACTGATTCGTCCAAGACGGTTCATTTTTCTTTGGTTCAAAAGAAATTGCTTATCTTCGTCAATATTCATTATATTTAGAGCATTAGAGTGAGCTATATCAAACAGAACATTTAAATTTGATTGCCACTTGTTTTCTTTTTCTTTGATTGTTGCTGAACGCTTTGCCTTATTTTCTTTATTTTTTTTTTTTAATTCTGCCATTCTGAAATATTTATATTTTTACATTACATTTTTATAGTGAAAAAATAAACTCATTACTTCTTGCACTGAGGGTAATCTTGTTTGCACTAATTCTGAGCAAGTGTGTCCGATTAACCATATTTCATCTCTTTTTCTTGTTTTTATAACATCTGAAGCCATTATATGAATAATATTACAATACTAAACAAAAAAAAAAAAAAAAAAAAAAAAAACAAAAAAAAAAAAAAAAAAAAACGAAAGTAAGTCGCATTCACGAGCGAACACAACCACTTTGGATTTCAATGATTTTATCTCTGGGTAAGAAGCAGGATTGTTTATGTTGTAAATATCAGTCCAGCTAACTAAAGCTGGGGAATGTCATATGCATAAAATGTTTGTTTTTTTTCTTTTTTCTCCCCCCCCCCACATCCTGCAGTGGGAGGTGCTCAATTTATTGGTACTTGCTTGATATAGGGGTGGCCGGAATTAGAGAAGAGAAGGAAACGCGTAGACACAAAAGGGCGTTATTGCAGTTAATTTTTAAACTTTGAGAGTTGGTAGCGACCCCCAAAATATCAATAAAAAATTCTGAAATTATTAACCAATTCATATTTTAGTAGATAGAATGATATTATGGGTTGAGAGTCAAAAAAATAAAAACTTGAATTTTATGAATCACCCTACTGTCACGCTACCAAATTAGAACCATCATTTACTTCCAGTTCTGTTGCAAAAAGTCAGTTACAAAATATCAATGAGGTACTACTGTTGAATATTATGACAGTGTGAAAGTTCGATACTGAAAGCTCAAAAGCAAGGACTGTGATATCCAAGAAGAAGAGCACTATGGCTGGCCTACTGATGTTGATGTGGGAGGGTCGCTGCGAGAACTTGTGGAAGAAGATCAGTATTCAAACACTCGAGAGCAAGCTAAGGAGTTACACGTTTGTGTCATGCCCATTAGTTGTGCTATGCACCCAATAAACTTGATGTGCAAGTTCAATTGCTGGGGGGGGGGGGGGGGGCACCATATGAATTGATTCAAGCAAGTTTGGTGGGAAACTTTCGTTACAACCTGATATATATATGATTACACACTCTACTGAATTTCCAAGTGTTATTACAAAGTGTCCACAAAACAAAATGAGGAAATACAGACTAATATTATATACAATGTACTTGTTCAATGTCCTAAATTGAAATAAAAATTGCATCAACTCATATATCCACATGATGAAGAAAACAAACTATGAAACAAGATCACATGTATTACTACGACTCTAATGATGTATGCAATGACATATTTAGAAGGTATGAATGGCAGGTGCTTTGAGGGCAAATGAAAGAAAAAAAAATTTTCTCCCTTCCCACATGTGGCTTTCACAGGGATCTTCAGAAAGATTAATAATTGACATTTTGCTGCAGAATGGTGCAACTGTGCTTGATATTGTGCTGAATGTCACAAAAATGGTGCAGGCATACTGTTTTACTTGTTTGGTACAAACAGGGCTCAGCCCAAGCCGTAGGAACAAAACTAGTGAGAAAAGTGACTAAGTATTTAAAAAAAGTGACTAAATAGTGACTTAAATTATACCATTCAACACATAATTTATTATGTTAATGGCATCCTTTATGACATTAACATACAATACTATTTGTTAAAAACATTTTTACAAGAAACTCTGAAACACATAAGACTACAAAACCTGACTTCATGTATCAGTTACTTATCAATTTAAAAGAAGCGTTAAACTATAAGTTATATTTCTTAACAGGCTTCATAAACTATTGATTTGTTCTTAGAAAATTGAGTCATTCAGAACAAAATATGATTTACGGACTGACAGGAGGTGTGTGTGTGTGGAGGGGCAACTCGTTTAGAACTATTCTTTTCTCTGAGAGGCCGGCCAGATTTTAAAAGAGAGAGAGAGGAGAACTGCAAGACATAAGAGCAGTCTGCGAGAGGATTTAGTTTCGATTTCTGGAGATGTTTGAATGAACTTTGATTATACATTAAAAAAATCCCATGTGGACAACACATGACTTCCTTGCATGTCTATTAAATCAAAAATATTTTCAGAGCACTTCATCTAAACTTATTTTGTTTGAAAGAGATAAAATATCAGTAATAATAAAGTTTAGCGATTTCTAGCCAAATATTTCAATATCGCCAAGCTGAGTTCAATTTGAAAGATTTCCTTCTGACACTTTATTTGGCGATATTTAACCAAAAGATGACAAGCTTGAGATATTTTGCAAGATTTTGGAGATAGCCAAAGTAGTCATTGACCACAGACTTTCAATGAATTGAATGCATCCATACACCTTAATGTATTTAAATTCATTTGGCTGAACCTGTAAATAAACTCCCAGTTAATTGCAGTCAAAAAAGATATTGAAAACAGTTAGATATTACAATAGTTCTAAATACAAAAGTTTAAAATTCTACGGGTCAAATTTTTAGAGTTATACAAAATACGAAATTTGGTGCCAAGTTTGGCGATATTTCGGCGAACCTCCCCAAGGTCGATGACATATGGCGAGATTTTAAGTATGGACCAAACAATGACTGACTATCGCCAAATTTGGCAATATTTGACCAAAACTCACCAAGAATGGTGACAAATGGCAATATTTTAGGCATGGACCAAATGACTGACTATCACCAAATTTGGTGATATTTCGGCAAAACTCGGCAATGTCAACGACAGACAGCGAGATTTTGGGCATGGGCCAAACAATGACTGTCTACAGTTGTATTATATTGAAGATGTCTATAGACATTAAAGTATTGAAATTCTTTAGGTAGTCCTGCCAATAAACTCTCCAGTAGATTGGAACCAAAAATCGAGATGCACAGCTAAATGTTACACCAATCTTATGTATGAAATTTCAACATTCTATGACTAATAGTTTTGAGATTTGAAAGTTAAATACATACACACGTACACCAAAAGTCGCCAAGCTTGGCGATTTTTGGCATAGTTTTTGAGGGAGGCACGTGACCATAGTCGGAACATTACATAACTTATATGGTAGGACAATATTATGCTTGAAATGGATGAATGCCCCTAAAATTGTCATTGACCGTAATGTATTGGAAATTTTGTGAATGTTCCCGTAGCAGAACTATAAATAATAAAGACACTTTTTAAAATGGAGAAATTCATTTTATAACTTTTTACAGCATATATTACTCCTGAGTCATTTGAAATAGCCAAAAACCTCTAAAATACACTTTAATGAATTTTGGCCCATACAGCGTAATGTATTAGAATCTCTTGGGTGGCCCTGTAGATAAACTATCCAGTTGAATGGAATCGAAAGGGGTGGTGCACAACTAGATGCTACAACAATCCTAAATATAAAGTTTCAATATTCTAAGACGAATATATTTTTGAGATATGCGAGTTACATACATACATACGTACCGTACAGATGGCATGGAAAAACTGGGCAAAATAGACTCCCCGCTGGTCAAAATGAATTGCAGACGCATTTATAGGATCGTGCATGCTAGCTTACAAAGAGATGCATCGAAAAAATTCTTAAAAGTAAATTGAGGGATAGTCAAAATCGGTTTTTTCGGGATCATATTACTTCCTTATACTCTGTACAAGGAAGTAAAAAGTGACCAACTGTCGAAAATAGTTACTGATAGTGACAACTTCTAAAAATAGTGAGAAAAGTGACTTGGGTGCAGCCCTGCACAAATGGCACAACCGTAACACCACTGACTACTATCAACATAACATCAAACATTATTAATATATATTATTATTCTACATTACATACTATCTATTAACTCACCTGATCCATTATATGGATTAGTAAAGGCCACAGGAAAGCAGCTGTTTTTCCTGAGCCAGTTTTGGCGATTCCAATAATATCTCTTCCCATAAGAGCAGCAGGGATACCCTAAAAAAAAGATTTCTTTTAAATATCATCTAAAAGCAGAGTAACTACAGGGGTTGTAAAGAAAAATGTCTCTTACTTTTTTTCGAGTCTTCAGTTTATTTTAGCAAAAATTTCTTGACAGTACACACACAAAAAACAGTAAAAGAGAATTCCCTATTTCTAATATTCACCTGGTTTTGTCTGGAATCATACGAGGCATTATCACTCTCCTAGGGGCGTAGCCGGGGGGGGGGGGGGGTAGTCATAGGAACGTGTAGAACTCACATAAGATTCGCCGGAGGGTGGTGTGTAGTAAGATCATCGATAATACATATATGAAATGAGGAGACGATCGGAAACTCATCATTAATGAATAGTCAGTCCATCAAGGAGCTCCGTGTTCCGTAAAAACGAAAGTCACATCCCTAGAGTAATACATCACACATGTTCCATAAAACGAAAGTCACATCACTAGAATAAATAGCATTGCCGGGGCTGGAATGTGCATCCACAATGCAAGCAGACTGACTAGAGTGAAGAAGTGTCTTGATCGGGCTAGTTGATTCCGCCATTTTGCTAAGCCACCACCAGAATAAATGCAACTTAAGTGCCTGGGTAGGCACCAATTTATGTAAAGAAGTTATTTGGTTGGGCTGATTTAAATTTAAAGGCTGCGTTGTGATACATGATAATCCAGGTTCGAATATACTTATAGTTGTAATAAAAAAAAAAAAGACGTTAAATACTTGAAACTATTTTATTAAACATATACTATTGAAACATTATAACGGGCGGTGGTGGCTCAGCGAAAATAAAATGACGTCCTATATGGACAGTGAAATTAAGATGGAATGATTTAAAAATTACGCCAGCACAGAATTACACATTGGCGAGAACAAACACTTGGCTGATATCAATAACGCCAATTCCAGAGCAACCCTAAAAGTTAATCCAATAAAATTACAATGACATAATCGCGAGCAAATATTTTTAAAGTCGTCGCAGGGGAACAACTAAATAACTTGCGCCAGCAGGATGCCATGAGGAAAAGCAGAAAGTACGTTGATTTTGCAAACGGACGCAATGAAATCTATTTTTAGCACACCGTTCTGAAGAGACGAAGAACAAAAAGAATAGTGCATACAGGGAAAAGTAAATATAGATTTAAAAGCCGAAATGGCAGAAAAATGAGAACAGAAGTGATTTAGAATTCTTGAATTTTGGATAGATTACATTAAAGAAAGCCAAAGTAAATGATTATCAAATCATGGTTCAGACTCTTTTCAGAGCAAAAAAAATAAGCACTTTTTAAGGACCCCAAAATTTTCTTAAGTAGGGTCTATCCACAAATGATGTCACGCTTCGAGGAAAGGAGGGCTGTGAAATTGTGACGAGGGGGGAGGGGGGGGACAAGATGTGTGACATACATTTACATTAAAATAAAAACATTTAAAATCAGAAAATTAAATTTGATTTCTAGCATTTAAATTTGATTTCTAGCACAGTGCTTTGTTTTTAAACTGTAAGTATATGTATATGTAATACAGCATGACATGTGCCAAGGGTGGTATGGTGAAGTCTGAGCAGGAGGCAAAGAATATTTTTTAAAAAGCGTGACATCATTTATGGACAGCCCCTTATTACTTTCGTTATTACCAAACTTTAGATTTTCTTATTGTAAAGTTGGCAGGTTGTTGCTTTAAGTGCAAATGTGCCAATTTTCCAAAATTGAAAAGCCCACAATTTCTTGCACATGTATGTACAAGCAATTAATACAGACAAAATAATTCCTTTTTTCTCTCAAGTAACATATATGTCCATATACCGTAATTTATGGCAGAAACGCTGCACCCATTGCACCCACGAAAATGAGCTTAATTAACTAGAAAATTATCAGAAATGTCGCACCCGCGTTCTCCTCCTTCCGAAAAAAAAAAAAAAAAAAAAAAAAAAAAAAAAAAAAAAAAGAAACATAGCACTGGGATGTATTTCGGGGGGGGGGGGGGGGGGAATGATATATATATATATCCCTTCCCTCCCGAAATTTTTGGATGTGATGAAATTCCATCTATTTATACACATATAAGTTCATATCCCCCCCCCCCCCCCGAAAAAGTTTCGTGGCTACGTGCCTGATCACTCCTCTCACATGCACATATCTGTCATTTAAAATAACCAATGCGAAACTTTTTAAAAATTAATTTTATTACATAAATACAGTGCTGGATTAGCCATATACAGTGAAATCCTTCTATAACAATATTTTGGGAGTCTAAGTAGTATATCACTGTAAAGAGAATTATCTTTATAGAGGGAATCAATACTTAAAAAAAAAAAAAAAATGTTCTTCCTTTAATGACTGGTGTCACTAGGGGATGCTCTGCTTTCATTCAGCAACCCCCACCCCTTGCACTCACGCAAACAATAATATATACATTAAACTGAATGAGAAGAGCATGTTTATAATGCTTAAGTAATTTTTACAGCACCCACAAATTTTAGTCAAATTCCTTTATTCAGAATTCCAGAGAAGCCATAGCTTATAAATGTTTAAAAATTCATTTAATATTTATAAGCTATGCATTTGCATTCCAATTTGCATTTATAAATGACTAGCAGCATGGCCCGGCATTGCCCGTGCAATGGAAGGGAAATGCCCATTTACCTTATATATAGATTGTAAAGGGACGGAATGTGAATCCTCACACTTCAATGATAAAAAAAAAAGTACGTGGGACTTCCCGCTGCAACGAAAAAAAATTGAAGTAGGCACCTGATAGCGTTTGAGGTTACTGAGAATTAGACGTGGCTAGGCTTGAATGTGAATCCTACCGCTACAATGATAAAAAAAGGACATGGGACTTTCCACTGCAACAACAACAACAAAAAAGAACACGGCACCTGATAGCTTACAGAGGTTACCATAAATTGGACGTGGCAAGGCTTCTCCCCTTTTACCTGTCTGTGTTCTAACAGTCTTTTATCGCTAATACTTAAACAACTACTAAAAACAAATAGAATCTAGTCGTCGATATGAGATTGTAAGGGGAAGGAATGTGAATCCTCCCGCTGCAATGATAAAAAAAAAAAAAAAAAAAAAAAAAAAAAAAAAAAAAAAAAGGAAATGAA
Organism: Cheiracanthium punctorium; assembly: GCA_038373885.1. Lineage (NCBI taxonomy): Eukaryota > Metazoa > Arthropoda > Arachnida > Araneae > Cheiracanthiidae > Cheiracanthium > Cheiracanthium punctorium. The sequence goes on from JAWZYV010011077.1 coordinate 87,693, forward strand.
CAGTGGACTTGCTAGCGTACAGAGGTTCCCGAGAATTGGACGTAGCTAGGTTTCTCTCCTTCTGCCTGTTGTGTTTTAATAGTCATTTGTCACTAATACTTGTGCACCTCATAAACTAATTATTTTTTATTTCAAATCCAGTAAGAATCACTGGAGGCAAATCATTGGGAATATATACAGTAGATAAAAACTTAAATAATGATAGATGAATTAAAAATCCAGGTTTTTATAATTATTTTATTAAAAATCTAGGTTTGTTTAGATGTAATGTTCGCAGTGGGTTTAATTTATTTATAAATATTTTATGAGGCTCTAATTATTTAGTAACTATCTTCTCGAGGAATTGATAATCCGTGTAAAATACTATCTTCAAATTCTTCAGGAGTCATACTTCCTAATGCAACGATTTCAAATAAATCCCGCATGCAATAAGTGCAAAAACAACCTTGAGAACGTACACCATACGCTCTTCATCCCCCCACTTACACACCACACCTCACACAGGACACAGGACGAAAGGGGGGAAATTTGCTGTTTCTTCAATCACGGAAGGGAATTTTAACCTGCGCTGTTTTCAGAAAAAAAAAAAATCATATAAAAAAATCTAATTAACATTTCTGCATGGTTCAAAATTTAAAAGAGGGAGAAATAAATGTTTAATCAGCTGTAAAAAGATGGAAAATTTTTGCCCGTTAGGTTTTTCGATGCGACAGTTTTAAAATAGCATATTTTTAAAAGCAGTACATTTTCTTCAAAACAGGATTTCCTTTAAAAAATTCCCAAAAATCGGCAAACGTAAGTACGATTTTGTAACAAATTGTATGTGAAAAAGAAAGCTGTAGTTTCCGATGATATAAAAAAATATAGTATTCGGACAGAAATTTAGCTCGCGATAACGTAAAATGCGAGAAAAAGGACCAAAAACCTTACAAAACATAAAATAACTCAAAAACTATTAATCCGATTAATTTCATTTTTACGGCATTAGCTTTCTCTTGTCCTATTTAGTCAGCGTGCCAAATTTGGTCCAGATCCGTCGAAATGTCTGGACGTGTATAGCGAACAAACAAACAAACAAACTCTTCTCTTTTATATATATAGATTGGTAATGATGAAGTCTTTTTTAAAAATTATTTTGCCTTTCCAACCATTTGCACCACCTCCAATATTTTTTCTGGATATGTCCCTGTACACCAGCAATGGAAAACCAAAACTTTAATGAAGATTTTCGACAGAGGGTATAACCTGAGAACACTTTCTAACGGTCCAAGCACATTTATGTAGACTTGCTTGTGAAGAGTTTAGTTCACATGCATCAGTTGGACTTCAAAGAAAAAAATATCGTTATAGAGAAAATTATTATGATGGAAGGGATAATATTACCATCATTGTAGAAAGAATTATCGCTGTAAAGAGTATCTTTATACAGAGAACTGCTTTACATTAATCTAAAGGAAATTTGGCCAGGACTATGAAAAAATATTGTAATAGAAAGAATTATCCTTGAATGAATCCCCTAAATGAAAGAATTATCCTAGTGAGATTCTATTGTAGCAAAAGCAGCAAATGCTAAGGGGCCCCATGCCCTTTTTCTCTCTTTTAAGCAAAACGTAAATATATCATTACGACAATTTCTGCAGATCTAAGTCTATTAGTGAACTGTAATGTATATTATTATTAGCAATATTAGGCATATTTACCTGGGATCTAAGTCTTGCCACTGTTTTCTACACTAAACTTTCTGTTTTAAAGCTAAAATAATCTGAAGAGCATTCTAAGATAATCCTATCATTAAATCCTAGACATAACAGTTAAAAACTGAACATAGCCGTATTTTAGCCGATCAGCACTTTCATCTCTACTTAAAATTAACTTTAATTTACTCTAGAATACAATTGGGTATGCTTATTTAATGTGTCCGATATTTGCATAATCTTTCGAATTTAATCGCTATCATTATTAGGCAATAACTTGCTTTTCCTGCAGCTCGTGACAGTGCTGTAATCACTAGGGAAATTTAAATAGCTTTCTCAGCGGATCATGGTAGGGTTATAAAAGAAGCACAGTTTCAGCGCTTCAGTGGGTTAATTAGTTCCTCAGAGTTATTGTTGATGGTTAATTACTTGCCGAGCCCGCTGTCACTACTGCCATATGGGAGAGTTTGCAGCTGAGGCTGCTTTATATTTTAATTATGCTTCTGCTAGGCATCTACTATTTGTTGTTTTTAGCAGTATAAATATTCACCGGCTATAAGCCATGTGTGTAATATATCAACTTCCAAAGAAAAGAAAATCTCATATACCTAGTTGTTTGCTTTCACAAAAAAAAAAAAAAAAAAAAAAAAAAAAAAATCCAACCAAAACATCCCTTGTTTCAATTTCATTATTACTACTATTATTTTGTATCATTTTCATTCATATTTGAACCTGCCATCTTCAATGAAATTTTTTCTTTACTATTTTTAAAAGGGATTAAAAAATAATTAATTGTATTGGAGATTCAAATAAAAATATACTAAAGGGAAAATATTAGTTCTCAAGACAGATGGAAAAATGTTGAAATTGGGATGATGGTGCATACTCAACAAAATTTTTCCGACCAGAATTTCAGTGAACAAACAGCTGATTTAGTCGATTCTTTCTTTTTTTTTCTTCTGTTGGCAATTAAGTAATTTTAAAATAAACAAAACTGCAGGAAAATTCCATGAATGATAAATTTTAAGAGATTATTTTTTAAACAATATATAAAACCACTATTCGCTAAAATAAAAAGAACTTCAAAATTCATTAAAAAGCATAAAAAAGGGAGTTTTGTGTTAAATCGTAAAAAGAATTGGGAGTTTTGCATAAAATTGTAAAAATCAGTGAAAAGTGTAGACTAAACTGAAAGCATACAAATTGGCAAGTATGAATTGTCAATGATTTTAATGTGTTGAATATTCAAAAGTGAGGTGTAATTTGTATTTTAAAAAACCAAATTTTTTCATTTAAATGGGTGTTTAATAAAATCTACAACACTTGGCGAAAGTTGTGTAACAATGTCATTGTGCTTTACTTCAACAAAAACACGAAAAATTCAAGTTTTGTAATCGCAAAAAACGGGAACCTAGATATTCCAGTTTTTTTCCCCCTGATTACCAGCAATTAAGTAATCTTAAAATTAAGAAAACCGCGGACAAAATGGTAATGAATGGTAAATTTCAAGACATTATTTTTGAAAACAAAATATGGGCTGTGATTTATTAAAAAAAAAAAAAAAAAAAATTCAATAAAAAGCATAAAAAACAGGAGATTTGCGTAAAATTGGTAAAAAATGGGTGTTTCCCTGTAAAATCGTAAAAGATGGGGATTCGCATAAAATCGGTGAAAAATGGTCATTTCTCATAGAATCACAAAATTGGCAAGTATGAATAGGTATATTTAACCTGTCTTAATGATTTTATTCTTTCTTCATGTGTTGAAAATTCAAAAGTGTGGTGGAATTTGTATTTTAAAGTAACACATTGTTTCATTTAATAAAATCTACACTTTTACAAAAAATTTTTAAGACCATCAATGCTTTATGATTAACAAAAACATGAAAAATTCAAGTTTTTTAATCGCAAAATAACAGAAATTGATCGGTTTGCCAACAGATTTTCCAAAATCATGCAAATTTTTGGATCCGAAAATGACCGAAAGTGTTTTATGGAACAAGAAAGACAAACATGGCACACTCATGGATTATGATGCACATTCCAAACAATATTTATGAAGGCCAAGTATAGTTAGAATATATTTGAAGAAGACTGCAAAACAGTTTTAGTAGGCCATTTTAATGTAGATTTTGATTTCAAAGAAGTGTTTCATGAAATAAGGAAGAGAAATATGACACACTCTTACTTCTTTATGAATACTGATGTACTTTCCAATTTAATGGAATAAGAAGGAAACACAAGGGCATTGCATGGATTATGATATGTTTTTGATATATAGCACTTCAGTGATTATTTAAAATGGGAAAATGTTTCAGATTTTTTCCCCTCCATCATCTTTTGATTTTTCTTATGTTTAAAGATTTGTAACAATAAGTTTTCTTTATTTCTTTTCTTTAATTCTAAATTACTTTTGGTGCATTCACTTTAAGAGAAAAAGTAAATTCTAAATTCTGAATTATTTCAGTGAAGTTAAAAGGTTTTTTCAAATCATTATATCAAATAGCCCACTAAAAATAGCCTTTGTGTAAAAATAAAACTTATTTTCATACTTATTACATATGGGATAGGCACTTGCTGGTGAGTAATTTTCTCTTTTGGTATTAGATTATGAAACGGAAATATCAGTAACTGGAAAACAAGATATCAATTTTTCATGCTTTCAAATTATTGATGAACCACTGTCATACCTCCCCCCCCCCCACACACACACACATTCATATAAATATAAGATTATTTCTTATTTTTACAATTTAATTTACATATTTCACATTAATATTTATTTGTCTTTTCTGTTACAATATATAATTTAATTTGTAGTAATGATTAATAAAAGTTTAACAGATATTTTACAGATGAAATAGGAGAAATTAAAATATTTGTGAAAAAACATTGAACAATTCTACAGTGCATCTCAAAAGTTTATAGACTAGGATTTTTATTTTTAGGATTTAAGAGTTAATCAAACAAGTAAGACAGACAAAAGAAATTATACAAATATGTATTGACACAACACAAATAGTAAAATGCTTAAAGTACTTCAAAAAGTCATAAATTTAATATAAAAAAAAATAATAATGAAATAATGCTATCCCAAAAATATATATAGACAACCAGTGTTAAAAGTTGAGAAGTGCTGATCTCCAAATTTGCACGTTTTAAAGTCATGTACTGGTCATTCAATAGCTTTTTGAGATAAAAGCGAAGCTGTCTTTTTTTCTTCTACTAATTGTAAAGATGCCTCGCAACGGCAGTTTTCCAAAACTGAAATTGCCCAAATCTATCGTTTGGATGCTCGTGGAATAAAAGTTGTAAATATTGAAAGAAAACTTAGATGCAGTAGGGCTGATTTTTATGAAATTCTGTCAAAAGGTGACAATTTGAAAGCAAAATCTCTCACTGGGCGAACAAAGAAAACAACTAAACAGCAAGACAGAGAGATCTTCAGGTTAGCTTCATCCCAGAACTTGTCTGAACGGTCAGTTTTTAGAGAAATGACCATTCCAGTGTCAAAATCCACGGTGCATCGACAGTTGCAGGTAAGTAAATTGCTTGCTTATTACAAAATGCTTTGTTCACCAAACTTGACAAATAGGCATTTAGATGCTCGTGTTCAGTGGGCTTGAAAGCATATGAACTGGACAGATGAACGGTTGAGTGTTCTGTTCAGTGATGAAAAGTTCAATTTAGATGCAGGGTGGGACTGGACCGCCGAAACGGCCCGGCCCCCTAACATCAGCTGGGGGCTCATGTAGGATATTAGTTTAGCTTGATAGTAGGATGTTGTTTGCACAAATATAGCTGAACTCTGATATGATGAACTCTCTTATAACGTTAAGATATTATCTGTACGTTCAATCACACACCTAAAGCGCAGAAGCTTGCTTACAACAGCACTCGCTTATAGCGTCCTAAATTATCTGTTCCCTTAAATGACTTTAAAATCAAGTTAAGTTGCATATGGCATTATCAGAGAAAATTTATTTAATACCCAATATTTTTTATTAAAGCTCTTTTCAAAGACAACTTTTAAAATATTTTAATTCAATAATTCAAAGCCTCTTATCTCTTCTCTTCAATAGACTTTGAAGGAAATTTCATTTTGATTTTTAACCTATGGAAGGGGGAGTGTTCAGACTCTTAAGTGTTGTCTTCTCCGTGGATGCGCCTATGCCTAACATACTTTGATAATGCGAATTAAACAAAATAATACCGAGTTTTCAATATAACATTTTTTTAATTATTTAGTTGACCACCAAACAATGAAACTATACTAAAAACTTAAACGAACAATACATACATAACATTTTTAATTGGTTCTATAAAGTTTAATTCAGTTAATAAAAGAATGAAACATAATATACTTATTTACAAAAATATATAGCGAATCAGCCAAATGTGGCCGTAGTTAAACTTAAGGATTAGGTGATCATAATATTCTGGTTAGGTAAATATGACTTTTTTTTAAACATAGTTGGGCAATTCGCCAGCATAAAGATGTTTTTGCAGGGCAGGGGCAAAAAATGATAAAAATCAGGAAAATGGAAAAAAAAGGTAAAAATTAAATTACTCAAATCTAGCATGTGGTAATTAATATAACATATTATAAAGGTGTATGCATCGGTACATTACTTTTCAGTGGCGGCCCGTGGTCAAAACTGTTAGTGCAGCCGGAAGCATATGAGCCCCCCCTCCTCCTCCGGACAGGAATGGAAAATCTTTGTTATTGAATTCGAAAGCTGGCGGATTAAGCCCTCACCGAGGAAAAAAAAAAAGGAATTACATAAAAAAGTAAGAGATCCTATTTTACTTTTCCATAAAATGGGCATAAATTTCAACCAGCCGCTCTTATCCTCAAAATTACATTAATCCGTGTCTGATTTTAAATTTCCTTAGAATTTTCTTTTGTAACGATAACTTGAGAAGAAAAAAAAAAAGAAAACATACTTATTTTTATAAGTCAAATCAATCCTCCTTTCTTTTAAACTTGCGAATCGGTCAGTGATGCCTTCATATAAAGGCGTTGTTTTAATTCAGATATCAATAATTTTAAAAGCTCTTTAAAATTTCCTATGTTTAAAGAATTTTTTCGCTAGCCATGTCCTCTAAATGCCAGTTCTTGCTTACTTAAAAACAATACTGCTTTGAGGGGTAATTGTCCATTCATAAGCGTCTATTCAGGCTTACCCTCTTGATAAATTCAGCAATATAAAGTCCAGAGTTTGCCGAACATATATTCTCCTTACCCCCTCTCTCACTTCTCGAGCCAATCAGTGAGTCGAATTCACAAGTGCTGCCGACCTTTCAAAATCTTGAATGAGCTGAATCTTAGCTGCGTTATAGCCTATGCCGGAGGAAATGCTTACGTAACCGTTGTCATGGCAACGGTGCTGCTAATTTTCTTATCAGCGCTCTGGGCTGAACCAAAGATTTTCCCAATTGAATTGCGGGAAGATTAAAGTGCTTTTTTTCTGAATGAGCGATCTGGCCACAATACGGTTTTTTCTTTGTTTTTTTTTTTTGGAGATTTTTTTAATTTACCATAGGATTTCCATAATTCTAATCTGAAGTTAGGAAAATTAGTAGAATAAATTATTTTAAAGTATGTGCTGATAATTTCAAGTGCAGCCCGGCTGTACTTGCTGTATCCCACGAGCCGCCACTGTTACTTTTTGAACTAAGAATTATTACATTTGCTCATCTGGGTTTAATTAAAATATTTTAGCTAATCAAATATAATTAAATTATTTTAGCCTGCTTTAAATTCTGATTTTATATTTTTATCATTAGATACTTAGAAATATTTACATTCAGAATCTAAATTTTGACTACTGTTGAGAGTTATTGTCATTATTTTAATAGCCTATAAAATATTTTTAATTAATAACCTAATAAATATATTAAATTCATTTAATGAGAAAAATACATAAACATATAGATCTTAGATACTTTACATATCAGATTTCTCTGTTGGAAAAATTTAAAGTTAAATATTGATTAGAAAACTATGAAGGTAAAGTGAAAGTAAAACCTGAATTGGGAAAAGAAATCGTGTAAATAACTTCCTTTAATTTAATTGTCTATTATTTAACCTGCTTCGATTCAAAGTCAACAACTCAGAATTAAAAGTAAACCATAACTGCTAATTTAAAAAAGTAAACCATAACAAAATAGTACTTAAAAATGGCTAATGAACACTATGAAGAAATGGATCCAAACATTCTGAAACATATTCAGGATTTCAATCTTCATAGACAAGTAAAAGATCTTATAAAATGGTATCAATTGCCTTGGACACTATACAAAATCATTCAGCTATCATGACAGATGTGTGCCATGTAATGGTGTGAATTTCTATCAAAAAATTTGAAATCTCATTATTCTCAAAAGCAGAGATTTGAACAAGCCATTCTACCATGTCATCTTGTAGTATGTTTACTACACCCGATGTACAGAGGTGAATAGTTAAATTATGAGAATGAAGGGAAGCGTGGTTAAGAGCAACTAATTCTGCCTTTATAACATATGAGGTATTAATTCTGAATTAAAAGAAGGCCCAATTCCCATCTCTATTTCACAGAACCAGTAGTCAGAACTGTCAAGGCTGATAAGTGATGAAAAGTGTATCAAAATCTTGTTAACTTTCTAATGATTTTTGCTCATTATTTATACACCTCCAGATTACTTGTATACCTCCTCTTCGTCCAGCAAGCAGTGCTGCTATAAAAATATTTTTTCAACCTTTTCTTATGAACAATTGTGCAATCAGAAATTCGAAATAGACTTTCAAGAAATTCTTTTTAGGTTTATTGCTATGCTAAGGCACCAAAAATTAGATTATAAAGAAATTACAGAGTTGGGTGAAATAAAAAATTGTAGTGTTTATGTTTATGTCAAATTTGATGCACTTATTTTAACTTTATCAGGTCTTGCTATATGTATGTATGTATAATCTATATTTAAATGAATTGGGTAAGATTCTTTAAGATTTAGAATATTCGTTAATAAATAGTTAAAGAAAATTAGTTAAATATTTATTAAAAGAAAGATTTCCCAGTTATTCCTTGTGCCCATTCACTAAATGGAAGTTGTTGGTGTTTTAGTTAAGAAACTATTCTCTTACATGCTCAGATTGCAGACTTAGAGTTATATAGGCCCATGGATAGGGCCCGAGCCTCTCCAATAATTTACCCAAATATGGCAAAAATAGGCATCACTTAACTAATTTTCGGTTCTAGCATACAAGACAACCAATGGAAAATTCGTGTTTTGCATTTATTTGGTGCTTGTTTGTTCCAGACTCTGTGGGAGAAAAGAAGAAATACTCGGCTAATTTGAAAATAACGTTTTGAAGTATTTTTTAACATCTTCAGCAAATTCTTTTTTTCCCCCCTCAATGAACCATAAGTAATCTAGATTTATTTTTGCGGGATAACAGCCGCTTATCTACACAAGGGGGTATAGGCCGAGGGGGGTTGTCTCCTTGGCAGTCTTTCTAAGGTGTACTAACCCATATTTACTCTAAGTTTGGATAAAACCACGGAAAACTCCGAACGGTTAGGTCGGACGTGACTTGGGTTTGAATCAGGCACCTTCCATCTGCGGTCGAGAGCGCTATGCATTCAGCCAGTGGTGGGGTTGTCTAGAAATGGTAATTAAAAATTTCGCTATATGCAAAAGAAAGCTATGAACATTCTTTTGTTCCATTTTACTAATATAAATAATGATACATAATGTTTCAACTAAATAAAAAAATTGTGAATTTAGAGTTACCGTCTATTTATTTCATTTTTTCACAGGAATATGGACGTGCTATTGCTTTTTTTCAAAACACATTTTCTTACTCTGACAGTTGTTTTAAAGACAATTTTGAGACATGATGGGTCTGATATGACCCAAGTGTACTTGAAGGTGTATAGAGAGTAATGTTTAAAATTTTTAGATACATCCCTCTTTTACAATTCTCTATTAAAAGGAAGTGGGGATCATCGCTTCGGCACCAAGCTTCCGTTACTCACCGGTGCTATTTTTTTTTTTGCTTTTGCATTGTAGCCTGCTTGTTCCAATGTGTGTTTTAAAAATGTTTTATAAAGCTCATTGCAATTTTAATTTTTATAAAGATAATTTAGATACTGGGTCCATTATTCAGCATACAATAGCCTTGCAAATGTTGCATCGAGAGTCGCTACCTTGAGGGTTGCTGCCGTGTCTAGGCCCTCTGGGTCTAGAGCACCAGCCCATGCAGCCCAGTCCGGCCTCATCATGGCCCAGTCCAACCCTGTTTAGATGGCCCTGATGAATGGGTAAATTACTGGCACGATATTTAGAAAAAAACCCCAATTATTTTCAGCAGATAGCAAGGAGGGGGTTCATTTTTGCTATGGGGAGCTTTTTCCTACGACGGAACTACAGATATTGTTTTTTAAAAGGTCGTCAGTGTTCCGAAGATTACCAAAAAATGCTTGAAGTACAGTTACTCCCATTCGGAATGTTGCTAGGTGGAAAAAATGGATATATCAGCAAGACAATTGCTCCATTCACGTCTCAAACTCCACAATCAGGGTTTAACCTGGGCTAAAAATTTCATTAGCAAAAAAGCTAAAATAAGAAAAAAAAGCTTTAGCAAAATGCTAAAAGACCAATATACCTGTAAATTCACATCCACCCACTTTTTTTCCGATATCTTAATGTGTTTAATTTTCATTTGCTGACTTACCTTTAAAAATCAGCCACATCTTTATAGGATAACATATTTACAAAACATTCTTAATGAAAAAGTAATTCAAATCTGTCATTAAGGAAAAAGCTTAGTTTCACGAATGTAGGCATATATACTATTTTTAAAGTTGGCTATTTTTTTAATATTTTTAAAATCAATGGTAATGGGCTCTTTCAAAGCAAGACGTGCCAGAGCGGTACTTTGTTTTTGGAGGTTAATGTCTTTAAAATGTTCGTTTTTTCGCTCTTTAATTTTCCTTTTTGTAACGCCGATGTAGCAATTTTCTTTATTAGTATCGTTTGACATAAAATTAATTTTATAGATCCCTGCGGTATCGATGGGGTTGATTGGGTCTTTTTCCGATCTAATGCGCTGAAAGATTGTTTTATTTTGTTTAATTGGAATACGGAAGTTCTTTTTACTGGCGATATTAGAAAGTTTATTGGCTATCCCTCGGCTAAAGGGGATAGCGGTAGTAAAACGTGGTTTATCTTTTTGACGGTTGTCTATAACATTTAATTTACGTTGCCTAGCTTTGAAAACTTTGTCGAAAATTTCTCGAGGGTAGTGGGCGTCTTGACATTGTTTCTTTATGAAAGCAATTTCTTTTTGAAGGAGGTCGTTGTTAGAACACACTTTGAAAGCGCGGTCGATATAGGAACGAATAGCAGCAATTTTATAGTTGAAAGGGGTTTTAGATTTAAAATTTACTATATTAGTATTACAAGTAGGTTTTCGAAAAATGGTGGTCTCAATGAGATTATTGTTTCTGGTTATGTTCACATCTAAGTAATTGAGGCTATTATTGATTTCTTTTTCGTAGGTAAATTTAATGTTCGGGTCTATGGCATTAAGTTGATTGATCAAATTATTTTCTTCATTATTGTGGGTGGTAAGGATAGCGAAGATATCGTCGACATAGGAAGCCAAAGTTTGATGGTATTATTGTGTGTCTGTTTAATCTGTTCTTCAAGGATTCTCATTTTCCAGTCGGCAATTATTCCGGATATGGGGGAGCCCATGGGGACTCCTTTTATTTGTTGGTAGAAGTGATTATTATATTGAAAATATGAATTATTTAAAATTAGATTTATTGCACTAGTTAGGGTGTTAATTATGTCTATATCTTTAAAACTACTTTGAATTTGTTTGTTAATAATTTGGTTCATTTCCTTAATATCTATTGACGGGTATAGATTTACAACATCGAAACTTACCATAATATCGTTTTCATCAAGTTTATAATCGCGGATGTTTTTAATGAAATCGTCGGTGGAAGTTAGAGTGCTGTTAGAGGGGGGTATAATTTCTTGCAGTATATCTTTCATATATTTTTCAAGAGTGTAGGTGGGGCCTTCACATTTGCTCACGATTGAGCGAAGGGAGGGGGGATTTTTATGATCTTTAAATTTAGCGAAAATCCGTGGGGCGAAATTAGTGGTATTGTTATAGTTCGGACCTTTCTGATCCGGCCAGGTACCATTTTTGAATAAAGTTTTTAGTTTATTATTGATTTTCGTGGTGGGGTCTTTGGGAAGATGTAAAACGTTTAGACTATTGATGGTTTGTTCCATTTTTTCATGGTAATCTTTTTTATCTAGGATAACAATCTTTCCTGTCTTGTCAGAGCTTAAGCAAATGATCCTGTTATTTTTCTTTAGGTCGCTGAGGCATTTACGGTCTTCATGATCTTTAACAGTAGTTTTAAGTTTTTTATTCATTTCATTATTAAGTTTCTATTCATTATTAAGTTTTTTATTCATAGGCAACGTAAATTAAATGTTATAGACAACCGTCAAAAAGATAAACCACGTTTTACTACCGCTATCCCCTTTAGCCGAGGGATAGCCAATAAACTTTCTAATATCGCCAGTAAAAAGAACTTCCGTATTCCAATTAAACAAAATAAAACAATCTTTCAGCGCATTAGATCGGAAAAAGACCCAATCAACCCCATCGATACCGCAGGGATCTATAAAATTAATTTTATGTCAAACGATACTAATAAAGAAAATTGCTACATCGGCGTTACAAAAAGGAAAATTAAAGAGCGAAAAAACGAACATTTTAAAGACATTAACCTCCAAAAACAAAGTACCGCTCTGGCACGTCTTGCTTTGAAAGAGCCCATTACCATTGATTTTAAAAATATTAAAAAAAATAGCCAACTTTAAAAATAGTATATATGCCTACATTCGTGAGAGCTTAGAAATAATGACGACAGAGGGCAGCATCAACGATGCGCTTCATACAATCGACCAATCATGGGATGACGTCATGCATCGAACTTTCAAGAAGAAGAACGAAGAAGATATAAAAAGAAGCCGCCATTAGTGAGAGTTCCAGAAACGACTGAAGATGGTTATGTGTGTAACCGAAATATATATCATGTACGGGGGAATAAGGTATTCCCAAATAAAAAATTTTAACTGTTTTTACATGCTCCTAGTTTTCACTGTTTCATGTTGACCCACTTTTCAAAAGCCTCATTAAAGTTGAAAAATTGCCTTTCTGGACCTCCTATATTTATCATTAGATGATTATTAATATTTTCTATAGATAATCAGTTTCTAATGTTAGATCTTATAAGATTCAGTTGTCTAAATAGTGCAGCTACCCCAGCTTGAACACCAGTCATGACTGAAGGACCATCGGTACCTACAGCTGAACACTTTGCAACATCTATAATCATTTTCTGTAGGGTATCTATGACACATGTAAAAATATATCTGGCATCTGCAGCTTCCATCTGTACTAAGCTTAAAAAATGTGTACACATTTTACCATTATGGAGAAGTTTTAAATAAATAATTAAGTGATTAGAAAAAAAGCCCAAAAATTTGAATGTTAAAGGAAAAAAAAAATGAGTTGTCTATAAACTTTTGGGACACTAAATTTTCATTTTCAGTTTTTATCGAAAAGTCTGTGATTGTGTGATATTATTTTTGTATAGTATTATTATTGTCTTGATGTCAATTATAATTGAAATGGCTTTTTGAAAAATTTATTCATCTTCAATTGTAAAATGAAAAAAAAAATTGTTGCCTATAAACTTTTCGGATACACTGTCTATGTCTAGATTAATAAGTGCAATCATAGAAAAATTAGGTTCTTTTTTACCTGAGCCTGAATTGGAGTTGGTTGAGTATACTCTGATTTGCGGATAGCCTTCATAAGTTTCTCATCAAAGCCAAAATGTGCAAAACTGGTTACCAATTTTGGTGGTGCAGGGCCAGAGACTTTTATTCCAATTTTTGATCTCAATTGTTCAACTTCATCTGGTGACAATTTAGATATTTCCTCATGTTCCTCATAAAAATTCTTCTCAAAGTCAGAATATTCTATTTCTGAATGATCTATTTTAGGTAATGGATCAATGTACTGAAATGTGAAAAAAAAATCATATTAGGAAAGAATACATAATCATAGAATACATTTTAATAAACTTTTGGAGATTAGAAGACAGAGTACCTATTAAGAGGTTCAAATTAAAAGGTTTCAACATTTTTTTAAAACTAGTTTTGACCAGTTAACATTACAAACCTGCCCCGACTGACCAATAAGATACATGAAAGTGCCTAATAAAGTTTAATAAGTTTACTAAGTTATACAGTTTAATAAGCATGACTGACTTTGCGATTCCTCCGCAGCCCCTACGTACTACAACTGCATGAGTACTACCTTTCCCAGTCATCCTCATGGTATTTGTCACATAAAAAAAATGGCAAGATGTTCATTTATGCAGCAAATACAATGAGAAAGACAGAGAAAGATAGCAATGGTAAATACTCATGGCATTTAGTCGTTACGAATCTATGTAGCTGAATTCTAAGCACAGAAGAATGCATCTTGCTGTTTATTAAGCTTTATTAAGCACTTTCATATGACCCACTAGTCAGACAGACTCCAATATGGACAGTCGTGTGGCATGAGGGTCCATTTAGCAATCTACAAATGGCAGAAAAACTAACTTTCCTCTAACTAATGCTCATTTTTATAGCACTTTCCATAACTTACTGCTATGAGTGGTTCAAAACTTCTAATTGCTTAAAATCTCGATGATGGATCTCTCCAGGAAAAGAGTAAAAAGATCACCAAATATAAAACAAAAAATGGGTGATTTAATGTACTGGTAAACTGCAAACGCAAAGTATTGTTCCTGTTTTGTATCCATCTGCCAATCTGTTATGTATTATTCCGTGAGCCTGTTTTGTATTCATACGCAAATGGAAAGTTCTCCATATGTAGTAGCCATTTTCAGTTAGTTTCATATTTTTGTCATTTTTTAAGGTCATTGCTACTTGGAATAAGAACAGTGAAATGCTTTACTTCTAGAAATTTCTATCTAAACGGACGCATTTGGTGTTTGTGTTTAATATTTCAATTAAAGTTAGTTTATTTTAGTGTATTTGTAGTTTTATATAGTATAAGTTTTGTCAGTGTTGGTTCAGTCTTATTTTGATGCATAAATGTGAATTTGTGGGATTTGCTGGTGGCAGAAGTAGATGCTGTTAAGTATTTTCAAAATTTTGATGTTCTACATTCGTATATGCATTGTTCAATGCAACATGGAAATTCAATTTACAGTCTTGCATATGTAAAGTTGGCGTTCGAATTGGTTTGAAAATTTTCATTTAAGTTTTAAAACAGCATTAAATTTCAAAAAGGCAATTCAAAAAATGGAGCGGGGAAAAAAAAAAAAAAAAAAAAAAAAAAAAAAAACATTGTAGCTACTTGGTGACAAAAAAATTGCCAAATTTGGGTGGGTCCATTTAACAGAGAAGTACCCAAAAATTTTATTCAATTTTTTTTTTTTTTTTTTTGCTATAATTATGATAAAAATTAGGAATTACCTTCAATTGAGGAAGATAATTTCAGATAGTTTCAACAGTACTGTATAACTGATGGAAAACAATTTAATATACATAATAAAACTAATTAAAATGCACTGTTCCTTCCTTCTTTACAGAAAACATTCCTTCAATTTAAGCCTAACTCAACTATGCAACATTAAAAATGTATTTTCCTCTTAATTTTCAAATAAAACATTACTTAAATTAAACTTGAACTGCAAAAAAAAATTGAGCTACTAAAAATCAGTAAAAGCATCATAAAAACAGTTACTTTTGGAATAAAATACTGGCTCTATTGCCGAATATAACAGCTGCAAAATGAAACAGCGATAAATTGTCATGGTGGTTACCAAGTGAAATGAAAACTGTCATTTTAAGTATATTAATAGCAGTTTTATTAGTAATAGTAACAATATATTCTTAATAATATTATTAAGTAATAATAGTAGCGATTTTAACCGAAGTTCAATATTGCCAGTATGAGCAAAATATGGCGGCAAAAGAAAATTGCTGAATTGGCTGTAGTGTCGTGTTCTGCAATGAAAGACCCTTTTTATCCAGATCATTGTAAAGAAGTTATTTGGTTGGGCTGATTTAAATTTAAAGGCTGCATTATGATACATGATAATCCAGGTTCGAATACACTTATAGTTGCAATAAAATAAAAAAAAGACGTTAAATACTTGAAACTATTTTATTAAACATATACTATTGAAACATTATTATAACGGGCGGTGGTGGCTCAGCGAAAATAAAATGACGTCCTATATGGACAGTGAAATTAAGGTGGAATGATTTAAAAACTACGCCAGCACAGAATTACACATTGGCGAGAACAAACACTTGGCTGATATCAATAACGCCAATTCCAGAGCAACCCTAAAAGTTCAATAAAATTACAATGACGTAATCGCGAGCAAATAATTTTAAAGTCGTCGCAGGGGAACAACTAAATAACTTACGCCAGCAGGATGCCAAGAGGAAAAGCAGAAAGTACGTTGATTTTGCAAACAGACACAATGAAATCTATTTTTAGCACACCGGTCTGAAGAGACGAAGAACAAAAAGAATAGTGCATACACGGAAAAGTAAATATAGATTTAAAAGCCGAAATGGCAGAAAAATGAGAACAGAAGTGATTTAGAATTCTTGAATTTTGGATAGATTACATTAAAGAAAGCCAAAGTAAATGATTATTAAATCATGGTTCAGACTCTTTTCAGAGCAAAAAAAATAAGCACTTTTTAAGAACCCCAAAATTTTCTTAAGTAGGGTCTATCCACAAATGATGTCACGCTTCGAGGAAAGGAGGGCTGTGAAATTGTGACGAGGGGGGAGGGGGGGGACAAGATGTGTGACATACATTTACATTAAAATAAAAACATTTAAAATCAGAAAATTAAATTTGATTTCTAGCTTTTAAATTTGATTTCTAGCACAGTGCTTTGTTTTTAAACTGTAAGTACCGTATTTTATGGAAGAAACGGCACGGCGCTTACGTGTTTAAAACTTTAAAAAGTTTGGGAGCGGCGTTTACGATTTTTTAAAAACATAAATCTGATTTTTTAACGTTAAACTTTTTTAAAAAGCAAAAAAATCTTAAGATATTTACGAAACACGACAAGAGATGGCGTCACTACTCAAAATTCGGTAACATGCCGTCAACTCTAGGCAAGCCCATTCGTATGTCTCCTCCCCGGACTACCGGGGGTCATTGGGATGGAGATAGATAGGTGTACCGGGGGATGGGTGGTTAAATCATTCAACTTCAACCCAACGCCTGAAAACAGGGGTTGACCTTGATACAGCTAACCGTGTGAGTGACAGTGAAATCGTCTTACTTCTTTCTTTCACCACGTGCTTTTATACGGCGCAACTCGCTTGTCAGTTTGTGTAGAACTGAAGTCCGGATTTTTTCTACTTCTGTATTTATTTATTTTTTATTTAGTACCACTTAACTAATTTCTTTTTCTGATATGCCTCCTAAACGAAATATGAGCTACACAGCTGCTTTTAAGCTTCAAGTCGTTGGAAGAGCTGAAGCAATTAGAAATCGTGCGGCAGGACGAGAATTTGGAGTCGACGAAATGTGCATTCGTCGATGGCGGTCAGAGAAACCAGCAATAGAGAATATGCCAAAATCAAAACGAGCGAGAAGGAGTGGAATTGTGCGCTGGCCAGAATTGGAGGATATTTTGCTAAAATGGATTGTAGAACAAAGAGAGAAGGGAGTTCCCCTATCCACAGTGAATATCCGTCTACAAGCCAGAAAAATCACCTCTAATATGGGAATTCTGGATTTTAATGGAAATCCAAACTGGTGCCACAGATTCATGGCAAGAAAAAACTTATCTGTACGGAATAAAACAACCATCGGACAGCAATTACCAGCTGATTGGGAAGATAAAAAGAAAGCCTTTTTACAATTCGTAAAAAAATTGATTAGTCAGCTAAAAGTCAACGAATCCCAAATTATTAATATGGACGAAGTTCCCCTGACGTTTGATTGCCCGCCTAACCGTACGGTTAATAAATCTGGAGATAAAACGGTTTCAATCGTGACTACGGGGCACGAGAAAACATCATTTACTTGCGTACTTGCCTGTACTGCCAATGGGGAAAAATTGAAACCCATGATAATTTTCAAGCGGAAAACATTGCCCCGGGAGAATTTCCCAAATGATGTCATACGTTTCAACGAGAAGGGCTGGATATGTGAAAAGCTGATGCTTGACTGGATTAAAGAAGTCTGGCGCAAGCGAAAAGGGGCTTTTTTCCAGCCAAAAGGAATTCTTATAATGGATTCAATACGGGCACATTTACTGGATTCAGTAAAAAAAGAGGCGAAAAGTGCGTCTGCTTCTTTGGCAGTTATTCCAGGTGGACTCACAAAAATACTCCAACCTCTGGATTTAAGCATCAACAAAAGCTTTAAAAGCCGCGTCCGGAAACACTGGGAGTTGTGGATGGCAAGCGAAAGCCACTCCTACACGAAAAATGGAAAACTAAAGAGAGCTTCTTATGGAGAAGTGGCTCGGTGGGTGTCCGAAGCCTGGAAGGAAATATCCCCAAACATCATTAAATTGGGTTTTTCCAAGGCAGAAATAATTTCCAGTTCCATTGAGGAAAATCGTGATGAAAATGATGCTGGTGTGATTAGTGATGAAGATGATGCTGGTGCTGAATTAGATGAAGAATTCCTTCGCTTATTTAATTCAGACAGTGAGAGCAGCGAATTTGAAGGATTCGAGTGAAAGTGAATTTTAAGTGGATGCCACCCACCGAAAAAAAGCGTGCAAAGTGGATGCGACCCACTTAAAAAAAGCGTGCAAAGTGGATGCGACCCACTTTTAAAAAAAGCGTGCAAAGTGGATGCGACCCACTTAAAAAAAGCGTGCAAAGTGGATGCGACCCACTTTAAAAAAAGCGTGCAAAGTGGATACCAACCACTTAAAAAAACGTGGAGCGCCATGAGGAGAAGGGTCCACGTCCCGCGCTCTGGATGGTTAAAAGTGCCAACTGATGTCTCCTCAGGTCAAAACAAGATTCCCATCAGAAAAAGGAGAGGAAATTTGCCAGAATTTCCAAAACACAAAGTAAGATTTAAAAAAAATAAGCACGATCTACCTCCCCTCTCATGCGCACTTCAACGCTTCATTTATTATTTTGTGTAATTACAATTAATGTTTAAATTTGTTAAGTGAGAACATCAATATTTTTTAACATCTTTTTATTTATTTAACAATATTTTATTCTGCTTTCCTTTTATTTATTTATTTTATTTTATTTATTTGGGGGGGGGGGGGGTCTATTTTAACAATTGATTAATTCTTACTGCGAACCACAATTAAACTGAACGGAATGGAGATGCTAATTTCAAAGCATAATTCCATGAATCCTAGTGGTATAAAAAAAACAGACGAAATACTCTCAAAACTCATATTCGGCGGACACACGTTACAAAAACAAAACATTTTAACAGCTGCCGAGGAGGAACAGAAAAATAAACACGTCAGCTCTGTGGGGATAGCATTAATTACTATATTCCCCCTCTTTGCACTGCAATGTTTCAAACTTGTTATCGCTGAACGGAAGCTGAGAGGAACGGAGGAGGAGGGGGGAGGGGGCAGTAAGCAGAAAACAGCATGCTTTTTTTAAATAATTCTTTCAGCAGAAGGAAATTACCCTTTGGAAACCGATAAGTGGTGTTATTTTTAATGTACTGTTATTCCCCCCCCCCTTCCAATGATGCAAATGTATTATGGTCTTGTAACATCAGTAAACTCTGGAATCTGGAATATAAACATGTATTATCATCAATACATTTAAAAACATATAACACACAACTCGTTATCGGAGTCTCTCTTCCATTACTAAAAACACTTATCCCGATTTCGATGATTGTACTAATAGAGTGAAAACAGAAGCAAAACAAATTTTTGTATTTGTGAACTGGCATTTTTAGACTTTCAAGCAGCGCGACTCTCGCGCTGTAATATATTTTGCGCAAGATTTAAGAAATTTATGCGAGATTCTCGCGGTTCACCAGGAACCCTGATTAATGCAAGTTAATTTACTCTTAATGAAATTAGCCTTATCATTTATTAAGGATCGACACGGAGTTTACAATTTTCCCGCTAATTAAGTTTATTGCTTACGTCATGTGCGGCGCTTACGTCGAGTGCGGCGGTTACAACAATTTTCTTGCTTTCTACCCGCGTAATCGTGGGTGCGGCATTTCTTCCATAAAATACGGTATATGTATATGTAATACAGCATGACATGTGCCAAGGGTGGTATGGTGAAGTGTGAGCAGGAGGCAAAGAATATTTTTTAAAAAGCGTGACATCATTTATGGACAGCCCCTTATTACTTTCGTTATTACCAAACTTTAGATTTTCTTATTGTAAAGTTGGCAGGTTGTTGCTTTAAGTGCAAATGTGCCAATTTTCCAAAATTGAAAAGCCCACAATTTCTTGCACATGTATGTACAAGCAATTAATACAGACAAAATAATTCCTTTTTTCTCTCAAGTAACATATATGTCCATATACCGTAATTTATGGCAGAAACGCTGCACCCATTGCACCCACGAAAATGAGCTTAATTAACTAGAAAATTATCAGAAATGCCGCACCCGCGATCCCCTCCTTCCGAAAAAAAAAAAAGTATGTTTTAAAGTATTTACCGCTATTTTACGAAGCTTACAATTTCTATTTTCAAATAATCAGTGTTCGATTTTATATAAAACATCAGTTTTTATATTCACAAAGATGAATTTATAGAAATAAATAAATAACTTGTAAAAACTTCTTGCATTCGCAAAAAGTTTGCACAGTATAGCACATGCTGATAAAGTGAAACAGCAATCCGATGAGCAGGCTCCAGTCAAAAGTAAACTTTTTTTTTTTTTTCCTCTGCGGACGGCCAGCTGTTGATTACGTAATGAGTGTGCGAATTGTTTGTTTTAAGCTTTGATTACTTTTGATATTTATAACATTGGGGTTTATTTTAAAAGCACTCAGCGTTTCCTGAGCTTGCCAATTACTTGTAGTGTAGTTGAGTTTTTCCTTTAATAATAGCATAAGGCAGTGTTTATTCGGTACAGTGCTCCTTCACAGGGCGCAAAGCCGCACAGCCAAAAAAACGGAAATAATTTATAGATAAACTTTTAGATGAACTTTTTTTGGGGGGTGGGTAGAATGGTTAAACTCGCATCGGGCGCAACAGACTAGTTTTGGTTGAGATTCAGTATTTTAAGAACAATCAGGCCCGGACTGGCTCCTAAGGGGGCCCTTGGCTATTAAAAGGGGCTCCAATGTATGACGTCATCACGCTACGGTACGATCAATATGAACGCAGCTTGAGGCAGGAAAAGGGGAACGAAAAGTTTCGATGCAAGACGATTTTACAGTCGATTACCACTAGAAATTAAGCACTTTTTAAGCACCTTGCGGCTATACTGAGAAACTTTAAGGATATAGGTAAAAAATTAAGTACTTTTTAAGCACTTTTTAAAGGCCTTAAAAATGAAAAAAAAAGTAAGTACTTTTTAAGGTATTTTAAGCACCGTCCGAACCATGTAAATTAGATATGTGATCTTCATCACAATCATCATAACTGGTTTCAATAGTTTAAAACCGAACTATACTGAAAGATCTGGATTAATGGAACCCACTTCGATAATTTGATGTGCCCGGCATTTACCTTGGCAAAAAATCCCTTGTCTTGGCAGATCACTGGGATAATATGTAAGTACTAATTTTTTTTTTTTTAATTACATGCCTATAGTTTAATATGGTCATGTCACTAAATGTAATTTAGTGACATGACCACCTATCATGTCCCTAAATTTAATTTTATTCTCGTCATTATTGCATGATAAGTAAAGAAAAATTAGGCATTTTGAATAAATTTTTTAGAAATCTAATCAATTTTTTTTTTAATTTGATGCTATAATTTTAGATGCATGGTTACCCAGTAAGTCACAAAATTTCATTTCATTTGCTTTCATTATTTATTATGTGATGCACGAACAAAAATTTACACATTTTGAAACCATTTTCACAAAATCTCAAAGTCTAATCATTTTTTGTTTTTTTATTCAACGCCTATAGTTTAAGTTTAGAGACTACCTATCACAGCACCAAATTTCATTTAATTTGTTTCATCCGTTTCACATGATATGCGAACAAAAGAGTGTCATAGACAAAATGACAGACAGGCAAACTTTCCTTTGACAGTCGAATTGGGTTACCAGATGCTTGAAACAGATAAAAATCATAACATATTTGAATTCCAAAAAATGTACAGACAAAGTTCTAATTTTATTCCTATAGATTCTAATAAGAAAAGGGTATCTATTTTTAATTTCATTATACTATTTCATTTTAAATACCCATTTATTTGTTTCTATTCCTACACATTTGAAATACATTTTTAAAATACATAAAAACAAAATATTAACTGAATTAGTTTTCAAAATTAGTACTTATGAGTTTGTGCGAGTCTGTAGAATGAAAAAAATATGTAACAACCACTTCAATATAAATATTTTATCCCCATTACTCCAAAAAAATTAATAAAAGTTCGGACAGATTAAAGGGCAGAAAAAACGTAATAACATTTACACTGTCTATACGATCCACTTGAAAATTTTCATAATTATGTATAAATATATAAAAGCAATCTGCGCTACATTAAAAATCTGAAAATCTACCAGTTCCCGAATTTTTAAGCGACTTTTTTTTGGTAGTTTCAGCTCTATTTTATTTACGAGGTTAAAAAAAAAAAATCATTTGTGTGACAAAATGAGCTGTTGCAATCGATATGACATCATATTCATCAAAGTCATTAGGCTCCTGATTTTTCAATTCATTTAAAATAGTTTTCCAGATTGCATAGTTTATTTATTTATTTATTTACAATAAATAAATAAATTCCTGCGTGGATATAAGAAAGGCTATGTACACAAAACGAAATATTTCGTACGTTTCCAATAGAGCATGAAATACCATTTGGGTATATAACAAAACTTTAATATGAACTTATTTATTTTAGGTGGAAGAAGATTAAATACGAGGGCTGTTTTTCATTCAACCTCCGGTGGTCAGTAAGTAAAAGACGTTAGTAAAGAATACAAAGAATTTATCACCAAAGTTAGGTACAGACATGGTCTCTTTCCGACTTACACATTATGGAGATTTGAGCATTTGTTTTATCGGTAGAGGAGCTTCCCAATGCCCTGTTCTAGAAACATTACTGCCAGCTATGCAAACATGATCCTGAAAGTAGTTTTAAAATTCTTCATTGGTCAGGAAGCTTTGGCCTTTTAGCCTGCTCTTCATTTCAAGAAACAGGTGAAAATACCTCAATGCTAAGTCAAGTAACCAAAAGAGACCAATAAAGTGTTCCAAAACAACAGTAATGTGAGAGTGAGATATTTGATGGTCTCTATTGGCCATTGACTCAGCCCTGAGTGATTTCCGATATTTGAACTGAACAACTGCCTAGAAGCCCAGAGAAAGTAGACGCAAAGCTCTCCTTCAAATGAAGTTTTGTGAAACAATTTCAGGCCCTTGAACGCAACTCTGGCGGCAAAGTTTCACTAGGAGGACATCGGAAGGTTTGTCTACCGATTTGTCAATTGCCTGAATCTTCATGGCGATTATGTTGAAAAGACATCATTTATGTACCTAACTTTTGGCAGTAAATTCTTTTTATTATTCACTCTTTCCTTTCTTTGACTGTGCATCGGAAGTTGAATAAAAAACAACCCTCGTATATTGAGTGTAGACCTATTTTTATCAAATGTTTTTTCTAGCGCCTGTTATATTTGCCTCTACAACAGGCTTTGACTTCTAGTATATACATACATATATATACAGTGAAACTTCCTGTAAGGGACACCTCTATTTAAAGGACAGTTATGTTGGTCCCAGTCCCTTTGAATAGTAACCTTAATGTGTTTACCTCTGAATAAGGGACACCGTAAAAAGTTTCAAAAATAAAATATAGGTTTCAAACAGCATTGGAAATAAGCGGTATCGCATCGCAATTTGCAAATCAAAATGTATGCGAAACGATACAACTATGCACATTGCATTGAAAATTTGGCGATGGAAAAAAAAAAAAAAAACAGTAAAAATTACATTGTTTTATAATTCAAATGTTAAAATTTATTCCTTCTCATTTTTTTTTATCATCCTTCGGCATTTGTTTACTATTTGTAACGAGTTTCCTGACCTCCCCTCCCACCCAACCACAGTGACGGGGTAGTGCAATGACCAGTGGCGCCTCGTGGGATACAGCAATTACTGTCGGGCTGCACTTGAAATTATATCAGCACATACTTTAAAATAAATTATTCTATAAATTTTCTTACATTCAGATTAGAATTATGGAATTCCTATGGTAAATAAAAAAAAATAAAAAACGTATTGTAGTAATGGCCGGATTGCTCATTCAGAAAAAACCCTTTAATCTTCCCGCATTTTAACTGCGAAAGTCGTTGGTACAGCCCTCAGTGATGATTAAGGAATTGGTAGCACCGTTGCCATGGTAATGACTGCGTAAGCACTTTCTCCGGCTTAGGATAGCATAGGGTGTTTTAGCTGAGACTCAGCTGAAAAAAGGTTTTTTGACTTTTGCTGCACTAGTGAATTCAACGAACTGACTGGCTCGGACGAGAAGTGAGGGAGAGAATAAAGACACAGAATATATGTTCTAGCTCAGCATTTCTCAACCTGAGGGGGGCGTGCGCCCTGCAGAACGTTTGCAGGGGGGAGGGGGAGAGAAAAACTATAGAGCAAGTAGTGATGCATGTTTTTAAAAAATCATATTATTTATTCTCATTTTTACTCAAAAATATATCCATTTTCGCTTAAAATGTTCATTATTAAAGATTAAAAAACTCAATGTATGCCACGACGTTAAAATCTTGAGAACCACTGTTCTAGCCCATTCTAACGGAAAGAATAGCTTTTTTTTTGTCTGGGAAGGTTGAAAGTTTTTAGCTTTATCTGTTACCGTGTCCATGTGTTATTGGAATCTATGATTTAACCGTTTTGAAACATGGAGCGTCGTTATTATCCAGTTTGCGTCTTGCTTGAAACTCCGTTTAACACATCGAAAGAAGATGATAAATGACAACCACTAAAAGAAAATAGACCGACACCAAAATTGTCCATTCATAAGAAAAAGGCAGGTTCGTCTCAGCATGGTCGTAGCTTCCATTCATCATGATATACACTATTCTCGTGGCTATGGTTTTATTTACTAGTTTATAGTTTTTAATTACAACAAAATGTTTTGTTGGCCGTGTTTAATCGTTGAGATAAAAAAAAAGAGTGTTTGGAATGGTACTGGATAGGATGGATTAACCACCATCGCACAAGCATGTAAAACACATGAAAACTCAATCGAGCATTTAAAAAATTCTTTAAAATTTAAGGAGTTGATAAGAAGTGGGAGCTAAATTGCCGACGCATTAAAGGAAAACTCTCGACTTTATATTGCTGAATTTATCAAGAAGGTAAGCTTGAATAGGCGCTTCATGAAATTACCCATCAAAGCAGTATTGTTTTTAAGTAAGCAAGAACTGGCATTAAGAGGACATGGCGAGCAAGAAAATTCTTTAAACATGGGGAATTTTAAAGAGCTTTTAAAATTAATGATATCTGAATTAAAACAACGTCTTTTTATGAGGACATCACTGACTGATTCGCAAGTTTAAAAGAAAGGAGGATTGATTTGACTTACAAAAAATAAGTACCGTATGTTATGGAAGAAACGCCGCACCCTTCGTAACCGCCGCACCCACGATTACGCGGGTAGAAAGCAAGAAAATTGTTGTAACCGCCGCACATGACGTAAGCAATAAACTTAATTAGCGGGAAAATCGTAAACTCCGTGTCGATCCTTAATAAATGATAAGGCTAATTTCATTAAGAGTAAATTAACTTGCATTAATCAGGATTCCTGGTGAACCGCGAGAATCTCGCATAAATTTCTTAAATCTTGCACAAAATATATTACAACGCGAGAGTCGCGCTGCTTGAAAGTCTAAAAACACCAGTTCACAAATACAAAAATTTGTTTTGCTTCTGTTTTCACTCTATTAGTACAATCATCGAAATCGGGATGTGTTTTTAGTAATGGAAGAGAGACTCCGATAACGAGTTGTGTGTTATAAGTTTTTAAATGTATTGATGATAATACATGTTTATATTCCAGATTCCAGAGTTTACTGATGTTACAAGACCATAATACATTTGCATCGTTGGAAGGGGGGGGGGGAATAACAGTACATTAAAAATAACACCACTTATCGGTTTCCAAAGGGTAATTTCCTTCTGCTAAAAGAATTATTTAAAAAAAGCATGCTGTTTTCTGCTTACTGCCCCCCTCCTCCTCCGTTCCTCTCAGCTTCCGTTCAGCGATAACAAGTTTGAAACATTGCAGTGCAAAGAGGGGGAATATAGTAATTAATGCTATCCGCACAGAGCTGACATGTTTATTTTTCTGTTCCTCCTCAGCAGCTGTTAAAATGTTTTGTTTTTGTAACGTGTGTCCGCCGAATATGAGTTTTGAGAGTATTTCGTCTGTTTTTTTTATACCACTAGGATTCATGGAATTATGCTTTGAAATTTGGATCTCCATTCCGTTCAGTTTAATTGTGGTTCGCAGTAAGAGTTAATCAATTGTTAAAATAGACACCCCCCCAAATAAATAAAATAAAATAAATAAATAAAAGGAAAGCAGAATAAAATATTGTTAAATAAATAAAATGATTTTAAAAAATATTGATGTTCTCACTTAACAAATTTAAACATTAATTGTAATTACACAAAATAATAAATGAAGCGTTGAAGTGCGCATGAGAGGGGAGGTAGATCGTGCTTATTTTTTTTTAAATCTTACTTTGTGTTTTGGAAATTTTGGCAAATTTCCTCTCCTTTTTCTGATGGGAATCTTGTTTTGACCTGAGGAGACATCAGTTGGCACTTTTAACCATCCAGAGCGCGGGACGTGGACCCTTCTCCTCATGGCGCTCCACGTTTTTTTAAGTGGTTGGCATCCACTTTGCACGCTTTTTTTAAACTGGGTCGCATCCACTTTGCACGCTTTTTTTAAGTGGGTCGCATCCACTTTGCACGCTTTTTTTAAGTGGGTCGCATCCACTTTGCACGCTTTTTTTAAGTGGGTCGCATCCACTTTGCACGCTTTTTTTCGGTGGGTGGCATCCACTTAAAATTCACTTTCACTCGAATCCTTCAAATTCGCTGCTCTCACAGTCTGAATTAAATAAGCGAAGGAATTCTTCATCTAATTCAGCACCAGCATCATCTTCATCACTAATCACACCAGCATCATTTTCATCACGATTTTCCTCAATGGAACTGGAAATTATTTCTGCCTTGGAAAAACCCGATTTAATGATGTTTGGGGATATTTCCTTCCAGGCTTCGGACACCCACCGAGCCACTTCTCCATAAGAAGCTCTCTTTAGTTTTCCACTTTTCGTGTAGGAGTGGCTTTCGCTTGCCATCTACAACTCCCAGTGTTTCCGGACGCGGCTTTTAAAGCTTTTGTTGATGCTTAAATACAGAGGTTGGAGTATTTTTGTGAGTCCACCTGGAATAACTGCCAAAGAAGCAGACGCACTTTTCGCCTCTTTTTTTACTGAATCCAGTAAATGTGCCCGCATTGAATCCATTATAAGAATTCCTTTTGGCTGGAAAAAAGCCCCTTTTTGCTTGCGCCAGACTTCTTTAATCCAGTCAAGCATCAGCTTTTCACACATCCAGCCCTCCTCGTTGAAACGTATGACAACATCATTTGGGAAATTCTCCCGGGGCAATGTTTTCCGCTTGAAAATTATCATGGGTTTCAATTTTTCCCCATTGGCAGTACAGGCAAGCACGCAAGTAAATGATGTTTTCTCGTGCCCCGTAGTCACGATTGAAACCGTTTTATCTCCAGATTTATTAACCGTACGGTTAGGCGGGCAATCAAACGTCAGGGGAACTTCATCCATATTAATAATTTGGGATTCGTTGACTTTTAGCTGACTAATCAATTCCTTTACGAATTGTAAAAAGGCTTTCTTTTTATCTTCCCAATCAGCTGGTAATTGCTGTCCGATGGTTGTTTTATTCCGTACAGATAAGTTTTTTCTTGCCATGAATCTGTGGCACCAGTTTGGATTTCCATTAAAATCCAGAATTCCCATATTAGAGGCGATTTTTCTGGCTTGTAGACGGATATTCACTGTGGATAGGGGAACTCCCTTCTCTCTTTGTTCTACAATCCATTTTAGCAAAATATCCTCCAATTCTGGCCAGCGCACAATTCCACTCCTTCTCGCTCGTTTTGATTTTGGCATATTCTCTATTGCTGGTTTCTCTGACCGCCATCGACGAATGCACCTTTCGTCGACTCCAAATTCTCGTCCTGCCGCACGATTTCCAATTGCTTCAGCTCTTCCAACGACTTGAAGCTTAAAAGCAGCTGTGTAGCTCATATTTCGTTTAGGAGGCATATCAGAAAAAGAAATTAGTTAAGAGGTACTAAATAAAAAATAAATAAATACAGAAGTAGAAAAAATCCGGACTTCAGTTCTACACAAACCAACAAGCGAGTTGCGTCGTATAAAAGCACGTGGTGAAAGAAAGAAGTAAGACGATTTCACTGTCACTCACACGGTTAGCTGTATCAAGGTCAACCCCTGTTTTCAGGCGTTGGGTTGAAGTTGAATGATTTAACCACCCATCCCCCGGTACACCTATCTATCTCCATCCCAATGACCCCCGGTAGTCCGGGGAGGAGACATACGAATGGGCTTGCCTAGAGTTGACGGCATGTTACCGAATTTTGAGTAGTGGTGCCATCTCTTGTCTTATTTCGTAAATATCTTACGATTTTTTTGCTTTTTAAAAAAGTTTAACGTTAAAAAAACAGATTTATGCTTTTAAAAAATCGTAAACGCCGCTCCCAAACTTTTAAAAGTTTTAAACACGTAAGCGTCGCGGCGTTTCTTCCATAAAATACGGTACTATCCAGCATGGCATCAGCATCAAAGAAAAAAGGGTAACATTAAAAGAAAAAAAGTTAATGTAATCCATTCAACAGAAGTTGAAAAGCTTAGCTTGCGAGACTTAAGTCAGAAATTTAGTACAATATGGAACCTCTTATCCGGAAACCAGTTATCCGGAAAACCAGTTATCCAGAATCATTTTTCAATCGATTAAATTCCTATTTTTTCCAAGAGAAAAGCAAAAAATGAGTTTTTTAAAAATATTTCTTATATTTTTGTTTTTTTTATTTTGAGTACTACAGCTAGAATTTATAAAATAAGCAATCTGGTAAGGTATTTTATTCATTTTTTTAGTGTGTGACTAAGTTTTCAAGAAGTTATCATACATTTACTACTTCCTCTCTAAATGATTATTATTTATTTCAATCATATTAAGAGTTTTTTATATTATTTTTCTAGTATATTAACAATTAATATTTAATTCTAATAAAAAATAGAGAGTAACATTTATGTTACCAATCAAATCAGTAGATGTCATGTTAATCCCCAACCAATTATCCAGAAAATTCAGTTATCCAGAATACACCCGGTCCCAACAATTCTGGATAACAGGTTCTATACAGTATAAGCAAAAGCAAAGTAAGTCATTTACTGAAGCAACTTCAAATTTAACGGTAAACCTTGCTTCACTACTTATTTATGCAAAATTTATTTAAAGTACAATTTAGATTTCCAATTAAGTGACATTTTTTAAATAAGCACCCTCTGAATAAGGGACGCCTATTTAAGAGACAAAATATCAGGTCCAATGGGTGTCCCTTATTGAGAGGTACTACTGTATATGCAGTGAAGAATAAGGAATCAAAAGTATCATTATACCTTTGACTTCACAGGAGCAATTGGATTTCCATCCTCATCATATTCTAGTTCATCTTCACTTTCCACTTTTTCTTGTCCAGCAGTGGGGTTCTCTTCCATGTAGCGATAGTAGGACTCTTCATCATCCTCATTCTCAATATCATCACGTATTCCTCTTTTGAAAAAAATAAAAATAAAAATAATAATAATAAATAAAATAAGCAATTCACATGCACTTTCCCATTTCTTTTTAACCATATAAAAAAGATGCTTTTATGGTATTGTACAGTACATTTGATCTTCATATAAAAACCAATCCATGCTAATTAAATTTAAGTTTTGCTCCAAGCTTGAATAGAACATAAATCAAAATCCTAACTAGAACATTATCCAAAAATCTTAAACACAATACTTTAAAAAATACAGTTGAATAAAATGCTATAAAATAAATAGGACAACCTATTTCCTGATTGCCCCCCCCCCCAAAAAAAAAAGATAGTCAACTCTACCCAATTACTTTGCCAGAAATTTGCTAAATGTAATATCACCATGAAAGATGCCTTAAAACTGCAAAAATTTTACAGTTACATCACAAGAGATTTATTGCCTCCATCATACATTTGAAATATAGCAGAATATAAGCTGTTGAGTGCAGAATATAAGAGAGTACTGTAGTTATAACTTTTCAGATAAGTCAAAAGATACTAAGTGTTCAATTTGAAGATTTCATTGAAAAAGTTTGCATATCATAAAGCGAATCTTTAATCTCCTATAAGAATTTAATATTAGAGCAGTCTGAAAAATCTAGGGATAGAATAACTAGCATCATGAATATTTTCTTTAAGCATGAATGAATTTAAATACTATTTGAAATTTTTAAATTACTCATGTTTACTATCTTTGAAATGAAAATGCACCTTGATGATGAACTGTAATATACAGGGTGTTCCAAAAATAACGATCCATTTTTATGAAAACATAAATGCATTGATTTCTTTCACAGGTGTTTGACAAAATGCTCTCTTTAGAAGAAAGAATAGCCAAAGTTTCTTGGAAATTCGGTCATAAAACATATGAAGAAGTGCATCAGCTGTGTTGTCAGCATGTCGGATGAAAATTGTCCTGGATAACCATCAACATCTGACACTACCGGTTCATTTCAATTTGTTCACCAGTAGCCTGATATTGGCCATTGTTGGTGGCTGTTTTCGGTATTTTCAATGGTACAGCTGATGCGCTTCTTCATATGTTTTATGATCCAGTTTCCAAGAAACAATGGCTATTCTTTCTTCTAAGGGGAGCATTTCTTCAAACACCTGTGAAAGAAATCAATGCATTAGTGTTTTCATAAAAATAGATAATTATTTTTGAAACACCCTGTATAAGATGGAACATCGGCATAGCCTGCGGCTGCCGATCTCAATTAAGTTATGTTAACTTTTATTTTGTTATAATTATGTTGTTTGAGTCGAGTTATTGTTATTGTTAATAAAATAATTATTGTTCGATGTTAAGTGTCGTTAATATATTTAGCTGTGTCTACTAATAAGCAGCCAGACCAGCTTAAATTGTCTGCCAACTATTTTACCTGAAACACGATATTTCATTTCAATTTATTCAAATACATTCAAAAATTTATTAAAAGTTTAGATGTTCTATCTTTTTAATAGATTTCTCATTGTTTCAACAAAACCTTTTTTTTATTTACAAAACTTATTAAAATTCTGTTACTTCATATAACTGATAGGACCGGGGGACCGTATAAAATTAAAATTTCATAAATTTTATAGGAATTTATTTATTGACTTCAATTTTTTCTGATATAAAAGATTATACAATTAAGCATTTTTGCAACTGGAACTATGTGACTCTGACTACTGGTTTAGGAAGTAACCATTGAACAGCATTAGCACTGGACACCCTGTATATACAGTGAAACCTCTCCGAGCGGCCACACTTGTAAAATGGCCAATTTTTCATGGCCAGATTTTTTGGCTCATAGACCTAATGTTAAAATAACCTCTCTATCAGCGGCCCCCCCCCAACCCCCACTAAACAGCCACCGTGTGGGATCGTCCATCTCATTTTTCGGGAAATTCTACTCACTCTATGCTTTAATTTTGAGCGGAAAAACTTAGGTCAGTTTTATGGTTGAATAAAAGACCAAGGAATAACTGGAATCAAATCTGTTATCTCTTTTGTATTCTCCCCACACCCTTAAGATGGGGAATCCCATGGACAATCAGGTGTTGAAGGTGTCCTACAAATGAATTTTTGTCCTTTTCAGACGCTAATTTCTGACGAGGAATTTCCCGATGTTTGTAATGGCGAGCAAGCTAAACTTTCAACACAAGCGTCTTTAGGGAAAATCGATGAAATTTTTGAAAATTCCAAAATGGTTACAAAGAAATCAATTAGAGATCTGCTTTTTAAAGTAAAAAACGAACCAGAAAAAATGGTTGTTTCAGAGAAAAGTAAAAACTTAAAACAGACACAAATTGTATCCTTTTTTCAAAAAATGTAAGAAAGCTTTAAATAAAGTACTATTTCCTCTATAGATAAGTTTTAAATTTCATTTTAAATAAGGAGTATGTGTAGATTTGTTTATATTATGCATTATAGCAATTATTTTATAATAGTAAATAAAACCCTTGAGAGCGGCCAAATATTCTCGGTACGGTGGGGTGGACGCTCAGAGAGATTTCCCTGTATATACAGGGTTGTCCAAATTAAACTTCCCAACTCAAAGGCCTGTGCAGGATGCTGTATGGGTCATAATGTGATGAAATTTTGAAAACAGTCACTTCAGATCACATGCTCGTGATTTATTAAACAAAAAAATATTAGTACAAGAAGTTGCCAATAGGTGGCACTGTAACACTTGTAATTTGCATATTGCAACAACGTGATTTGCAGAAATAAAGCTTCTGCGCAACAAATCCAAAAGAAGAGCCCTACAAAAGTGGAAGACAGGCGCTGCATAGGTAGTTGTTTGCAGCTCGCTGATGCACAATGATGACTTTGAAAGACAAAGCTCTGTTAGTGAAACTTTTCTACCAGAATGACGAGAACTCCTGTGCTGCGATAAGAGCATTCCGTCAACCTAAGAACTTACACCGAGGACCAATGATACCACGTGCTTTACGAGACATGATGAAGAAGTTTGAAAGAACCGGACAGCTGGGAATTTTACCAGGTAGAGGATGACATGTTGTAGATTCTGCACACGCACAAGACGTTGCTTTGGCAGTCGTGGACCCCACTAGCCAATCACCACATCGTGTTGTCAGTGTGTCAACTGTTTCTCGTGCTGTTGATATGCCCTATTCAACCACGGCACATATACAGAACATCTGCAGAACGTCTTGCTGATCTGCAGCACCACCTATTGGAAACTTCTTGTACTAATAAATTTTTTTTAATAAATCACGAGCGCGTGATCTGAAGTGTCTGTTTTCAAAATTTCATCACATTATGACCCATACAACATCCTGCACAGGCCTCTGAGTTAGGGAAGTTTAATTTGGTCAACCCTGTACATATTTTAATGTTCTTTTTTATTTCAGTTAACCAAGAAAGATTTATGTTAATACTAAAAAACGATAGTTTAAAATTTAAAGTTGTATTCCTTCTCGATTTCAACATTTTCCACTTCAAGGCCTGTGCAGAACCCCCCCACCCCACCTTCGCGTGAATCAGGTAAAAGCTTATGCTTATTTACCTAGATTTATTGAGTTTTAGATGAATACTCTATAGAGTAGATGAACTCGAGAGAGAGAAACTAGAGATGAATACTCGAGAACTAGAGATGAATACTCTATAGAGTAGATGAACTACTCTATAGATGAAATTCAACATGTGGTGCCCAACATTGGGATTTGATTTGGAAAATATATTTGATTTATATTTAACTGAATAACCAAAGTAGAAAAATGTTAGTTGATGTTCTCGAACAGGACATGGACTAAGCAAGACAGGAACTAAACAAAAGGGAATGAAAAGTTGAATTATGAAATTAATTAACAAAAGAAACAACACTTTGAATGATACGAACACTACTATTACGTTAAATTGATTAGAAAATAAGAAAGCACTGTTACTTGATAAAGAAACAAAGCCTACGGAACTCGACGAAAAAAATAGAAAACGAAATAACTGATTTAAAGAAATTAGAAGAAGTTGAAACTAATCAAGAATATAGGGAGAATATAATTTCGGTTAAAGCAAAAATAAATAGTTACGTAAGAGATTTGCTAATAACAGAGAGGAAAAATGAACGGGAAAATTTAAGTCACGAAGAATTGAATCAGTCAGGATTCTCAAATACAACTACACTCGTTTTTATATCAGAAAACGGAATTCGTATAAAATTGCTGAAAATAAGCATTGAAAAATTTAATGGTAATTTTGAAAACTGGCAAGAATTTTGGTCAGTTTAAGTCTGCTATTCATGAAAACGAAAGTTTGAACAAAGTCAATAAATTCACCTATTTAAAGTTTTCTTAAGGATTCGGCTCAGATTGCAATACAGGGACTTTCGATTTCTGAAGACAATTATGATACTGCCGTTAAAATTTCAGAAGACAGGTTTGGAAGAAAAGAGCTTTTGATTTGAGCGCACATAGACAAGCTCTTAAATATATCACCAGTACAAAATTCTTTGAATCTTAAGGATCGACTTTGAATCTTAAGGAGAAAGTTGTATGATACTTGCGAAAGACAAATATGCAGTTTAAAACCTTTGAGTATTTAATTGAACACTTATGGCAACTAATTATTTTCTATAATAACTAAATTAATTCCTGATAATATAATGTTAAATTACGATAAGGATTATAAAGATGAAATTGAATCTTGGGATGTTGGTAAATTGTTAGAGTATTTAAAAATGGAAGTGGTAATGAGAGAAAGAACTCTGTCATGTTGAAGAAAGGAATTAGAAGAAAGCTTAGGTTATAGCAGGAAAGCATTTGTTAAGGGAAAAGAGCAAGATGATAGAGATAATGCATTTAAAAGGGGTTTTAAAGAGAAATATAAGGTACCTACTGGTGCTTTATTAAATAGTGCCACTATTGATAGTCAAAATTGTTGCTTATTCTATAAAGGAAATTATGAAACATAAAAATGACTGAAAGCTGTTAATGAAAGGAATCATGTTTTAAAGAAAGAAGGCGGATGCTGGAATTGTTTAAAAAATTTCATTTGGTAAGGGATTGTAAATTTAAAGGTAAGGGTAAAATATGTAGCAAAGGCATAATTCAGCAATCTGTGAGACCAGCGAGAAAATAGAGGATAATTCTAACTCAGAAACTGTAGTATCATCTATTCAAAACAAAAATGGGGGAAGGGAAATTTATTTGCAAACTGCAATGGCATTAGCACTTGGAAAGGACAATAGATTACTGATTCAAGTACTATTTGACCTTGGGTTACAACTCTCATTTATACGCCATGGTGTTGCGAAGAAATTAAAACTGGAATCAATGGAGGATGAAAACACCCCAATTCACTTCTTTGGCTCGACAGAAGCTGTGAGTGAGAAACGTAAACGATACAATGTTGTTTTGAGAAATCCACAGATAAGCCCCTGAGCATTTCTATCAAAGTATTTGAGATACCAAAAATAAGTGAGGCTCTAATTGGGGTTCCCGACCATGGAATAAGACTATGTAAAAACATTCAAAAAACTGGTGTTAAATGATAAAATAAATAAAAAACTTTGTGAAAAAACACACAGAAAATGTTACTTATAAGACACTACGATCGTTAAGACCAAAAAATTCTTTCAGTCTTCATCAAACAAAGCCCTTTGTCTCACTAAAGGCCTTATTACACAAAGAACATTTGGGGTGATTTGGTTGCTACAATGCGGAAACCTCTTTCCTGGAAATTTCCCTCGGTTACCTAGGGAACAGTCAACTACAACTTTTTCGTTCAGAGGCAAAAATATTGCAAGTTGCTGGAATGCTAGCCAATCGCAGTGCTTTTTATTCTTATGTCACAAAGATGGCAGAAGACTCAACAATACCAATCGTAGTGTTGAGCGAAGAAAAAAGTCTCAGTGAGGAATAGCGATGCGATATGGAAATAGATCTGATTGAAAGCAAATGTGAAATTCTATATTTAAAACACTCGAGATCCTAATATGGCCAAGTCGGTGAATCTCAGGCATTTGTGAGCACAGCTGAGTTTGTTTATTATGGCAACCCTGCTTGCTCATCAACTTGCGGGAAAGAGTTTTGGCAACTTGTTGCAGCAACGAAATCACTCTGAATTTTCTTCATGTAATAAGACCTTAAGGAGAGGGGACTGAAAAGATAAACAAATAAGCATGTTGCCACATGAAAACAAGAAAAGGCGAACAAAACCACGGAGAGGGGATAAAATGAAAGAAAATAAGGACAAACAAAAATACATAAATAAATAAAAATAACAATGATATAAAGCAAAAAAAGAACACACAAATATACACACAAAAAAAAAGAAAACAGAACAAACAAAAGAACATAAAACCTTTTTTTTTTATAATTTACAAAGACAAAAGTAAAGAAAGGTACAGTGGCAATGAATGGAGAAGCGATAGCAAAAGTAACCACAGAGATGAAAGTAAAAGGCAAGAATCTGAAAAATCTAGAAATGATTATGAGTCTGGATCTTGAAAAGTTGATAGAAAGGAAAAATCATCTGATTGGAGCTATTCTGATTGTAATTAATACAGCAGCAAATCCCATAAAGATAAGAACAAATATTCTAGAGAAAAAAGTAAACATAGTAGAGAGAAAGTTACAGAGGAAGATCATTAATGATAGAGAATTGAGGTTTGACAAAAAAAAAAAAAAAAAAAAAAAAAAGATTTGAAAGAATTGTTTATGAGAAAGGTAAATTTAAAGAAAGAGATAAATCAAAATCTGTTTTGAACGAAGAATGGTTTCAAGGGGTGAAGTGGTTGAAAATGGGGTGTAGTTTTTGGCTGAAGATAGATTCATTGAATTGGCCTGAAGAAGTCGAATCAGAGAAACAAAAATCAAAGAAAACATCGTTCAAGTCAATTGTATGACTGATCTGAAGTGAAGAACTTTCAAAAAATGTTTCACTTAATAAAAAACCAAGAAGCACAGAACTTCTTCAGTGAGAATAGAATCCAGTGGAAATACATAGTTGAAAGAGCAGCACGGTAGAGTGGTTTCTGGGAGAAGCTAGTCTGATCCACAAAAACTTGCATCAAAAAGATCCTCTGGAGAGCTTGCTTATAATATCAAGAACTCGAAACAACTCTAACTGAAGTAGAGACCATCACCTACTCTTGACATTTGTTTATATTGAAACAGATGAACCTAGTCCACTGTGTCCGGGACATTTTTTAATTGAAAAAAGAATAAATGCATTGCCACCTGAAAAGATATTTGATGTTTCTTCTACCAAGTCAGACCTGGAAAAAGATACCAATATAGATCAAACGTGCTTGATAAATTTTGGCAGAAATGGTATGTAATGGACTTGAGATCTGCTGATCAATGTCCTTGGAATAATTCGTCTCCACAGATCACTAAAGACACTTTTGTTATGATCTATGATGACAAAAAACCAAAAATGATGTGGGAATGTGGCTTGTGGTATAAATTTTTACCCAGTATGTTTTTTTATTTAGGTTCTTTGAGATAAAATTTTTAAATAAATATTAAGTAATTTCTTACCTTTGGGGGGGGGGGGGCTGTTAATTAATTGTTTTGTGTTAGCTAGGTAATGTTTTCTCTTTTGTTTATATTTTTTTGTTGTTGTTTAATTTTCTCTTCACCGGCTCTTCTCAGGCATTTGTGTTTAAAATTAATATTTCCTTATTAATTTGCCGTTCTGTGGTTAATCTGGGGTTTAAAATATAATGGCTGTGCACTATACCTCCCTTTTCAATAAAAATATGTTTTGATGGGATTTTAATTAATTTTCACAAGTTCCCATAATCCCATTCTTTTCAAAATTTTATTGCTTTTATTTCCCATTGTCAGGCTTCTCCCAGTAAATTTTCAGAAGTTTTCTTCATCTTTTATGCTGTTCTCATTTTTCTGCACAATTGCATCATGTTTGGGATGTCTTGCATCATGCGATGGAAGATGCCATTTTTCTTAAATTTGCACCTTTCTGGCGATCCCTCCAATGTTCGAGAACATTTTTCCCGCCATCTTCCCGGGATTGCGTGTGTTTTCTGGACACACCCGGAATGACTTGAGGATTTCTCGACTCTGATTGGCTGAGAAGGGTTTTCTGGGACAGGAGGTAAAGTCAAGTGTGGGATATTTCAGTGAGTTACGCTACGACGCCCAGAATATAAGGTAGTGAATTTTTAGCTCAGGTGAGCTTATGTCTTGGTCTTGATCACGCAGTCTTGGGTGACTCGAGTCAGCTGCAGAATATGGATGATTAACACACCTCATTTTCCCCTCCCTTTTAATTTTTGTGACGTGAACTACTCCCCCATGTGTGATGACATCGGTGGCGACTAAAATTTTCTGAAGGACACTGTGTGTCTCCTATGCACAGCAGATGAAGCAAAAGGTAAAGCTGGTCTATTAGGCCAATGAATGATCTGGCTGAGGCTGTCGTCATTGGTTAATGGTAAATGGCCCGCCATCTGCGCTTCGTCTGATGCATCCAAGCATCAAGTTAATCTTACACATAATGGAGGACTGTTCACATCATCTACCCCCCTTTATACATATATATATAATTAATTCTTAAGTCGTCGCAAACTAATTCTTCTAATTTTGTACCAGATTTTTTTTAAAGATGTTTTATTTTATTTCCCTCATATACATTTGAATGGCTAAAAGTTTTTGTTTACTTGCTATTTTGAAGACCTTGGAGGCAGTATGCTTAGGCATCCAAAGCCCAACAATCCCCGCTTTTTTTTTTTTTTTTTGCTCAATGCTAAACATAAAAAAAAATTAATGGATTGAAAATTTGCATAAATAGAGTATGATGTTATAGCATGTGGTTATTAAAAGCTAGCAATGTATGTAGAAAAAAGCAAATTAGTTGCTAAATTTTTTTTTGTAAATTTTCATATATCAGCCATGGGTACCCTTGGGTAAATGAAAAATTTCATTGGTGAAGGTCTAAATAACCTTGTGAAGTAATAATATGCAAACCGTAATTTGAGCAGGCATGTTTTAGAATAGTGTTGTTATCCTTAGTTTCTATATTTTAATATGTTAAATAAATGATTGTTTTCAATCCCAATTTTTAGTGTACTTTGTTTAGTCATACACACACTTGGGCGGTAAGTGTAGAACCTGGGTTTTGGCAAGCTCTGGGGAAAATTTATTCTGGGGAAAGTTTCTCATCTTGCAAAGTGTTGCGAGTAATCGCAATACTACATATGTATATAAAAGTTGGTCCTAAAATATGTCAAAAATGTAAAGGTAGGTAAAGGGGGCCTAAATAAGCATATTGCGTATAGGATTGTGTGTGCTGTAATGCCGCCTTGAGCCGGCAGGGAGCACTGATGACTGTGGCATATAAAATCGCTTTGCTAGATGGATTCATCATTTCCCCGCATGGATCTCAAACAGCATGCATCGTTTCACCAATGTGGAGCTGGCCAACATGCATTTTTTTGTATGGGGCTGAACAAGGAAATGGATTAGCTGCTCAGAGGATGTACAGGGAGCGATTCTTGGATAGGAATCAGCCGGATCATCAAACATTCGAGCATCTTCATCAAGAGTTACACACAAGTGGATCGTTTTATGCTTCCAGGCGTGTAGCTGGCATCGGAAGATATCGCAGAACTCTTGCAGTGGAAACCAGAATACTAAACAGAGTAGAGGATAATCCTTCGATAAGCTCAAAATCTGTAGGACGTGCATTGGGTGTGAGCCATGAAAGTGTTTTGAGGACTTTACATGAAGATGAAACGCATCCGTATCATTTACGGAGAGTGCAAGCAATGACCCTGACGATTATCTTCCATGTCTCAACTTTGCTCTTTGGTACCTGCAGCAGACTGCAGCCAATCCAACCTTCCCAGAAGATGTTTTATTTATTGATGAGGCTGCCTTTATGCAGTCGGGTATGTTTAACATCCATAGTTCTCACCTGTGGGCTCATGGCAACCGACATGCCACAATAGCACTTGCATACCAAGTAGAGGTCAAAATTCAGAAAATTTGCAGGTGGCCAGTGACCACTGACCTTGAAATTTTAAGTGGCCACTCGCATGTTTTTGAATATTGCACAACTTACATACAATATACAGTAGAAGATCGATATACCGCAATTCTATAAACCGCAATTCTCCATAAACCGCATTAACACTGCAGATGTAAACAGAGAAAATCACAATTAAGAAATTTCTACGATCTGCTTTTTTTTTTTTTTTTTTTTTATTGCTTTCCTAGTGAATTAATTTTGAGACATTAGATATATCCCACAACATGCCAAGCTTAAAATAAACAATTATTCTCCCATGCATGCATTATGCATTATCAGCATAGCAGCTGGCCGGCTGGGTCTAAGAGGAAGAAATGTTTACTTTAAAAAAACAAGGAACCTCTCCCTTTTTCCCTCCACTACAGAACCACTCTCTTTCTCCCTCCTCTACCATTGACTTCCCAAACAGACGTTTATTTATTTAGTTATATTTCTCTTTGTAAATTAAAAACATTGATTTGTTTTATATTAAATCGTATGCCGATATGCTTGTCTCAATATTGACAGTAAAATACTTTTAAACAGTCTGACAGTAAAATACTTTTAAACAGTCCATGAGAAGTAGGGGAGGGAGAGTTTTCTCAATGTAACACTATTTTAAAACTAAATTTTGGAACTGGATTTAAGCCATCATTAGTTAAAATGAAAACTGCTGAACTAATGCATTGTGCACAAAATGCATGTAACAAAATGCATGCACAAATGTACTCAGTTTGCAAACCTGCATGAAGAAAACATTTTTGAATATTTGGTAATGGATGATAAGTCACAAATTGCTAATCATTTGACCAGTGCTGAAATAATTTCCTCTGTTTCAAAACAACAAGAGGACAACAATTCTGAAACAGAACCAAATGCTGGAGAGAAAGTTGAAAAAATTTCAGAATCTGAAGAAATTTCTATAAGAGATCAATATTTTAAATTCCTAGAAACACAAGACTGTGTAACCAAAGTAAAATTATTACCTGTTCAAAGACTGCAAGAAAAGTTATTTGTTGAGAGATTGCAAATTCTAAAACAAATCAAAAGTAATATATTGTTTAACAAATAAACTTTAATGCTTTCGGTAATTTCAATTTATTTATTTTTTCTGTAAATAAATAAATTCCATTTTTTTGTTTTTTAAAGTAGTATTTGTATTTAAAAAAAGTTTTAAACATTATATTTATGTGTTCCAGCTATATTTTAATATGTTTACTAGGGACGTTTAATGATATAAGGGAATGATCCATATAACGCAAAATTCTATATAATGCAAAACCTTGCGTTTCGAGGTTTGCATTATAAAGATCTTCTACTGTAGTTTAATAAACATGCATAGTTAATATAAGTAATAAGGAAAGATTTCTTAAAATATACATCTAAATCTTCTACTAATTAAAAAAAAATATTACCTGCCAGTATATACAGAGTGTCCCAACCACACTGACCTTGTATTTTAATCCTTAAATATGGATCTTAGACATGTACAATAAATCACAAAGTTATATAAGGGACAGAATTTTAAGTGCTGATTAACATTTTCAGAACATTAAATCTAATTAAATAAAAATTTTTGATTTTTATGCGGACCCCATACAAAAATATTCCCAGTTAGTACAATGACCCCTTACATTAAATAGGGGATGTACAAAATTTCAACCTTTTTTTTACAGAATTTCAAACTTTTCAGCCTTTCATCCTTTTTTTTTTCTGGCTACAACCTTGCATTTGTCAAAAGCATTTCTTTGTAGTGCCCCCCTACTACCACTCTTTAAAAAGCACGGCGCCCAACAACCTTCCAGCAATTGGCAGCCCTTTTTACCCACTTTGCCCTGGAATGTCCATGTTTTCACTCGAAAACTTGCCATTCCCCCTGCCCCTTCCGTTACAGGAATCATCGCAGTCAAGATGATCGATCGTTTTACAGGCCACAGGCCCCTTTACGAAACACTTTCTATTAAAATGATACTATAACAAAAATACGATCGATTGAAACGACCTTTAACTAAACACGATGTATAACTGTTCCTTCACAAAATTCCAAGCAATGCAATCAAGACATTTATCGTAAATGAAACCCGATAAAATTTCCTTTTAAAAATAAGTTACTTTTTTTCCTAATTGAGACGCTTATCAGAATCAGACAGTGACAGTCATCCCTTTTTCATTTCATATGTTTTCTTTCGTTCGCGTAACTCAAAAAGAGCCACCTCTTCGATGTTTATTTTCACCTAATGTAGGAATAAAAAACTGCAATCTCTGGAACATATCACTTTCAGTTGGGAGTAAGAAAGGGATTCAAAATAACTTCACCGTCGATCCTATACTGTGGGTGTTATATTTGATAATTATTTCACAATCATAATTCTAGACTTCAGCTTTTTAGTTAAAACTGTCAGTATAAATAATGGCAGCTTCTGTAGTTTATAACTGGCTGTTTTGCGCACTTCCAAGTTTTTGTTTTTAATGGTTGCTTAGTATAATCATTATCTGGCCTTCCTACTTCGAATTATCTATAGTTATTAAAGATATTTACTAAGCATTAGAGAATTATGGATTCATTTAG
Source organism: Cheiracanthium punctorium (assembly GCA_038373885.1). Taxonomy (NCBI): domain Eukaryota; kingdom Metazoa; phylum Arthropoda; class Arachnida; order Araneae; family Cheiracanthiidae; genus Cheiracanthium; species Cheiracanthium punctorium. The sequence goes on from JAWZYV010011077.1 coordinate 130,107, forward strand.
AAATGAAAAGCGCCTTTTTCAATGTTAAATTACGCGACTTCAGGACGTCCATTGATCTGAATTTATGTGTCGGACTATAAGAAATGAACGATTAGGAAATAAACTTTAATCATTTTGAGATTGCACCAAACCAGTTCTGAATATTTTCTATATGGTACACAAAATTGCCTTTTTGCGAAAACAAAGTATTAGAGATGAGACGGGCTCAGCCCGAGCCTGGGCTCTATAATCAGCAATTGTGTTCGGGCTCGGGCTCGTGAAAAATTTCTATTTTATTGAACATACTCCTTGAAACAGATTTTTAAAAAGTGATTCATATGGAAAATAAAAGTACATATAATAAAAAAATAGCGGCACGAGTGCCTAGAAGGCGTGTGAAGCTCTTTGGGTATTTCAGAACGGCGGCTTGTATTGCTTAGTAAGTCATGAGAGGACATTATTTCATAAACATAGATATAAAGAATTAGAAAGTGCATTAAAAATACGCAACTATATTTGTCTTTAATTTGCAAACGGCAAAATTTATTGTATTCTATGGAAGAATTACTTCTTTGAATTTTATTGAACTTTATTTATCTTTAGCTGAAATTTCGGGCTCGGGCTCCAACTTTAATAATATTGCTCGGACTCGGGTGGGCTCGGGCTTCAGAAAATGAGCCCGAACTCATCTCTACAAAGTATCCCTATTTTTAAATCCTCCGCGGCTGCATTTGCGTACTCCGTTGGTCTTTATTCATGACGAACATTGTTAATTTTCCGTGACGGACAGCTGTCATGAACTTTATGCGGGCCCAAAGCCTTATTATGCCGGAATAAATCTTGAAATATTTATTTATTTTATTTTTTTGGTATTAATAGATTACAAGAAAAGAATTTATAAATGAATGCTCGCCACTCTTCAGATGTTTGTTCTCAGAAAGAGAGCCCTTGCAAAAACAAACAAGTGCAGGTGTCTGCTTCAAACCACAATCTTACACATTGTTGTAATCCCCGTTTGCAAATTTCCAGAACAGATGATTACTTTTGTTGTTTTGCTAATTGGTCAAATGGTACTAATACCCTTTATCAATGATCCACACCCCCCCCCCTCCCTGCCATGCCGACATCGATCTTGGAGTTTAGTAGACTCTTGTCAACAACATCTGTTTTAACGTCCTGTTTCTGTTTTACTTTCAATTCATAAAAACTTTGTGATAAAAAGGAAAGAGAGTGGGGAAATAAACTGTGGCGACTGGTACATGAATTTGCAGTCTCCACTTTCAAAAATACAGTCGCCATGTGGCAAGTGGCGACCGTTAATTTTGACCTTTAATACCAAGTAAGGTTTTCTATTAATGTTTGGGCAGGCATTGTGCACAATAACTTAGTAGGACCATACATTCTACCTAGTCATTTAACTGGCCATACATACAACATCTTCCTACAGGAGGTTTTACCTGACCTTCTTGTAGATATTCCTCCAGCTGTTCACAGACAAATGTGGTTCCAGCACGATGAAGCCCCAGCTCACTTCAGTCGAAACGTCAGGAATCACCTGGATGCTGTCTACGGCCAGCATTGGATAGGATGGGGAGGTCCAGTTCCCTGGCCACTGCGTTCTCCTGATTTAATCTGCTTGGATTTTTTCTTTTGGGGTCATATTAAAAGCCTGGTGTACGAGAGTCCCGTCACATCTGAAGAAGATCTTGTTGCCTGCTTGTCTGTTGCTGCTGGACATGTGATCAACATGCCTGACGTCTTTTCTAATGTAGGCCAATCCATACGCCGTCGCTGTGAATCTGGTATCGCTGTTGGTGGCTGCTCTTTTCAGCAACTCTTGTAAACTGTTAATAAATTTTTGTCTTCTTTTGTCTTTTCAGTTTCCTTTGATTCATACTGCTTCACAAGCTAGTGCTTTAATGTGTCATTACCGCACACACATTCCTATACGAAATATGCTTATTTAGGTCTCCTCTACCTACCTTTACATTTTTTATATGTATTTTAGGACTACCCGGCATACACACACACACACACACACACACATATATATATATATATATATATATATATATATATATATATATATATACTAGCTGAAGTACCCGTCCTCGATGGGTTAGTGAATGCAAATTTCCAAAAAAGCAAGATCTTTCGTCAGCATTGTATGAGTACACAGAATGGATGTAGTATGTTGCCAAAGTAAAGAAAGCGAAGTTATAATTTTTATGTATTGTTAAAATATTACAGGTTAGAGAGTAACTAAGTAATATCATTTCATTCGCATTAGTCGTAATTATGTGATGCGCGAACGAATATTGACGCATATTGAAATAATTTTCGCAAAATCTAAAAATTCAATCAACATTTTTGAAAAAATGGAAGCCTAGAATTTAAGTTGAGTGACAACCTATCCTGTCAACCAAATTCGTTTCATTCCCTGCAATCTTTATTTCGTGATGCTGGAACAAATTTTCAGCATTTTAAAACGATTTTCGCAAAATCTCAAAATGTAATCAAAATATTTTAAAAATTCAACACCTATAAATTAAGATTAGCAACTACCTATCATATCACTAAATTTCGTATCATTCGTATTAGTCGTTATTACGTGATGTTTGAAGAAATATAAACGCATTTTAAGAGAATTTTCACAAAATCTCAAAATCTAATAAAAATGTTTAAAAAATTGGACTCCTATAGTTTATGTTGAGCAACCATCTATCGTGTGACCAAATTTCATATCATTCGCTTTAGTCGTTATTACGTAATGCGGGAACAAAGATTCACTCAGTTTTAAACGATTTTCACAAAATCTCGAAATCTGATCGATTTTTTTTTAATTAGATGCTTATAGTTTAAGTTGAGTGACCACCTATCATGACACCCAATTTCATATCATTCGCTTCAGTCGTTTTTGCGTGATGCTTGAGCACAAATTTACGCAGTTTGAAACGATTTTCGCAAAATTGGAAAATCCAATCAAGACTTTTTTTAAATTCGACGCCTATGTTTTAAGTTGAGTGACCACTTATCATGACACCCAATTTCATATCATTCGCTACAGTCGTTTTTACGTGATGCTTGAACACAAATTTACGCAGTTTGAAACGATTTTCTCAAAATCTCAAAATCCAATGAGGATTTTTTAAAAATTGGATGCCTATGTTTTAAGTTGAGGGACCACCTATCATGACACCCAATTTCATATCATTCGCTTTAGTCGTTTTTACGTGATGCTTGAACACAAATTTACGCAGTTTGAAAGGATTTTCGCAAAATCTCAAACTCCATTCAAGATTTTTTTTAAATTGGACGCCTATGTTTTAAGTTGAGTGAATACCTATCATGACACCCAATTTCATATCATTCCCTTCAGTCGTTTTTGCGTGATGCGTGAACACAAATTTACGCAGTTTGAAACGATTTTCACAAAATCGGAAAATCTAATCAAGATTTTTAAAAATTCGACGCCTATGTTTTAAGTTGAGTGACCACCTATCATGATACAACATTTCATATCATTCGCTTCAGTCGTTTTTACGTGATGCTTAAAAAAAAAAAGCGTCACGGACAGAATGACAGACAGACAAACTTTTTTTTGAGGGTCGCATCGGAATCCCGGGTGCTTTAAACGGATAGAAATTGTAAAATTTTTGAATTCCAAGAAATGTACAGACAAAAGTCTAATTTTATTTATATAGATATATATATTATTTTTTGTAGTTAACCAAGAAAGATTTATGTTAATAATAAAGATCGATATTTTAAAATTTAAAGTGGTACGCCTTTTTTTATTTTTGACATTTTCCACTTCGAGGCCTGTGCAGAACCCCCCACCTTTGCATGAATCAGGTAAGAGCTTATGCTTATTTACCTATTGATTTTTAAAGACTTTATGGATAAAATTTTATACTGAGTGTATTATTTTCAGTACTTAGTCTATACATATACAGAATTGTTACAAAAAAAACTGCATATACTTAATATAAAACAAAACTAAAGTCAGATTTTACTGAAATTAATAAAATTATATTATTTAATGGAATTGAAATTGAAAAGACGATATTATAGTACTGCTGCTAAATTGTATATTTTTACTTCAAGGCAAGGATTAATGTAACCCTCTATCCCACCCCCTTTTTAATTCACTACTGCCAATTTGTATGGTTAGGATAACGTGACCATTTATTTTTTCCTTCAAAACGGGACATCTACTACTTTTTGGCAATAGTGTATTTATTTTCTTCCTCAAAACGGGACATCTATTTTTAAAGTAATAGTGTAGGGAGACTGAATTTACAGGTCTGGGTATGTTTTAGTTGTTAAGAAAACATGCAAGAAAGCTTGTGTTAATGTTAATATCAAAATAAAACGAAAAAAAAAAAAACTTTGCTAAAACACACATATACTATAAGAAATAGTTCAAGACCTACGTTTCAGGTGGTACAAGGGGTAGGCCCTTCTTCGAATTCAAAAACACCATCCGACACAAGGCAGGTAGGTAGGAAAGTGAGAAATGTAAAAGGACACACAAAAAAAAGGAAGTTGTCATTCAGAAGGAAAAAAATATCTTAAAAAACCAGAAGGAACATGACTTTAAAAAAAGAAAAAATAAATTGAAATAGTTGAAAAAAAAAGAACATTAAAAGAACAAACACAAAACAATACATCCCCCGGCATTTTCTTTGAGTCTCGAGAGGGGAAGGAGGGAGGTCAAGTTTTTTTTTTTTTTTTCTTATAGACACTGCCGTTGGATGATTTTAGATTTTTAGCGACCGTTATTGAAATCGTTTCCGTGGGTTGCTCTCTTTCTAAAACCAGGACATTGCAGGGGACATTTTCTAAAAACAGAACATTACGGTGTCCCGAAGCTGTGCTTGGAGATAACAGGACAAGCCACCTAAAAGCGGGACTGTCCCATTCAAAACGGGACGTATGGTCACCTTAAGTTAGGACAATGTATCATTTTTGACAGCATAGTAGGTTCACAGGAAATGCATTGATATGCTACAGTGTAAGTCAGCCTTTTTTTTTTTTTCTTTTCCAAATAGAACATAATTTCTTTAAAATTACTGAGTCCCCAGGAACCACTTTTTTAGAAACTTAGGTGTATTTGAGAACCCACTTTTTACATCTCTGTGTTAGATTTATTTTTTTCTAATTTTATGGAAAAATTGCTTCCCCAGTATTCAGACCAGTTTTCGAAACTGGACCAGCCCAGTTCAGACCAGTTTTCCTTCAAACCACTGCCTCAAGCTGATATCTACTTTTCTAAAAGCTAAGTATTCTCGAGAACCCACTTTTGCATCCCTGTGTTAAACTTCTAAGTATTTCTATTATTTTCTAATGTAATTGAAAGAGAAATTACAAAACTGAATGGATCAGTGAATCCCATATACTTAATTTTATGAGTTCCTGGGACCCACAAGTTTAAGGAGCCAGAACAGCCTATGAAAAGACTTCAATATAGAAGGGTAATTTTTAAAATAGTCAAAGAAGTCAATTCCAGATGTCAAATGATTTTACAAACTAATTTAAATATGCATTATGGAATTTTATATCACTATTGCAGTTATATCCATCTAAAAAAGTAATTTTATAAGCCAACTGTGTTTCATTCAGTTACTTTATTGTTATGATGTTCATCTGTTATAAAGCAAAAACTCTGTTTTTCCCTCTTATTTATATAGTGGGACATGCAAATATAAGGATAATTAAAATTTCTTTTTTTTTTAATAATGAAAGTTATTGAATATAATACTGTAAATCTACATGCAAATATTAAAGGTATCCAAAAAATAAAGTAACGTCTGTCAGTCAGTCACATTTTCTCAGTCATAATTAATTACATTAAATATTCATTTATACTAATACAATTTAAATAATATAAATAATGTCATATGTGAAAGACAACCGAATACAGATATTATAACAAAATAAACAAATTTTTCAACAATATTCAAAACAATAATTCTGTCTCAATCTTTTACCATGAAATTGCTCATACAAAATTTACGATTTACGTAGTTAAGAAACCCAGAAAGCAAATAAATTCCAATAACATGATTGGACACAAACTGATATTCATCTGTATCATTACTGCATCAGTGAAAGGGTTGGTGTGAACTAAAAAGCTACTGAGATTACTATGATTAAACCCAGGGGTGCAGAAAATGTTTTTACTCCTAACATTTCATCAATCACATAAAAATTCCTCCAAATTTTTAAGCTATGTTATAGGCTTATGTAAATTCTGTGTTGCCATAGATATAAAAAAAATTTTTGCAATTACAAGTAACATCCTTAAAAATCTATAGACCAAACTTGTAGCAAGCCTAGGAATTAAAATGGTAAATGAAGTTATCTCTACTTATTATAAAAGAAGGTGTGTGTGTGTGTGAGCGGCAATATGGACAAATGGCTACACCTAGAAACACCAAATTTGGTACTCAGGAAGTTCTAAACATGAAGTTATGTACCTCGAAGTGGATTTTTTAAAATTCGACGCAGAAAATTTTAATTTTATGTTTTATGCGATTTTTGGCATTTTTTTTAAAAACCTAGTTCATAATAACAGCAGTAATTATGAATTAGGTAAAAAAAAAAAAAAAAATGCAGCAAAAGGGTATTTGTATCATCAGATAGAGGAGAAAATTTTCTTTTAAATACAGTTTGTTCTGAATATGTAACATAATTTACAAACTTTTAGGAATTTTTAAATTAAGTATCTTCTTTAACGACTTTTTTTGCAAAATAATTTTTAAACTGTTGCATCTCGAATTCTATCCATCATAAATTTTTGATATTTGTCAAATCGTGAAACATTCCTTTCTCCCGCTTTAAAAATAAAAACTAAAAAAATTATATAAATTAGGTGATTTTTTTAATGTAACATAATGTTTAGAATTTAATAGCATCAACTTGGAGAGCTTAAGCCATTACATTAATAAATCATGGCACGAGAATTTAAGTTGAGTTGCCATTGGAAGGATTAGAAAAATTGTTTTTTTCAACCTATCGATATAGTTTTTAAATGGGGCACCGAATTTTCAATTCAAAAGTGAGGATCTATGACATCAATTGCTTTAAGATATGTGACAATTATGCCACAATTTTAATGCATTTATTCCTGCTCTTTTTTAACACAAAGAGGTGAAATTTTGATTAAAACTTACTATAAAAACAAACTAAGAAATTCATGATTGTTATTATTATAAGTGGTATTTTAATCCATTGCTTATTTAAAAATGTTTATATGCTTCCTAACATATACATGTTGCGAGTAGTTTTATTTTAACGTTGGATTACGTTCCTCCATAATGGTCCTATATAAAGCAAAAAAATTTTTTAGCATGTTTGTAAGTTTTAATATGATACCGTTTGAAAACTAATGTAATAATTCTGTAGCTTTATGCACTGCAAGTCTATTCCCAGAAATAAACACTTCATGAAATATTACATGGTCATGCTAACAGAAAGCAAATGGCTGACTGGTGAAAAAGTTGAAAAAATTGCATTAAGAATAGGAAAGGGAAAGAAAACCTCAGACAATTTTGTAATTCACTGTTAAAATCAAAATCTGTTGTATAGTTCTTCTGCAAAATTTTCTCAGATCGCTAAAATTTCCCCGATTTTAGATCGGCGGATCAGACATTCTGCACCCCCTGATTACACCATCGAACATCATCTACCAATAAAGTAGTTTTAAAAACTGAGGAGGAATACAGAATTACAACGAAGAAATAGTGAATTATAAGAATATGTATAAAATTTAAACACTTTTAATCCAAACTGATATCTGAACACACAAGCTGATTTTTTCCCCTCCAGTATAATTTAGTTTAAATGTTGAACTAAACTTTTATTGAAGTAAAATAAGAAAAATAAATTACTTCATTTCTTGATTCTTTTTCTGCATCTTTTCTATGTGTTCATTTTCTCTCTGAACTTGATCCTTATTGGGAAAAAAAGTTTACAATAAATCTCTTAATAGTTGAAAAAAAAAAATACCATAAACTAATGTTACAATGTAGCAGGGTATCAATGATTTAAATCAGTGATTTTAATTAAGATTTAAATCAATTGATTTTTTTTAAATCTTTCATTTATCAGGGATGCACAACCTCAGGCCCACAGGCCATTATTGGTTCATGACACCTGCTCCATTCACCCGCCAACCCAGTTGCAGATTGAAGAACATGAATCAGAATCCGCCAACTCAATTTTTAAGAATAGGAATTAATTGTGAAAACTTAATTATTTTAAATTTGTTTTCAATTGCATAAACATGGCACTGGAAAACGTTCAGTTATGGTTTAATAATTGACTTATATCAGTATGTGCATCATATTTTCAGGATTATAATTTTTATTTGATAATTGGGCATTTCCATAGTATTGTGAGTGTAAAGTCCATAAATTCAATAACTGGTTATACTACACAAAGAATTGAGTTAGATGAACAGTTTTTCATTTTTTTGTACACAATATAACATATTATAATAAAAGAACTATTCACCTAACTCAATTTTTTGTTTAGTTATGATCAACTGAGGTGTTCAGTTTATTAATATATGTTTTGTCTCAATTAATTAAAATATGTATCAGTTCTTTTAAGTACAGTAAAACTTCTCTAAGGCGTCATCGGTTCTTCTAGGAAAGTGGCTATTTTGAGGGGTGGCTGCAAAATAGGAGAGCTTACATGAAACTTTTTAAGAATTGCAAACTTGAACATCTTTATATATCCAATACATTAAAAGCAAAATATGCATGCATGTGCATTATGAAATATTAAAAATTTCTATGCTTATTTCATCATCCTACACACAACAAAAATTATTTCACATTATAGCCTACCTATTTATTTTAAAACTACTTCAGTATATACGTACATCATTTGAATTATTCATTGATCATCTTTTGCTTTAATACACGTATTTTTTTTCTTTACTAGTTCATTTTCTATGTTTTGTAAAAAGTCTCTAGTAGCTCTATATTGTTTTTGAACCGGATGCATCATTCATGTTTGAAAACAAATATTTCACTCAACTTGTGCATAACATAACAAAACTGGCCACTAAGAGGGGTTGGCCATTATACTTTTGAGGCTTTGGGACTGTCTCTTGGCCAGGGCGAGGGGTGGCCGCCGAATAGGGGGTAACATTTATGTTATTTCTGGATTCTTTTGATTCAGTACTCGAAATGTTTACCCATTTTGAGAGGCGACCGTTCAGAAGTTTCATTTTATTTGAGTGTTGTACAATAGTTTTACAATTATCTCATTGGTATTTTGCTTATCTCCTGTTGTTTATAATAGTGTGCTCTCCTTTTTAATATTTTTCTAAATTAATATATCTGCTTCATTTATTACTTTATTTATTTATTTATTTTTTGCTTTAAAGTCCATTCTCTTTAATAGCAAATTAATTGCCCTTTTCTCTTCCTCTCTTCACCCTATGCTGGCCCCCTTATGTGTTGACATCATTTAAGTTTTTTTTTTCTTAATTTTGGTACTGTTTTTGTACATGATGGCATTTAATTTTAAGTTTCGGGTGTTTTTTCCATGCAGTTTAAGCATTTTTCGTCGATTTGGATACTGGCTCTAATTTTCCCTGAACTTCTTTTCTGGCCACGTAAGTTATCAAAATTTTGTCATTTTGGGAGTCTTCAAAATCACCATCTTGTTCCGTTTCTCCTCTTACCACGTCAAAAAGCCTCTTCCCCTGCGATGACTCAAGTTTTTCAGAAGACGCTAACTTTTGGCTGACGCTGATCTGATTGGTTGAGAGAGGCACGTGTTGAAGGTAGCTGCTTTGGATGCTGGGAATCGGCATTCAGTTTTAGCTGGAGACACCAAGGTGATAGTTTTTTTTTTTTTTTTTTTTTACAATGGAGTGAAGGAGCATATTGCATCTTTAAATGGTGGGTGCGGCAAGTAAAAGCCCCTACCGTTAATGCATAAAGTGCATTGTCTCAGGCCCAGTCATCGGTATTTACGAAAGATGGTAAAGAAGCAACAATGAAATAGCCGCAATTTCTGACATGCGACTTGTGGGGGCCAGGTGCTGGAATCATCAAGCTGGCAGTGATGCTTTGGTGATGCTCACCTAAATCTTTGTATCATGGCGTGTCTACCTCTCATTTAAAGTAACTCATCAACCAGAATTTCCTTCAGGTGATCTCTTTCTTAATTTATTCTTACATACGGAAATTTTTGGCCATAAGATTGTGATTAAACTTGGGATGTAATGAATATTCGGCCACTATTCAGCTGTTTTGCCAAAAACTGTACAGATATTCGGCCAAATAGTTGTAGCCAAATGTTGCTACATGTTCAGCTGAATAATTTCAGAACTAAGAGGAAAAAAAAATTAATGCATTTGCAAATAATATTGCTTAGTTATACTTCAATATGCTAATTTCATATTATAAAATATTCTAAGTTATTGAATTTTAAGCTGAATGATACATAATCTAATGTATTTAATAATATTGCAGAAATGCAGACTTTTCTACTTGATGACACTACTTGACTTGGTTTCCACCTTCTTAATGGGGTGGGGGTAGAAGAAATCTTTACAGATTCTCAATTACAAACTTAATTTTGAAAAGCTGCTACATATGTTTGCCCAGAGGCTGTATAACTCAAAGCATGATGTATAGTTACCAGATTAATCACATTTATCATAGAATATTTATAAAATTATGAATATCTCATTTATAACTGTGCTGCTATTAGTATTTAACTTTGTAAAAATTTAAAAGCAATAGGACGGACAGAATTAAAATCTTTAAAAGTAGATAAAAACTCATTAAAAGCTGTCAGTAGCACTTTCGGTGGCAGCCACCACCTTCTTCAGCTCTGGTCTCAAAAATGCCTTGCTCTCTTCAGTATAACATTCCATCCAGGATCTATCTGCGCATGCGTCATGTCATTTATAGCGCCATCTGTTGTTATAATCTGCAAAGCCTCCATGTTTAGGGCATAATAGTTATTTTTATAATTGGAGAGTTTTTGGCTATTATTAAAGTTGACTTCTATGGGGCGTTCTTGGGCTATTTTAGAGAGGGCAGTACTGGGTTTATTGAATTTAATGTCATTGTGGTGTTCCTTTTTTCGGTCTCTGATTTTCCTTTTAGTCATACCAATATAGCAGCCTGATTTATTTGAACTATTGTCTGTAAAGTTTATTTTATAAATGCCGGCAGTTTCTTCAGGATCAATAGGGTCTTTATCACTGCAAATGCGTTTGAAAATATTTTGATTAGGTTTTATGGGTATTTTAATATTTTTCTTAGCATCTTCATTTGTTATTTTTAGAGCGGCTCCCCTGCAGTAAGGAATGGCGTTGGTAAATTTCGGTCTCGGGTTTTGATAGTTGTTAATTTGTTCAAGCTTCTTGATTCTCTTTTTGAAAAGGTTTTTGACGATGGATTTTGGGTAACCTGCGCTTTTACATTGAGTTTTAATAAAATGTAGTTCTTCATTGAGAGGTTTTCGTCTGAGCATACTGTAATGGCACAATTGACATACGACCGTATGGCGGCTATTTTGAATTTGTAGGGAGTTTTTGAATTAAAATGTGCTATTTCATTATTATTGGTGGCTTTTCTGAAAACGGGAGTATGGATATTATTCTTCATATCTCTAGTGATTTTAACATCCAGGTAATTTAATTTTGTAAAAGATATTTTTTCATGACCAAGATTTTTTAGTTTTACAGATAATATACTGTTGTGTGCTTTTAAGTACCTACAAATATCATAAAATGAATTTTAATTAGTCTTTATTTAGTATTTAATTACAAATTTGAAAAGTGAAATTTTCTTCTTCTTCCTAAGAGCGTAATAACCTGTTACAGGTCTTAGCTGCCTCAACAGCACGCTTCTTCCAACTGAATTGATCCAAGCAACTCTTTGCCAGTTTTTTATTTTCAAAGTCTCAAGGTCCTTTTCAGTATTGTCCGGCCCGCTTGTTTGTGGTCGTCCTCGGGCCCAGGATTTCTCAGGATTTCTAAAAGTGTACATTCTAGTAGGGTTTTTTCAGGGGTTCCCCAGACATGGCTGAGTCATCTCAGTCTGTTACTTCGGATGACTTGCGTAACTTGAGGCTCTTTAAAAAGCCTACATAATTCAAAATTATATCTGGTCTGCCAACGCCTTTGTTCTTCCACAGGCCCAAATATAGTTCTTAACCCTCTGGCTGCTCACCCCTCGATTTCCACGGGCAGGTCAAATGTAGCAAAATTTGCTTATCCCGCAATTTTCACGGGCAGGTGTTCTTCTTCCTTTATTGAGGAGAGCATCCCATGTTTTCACAGTTTAACCAGTGAAATAAATTAGATAGAGTGTTAGACATTTAATTTAGGTTTTGACCAACAGATATCGTTAGTGGTCCACTAAATTGCAGCATTTGAAGGTAGTACTCGGTATTTATGCTCTAACTTCACTTGTTTGCCACTTTTTCTAATCAGAAATGGCTCCTAGAAATAATTCAGAAATTGATAGAGTGTATATTCCGGATGATTCTGAAAGCGATTTTAGTAATGGTAGTGATAGTGATTTAGATTTTTCGGACTGCAATAAACCTGAAAAGCGTTAGGCGGTGGTGCATTTTCTTATATTATGTAATAAACGGAAACTAACTGTAATTCAATTGAAATTTATTTTAAAAAATTCTTTTTGGGTAATAACATCTAAAATTGGTTTTTCTGACACTTAGTTTCTCATGATAAAAATCTATATAAAAAATCTTTTCTAGAAAGAAAAAATGCACGTTTCAATTCTCCAATGTATGTAGATTTGAAATATGAGAAAAAAAAATTACACAATTTTTGAAGTGATTTTGGTCTACAAATTGAGCAGTCAGAGGGTTAATACCAGGGTTCCTACACATTTCAGAAGGAAAAATCCAAGGAGTCCAAGAAATTTCCAAGGAGTTCCATCAAAATTGTTTATATTGTATACATGCAATATCAAAGTGGTATTTTTTAATCACTAAGTAACTTTATTTTTCAAAACCAAAAATTTAAGATATTTAAATTAATGGCTATTTAATTAAAAATAAAAGGACGGACTTGCATTAAAATATTGAAAGGTTAAAATACACATTAAAATCCGATGGTAGCACCTTTCAGTGGCGGCCACCACCTTCTTTAGCCTCTGCTGTCTTCAGACTGCTCTGCTCTCTTTCTCAAAAACTTCGCTCCATCCCGAATCGATTTGCGTATGTGTCATATCGTTTACAGTGCCATTTGTGGTTATGATCTGCAGGGCCTCCATGTTAAGTGCATAATTGTTATTTTTATAATTGGTGAGTTTTTGGCTTTCATTAAAGTTGATTTCTATGGGGTGTTCTTGTGCTATTTTAGAAAGTGCAGTGCTGTGTTTATTGAATTTAATATTGTTGTAGTGTTCCTTTTTTCTGTATTTAATTTAGAGATGTAACGAATAGTGATTTGGCCGAATAGCTCAGGCCGAATACCGAATATTCGACGGCCGAATATTAAATTTTTAAAAATTCCATTTTAACTGTAAATAAAATGTCGCTTTTCAAATTTGTAATTAAATATTAAAAAGAGACTAATAAAAATTCATTTTATATTATTTGTAGATGATTAAAAATGCACAACACTATATTATAAAAAATCTTGGTCATGAAAAAATACCTTTTACAAAGTTAAACACTAATAGCAGCATAATTATGTTTTGAGATATTCATAATTAATATAATAAATATGTTATGGTATGTGATTAATCTGGTAACTATTCATAAATACACTATTTGAGTTTTACAGCCTCTGGGCAAATATATGTAGCTGCTTTTCAATTATGTTTGTAATTGAGGATCTGAAAAGATTCCTCCTACCCCCACCCCATAAAGAAGGAAGAAAACCAAGTAGTGTCACCAAAGTAAAAAAGTCTGCATTTCTGTAATATTATTAAATACATTAAATCATTCAATTTAAAATTCAATGACTTGGGATATTTTATAATATAAAATTAGCATATTGAAGTTCAACTAAGCAATATTATTTATAAATGCATTAAAAAATACATGTTAAAAATATTTTTTTCTCTTTGTTCTGAAATTATTCAGCTGAATATGTAGCAATATTTGGACCCAACTATTTGCCCAAATATCTATTCAGTATTCAGCTGACCGAATATCCAACCAACTTAATATTCGGTCCACCGAATATTCGGCAAAACAGCCGAATAGGCCGAATACCAAATAGTGGTTGAATATTTGTAACACACCTACTTTAATTTTTCTTTTAGTAATTCCAATGTAGCATCCTGATTTATTTTAATTATTAAATGTAAAGTTTATTTTATATATTCCGGTGGTTTCATTAGAATCAATGGGGTCTTTAACGCTGTGAATACGTTTGAAAATAATTTGATTGGGTTTTATCAAGATTTTGATGTTTCTCTTAGCGGCTTCATTTGTTATTTTTAATACTGCTCTCCTGCAGTAAGGAATGGCTTTGGTAAATTTCGGTTTCACTTTTTGATGGTTGTTAAGTTGTTCAAGTTATTTGATTCTATTTTTAAAAAGGTTTTTGACAAGTGAGTTCGGGTAGCCTGCGTTTTTACATTGAGTTTTAATAAATTATAATTCATTATTGAGGAGGTTTTCGTCGGAGCATATTGTAATGGCGTGATTGACTTAAGACCGGATGGTGTCAATTTTAAATTTGTAAGGAGTTTTTGAGTTAAAATATCCTATTCCATTATTGTTTGTGGCCTTTCTAAAAACGGTTGATGGATATTGTTTTCCATATCTCTATTAATTTTTATATGTTATGTTGCCAACATTTTATATGCCATGTTGAGGAGAGTGATACCCCTTAATTACAACATTTAAGTAGGTCTCCTTTATTAAAAAAGGGGCAGATGGAGCCTTCTTCCCATTCAATGGGTATTATCTCCGAATTCCATAATCTCCAATGTTAACCATAATTTTGTGTAAGGCACTAATAAGCTCTGTTACATTAACTTTTAAAAGTACAGATAGTAATATTGACAGGGCCAGCCGATCTGTTATTTTTGAGTTTTTTAATAACAAGGATCACTTCGTCGATGGAAGGCAGAGGACTGTCTTCGTCTTCGATGATGTCCTGTTCGACAGGGTCATCTTGGGGGCGATTTCATCTCTCCCTTCAAGCAAACCTTGGAAGTAGTCTTTCCACACTTTGGCTACTTCATAGGATTTACTAACAAGTTCTCCCTTCTTATTTCTACATGTAATATCTCTTGGCTTAAAGTGACATTTTATTTACAATTAAAATGAAATTTTAAAAAATTTAATATCCGGCATTTGCCTAAACTGTGTGCTAAATATTCGGTATTTTGCCTGAACTATTGGCCAAATGTTGGTCAGTATTTGACCAAATCACTATTCGTTACATCTCTAGATTAAACATGGCAGATTGTTCCTTTGCTCATGTTCTCATGTATATTTTGATCGACGGACTTTCCAACTACGTCCGAGTTACTATCAGTTGCATCCTGTAAGCGCCATTGTCTAGAGCATAGGTTCCCAACCTTTTTTGAACTAGCACCCCCTTTTCTAGTGAATATTTCAATACCGCCCCCCCCTCCCACTCCAGCGAAATAAGAGCGTACATAAAGCATGGTGAAAACAAGAATTAAATTTTTAAAAAATTACTAATAGATAGAATAATGTTGGAATTGAAACTCTACTGAATTTCTTCTTCATTTAAAAAAGAGGAATAAAAGTTTTAGAGAGATATATCTTTCTCTCAACAGCAAAGTCTCATATCGAAATATGTGAATTTTCGCGCACGTGATAGAAGTGAATTATCAGAGTGATTTTTAAATCTTTTTTAGACTATATTTGGTTTATCTTCCCATGCCCCTCCGTGCCATATCAGCTCCTCCTAATTTTCTCTGGGTCTTTTACCGCCCCCTGAAAGCCTCAAACGCCCACAGGGGGGCGTTATCACCCATGTTGGGAACCTATGGTCTAGAGTGACAACGCTACATCTTCCGAATATTAGTCACAAGACCCCATCTTTGATAATGCCGAGGACTGAACCGTGAAAACACTCATTTTGATGAGAAACAACATTTGCGCCATTTTGGTGTAGGGCATCATGTCCCTTTACCCTTAACGTTATTTTTTACTTAGCATTCCCGGCCCCCCCCTTTTTTTTACATATATATTTTCATCTTTTTTCTTTTAACAAAAATGTCAAAACCTATTTTTGCAAGTATCACATGTAAGCAAATTTAATTTATCTTTGTTGATAAGAAAATTTGTAAAAAAGGCTTACTTATCTAAAGTTGTTACTGTTTTAAATTCTAATTACAGAAGTGCTTATTGAGAAATTATATTTGATTTTGACAAATGAATAATTCAATCTTACATATTTTTAAAAATAAAATGTTACTACTTGCATAGATGTCTTTTATTTGTGTATGCATGCTACACCCACACCAGGTTTTTCTTCCAGCTGAGGCAATTCCAACAAAGATCTGGGGTCAATTTTTTTTTAGGTGCTTTGTCATACTTGCTTACACAACGCAATTGGTCGGTTCTTAAAAATTTGGTAATTTCTTAAATAACAACATGCCACAATTGAACTTGTTGTGGACATGACATAATGTTCACAATACAACAGAATCACCCAGCTGCATATCTTATGTGTGCCATCATATTATCTAGAACTTTAATCTGCAAATAAACCTATAAATGCATATTTGGGATTGTGTCTTACATCCATCAATCACTGTTTCTACTATATCGTACTATATCTTTTTAAAACTATCTTATTTAAAAGAAAGCACTACTTGATGGGAACTTAATACCCCACATTTAAATTTTTGTGGCCCAAAAGCTGAAAGATGTTGTGCACCATACTATTAATGTTATGCATGTGACTAACATTTCCGTAAAGTTTTATTTCTGAAATCTTCACTTCTAAATTAGTAAAGTAAGTCAGTATATAATCAGCGAATTTTGATATGCAAAATCATCCACTTGGGACAGAATTATTTTATTTGCATACCAAAGAAATATTTTTACAAATTTTTATACTATTAACAACTAGATATTTAACAGTTGTCTATACTCTTTATATAAAGCAGTTAAACTTATTTTAAAAAATCTGATTTAAATTTAAAAAAAAAATCTGATTTAAAATAATTTTCAAAATTGAGTGTTATTTTCAAAATTGAGTGTTAAAATATTATTTTTTTCTTCAAGGTAATGAGACAGTTTCCAGCACTGAAACAATAGATTAAAAAACATACAATTTAATAAAATTTAAAAAAAAAATGTAGAAAAGATACTGAAGTCCAAATCATCGAACACAAAACGTGTTATGCAGAATCACTGCCCGAAAAATTAAAATTTCTGCCCTGAGATGCTTTAACATTGTGAAATAGTAGTTAAAAATCATTAAAAGCCTTTTAAAATCCATTTAAAACATTAAAAACATAACACACCAAGAGTTTATAGTTGAGCACTTTTGGCTGCTTCGCCCGCAGCCATCCTCAGAACGGGCGAAGATCTCCTCCTTCTCTCCAGCATGCCACTCCAGTCTTCATCGATTTGCGTGTGCGTCATGTCGTTGACGGCACCCTCTTGCATTAAGATTTCTATTGCCTCACGTTTTAGACTGTAGCTATGGTTATTATAATTGCCTACTTTTTCAACGTTATTCAAATCTATTTCCAAAATGCTAAACGAGATAGGGCAGTACTATGTCTATTATATTTAATGTCATTAATGATTTCTTTGATTCTGACTTTTATTTTTTGTTTTGTTACATTTATGTAATGGTGTAACAAAATGAAATGCCCAAAAAACAAAATTAACTTTCACATATCCTATTTCATTCTGTCACGGAATTACTGAAAAACTTGCTAACCTTGCCTGCAAAAGAATGTTAAAATTCCCATAAAACCAAATAGTAACATTTTTAAAAGAATCCGATCGGATAAAGAAAAGATCAATCCTTTGGAAACAGCTGGAATTTATAAAATTAATTTTGTTTATAAGGATTCTAACTTTATCCAGCCATTACATAGGTGTAACAAAACAAAAAATAAAAGACACAATCAAAGAACACATTAATGACATTAAATATAATAGACATAGTACTGCCCTATCTCGTTTAGCCTTAAAATAAAATTTGGAAATAGATTTGAATAACATTGAAAAAATAGCCAATTATAATAACCATAGCTACAGTCTAAAATGTGAGGCAATAGAAATCATAATGCAAGAGGGCGCTGTCAATGACATGACACACGCACAAATCGATGAAGACTGGAGCTAGAGACTTGTTATTTCAATAGAAGACTGGAGCGGCATGCTAGAGAGAAGGAGGAGATCTTTGCCGGTTCTGAGGATGGCTGCGGGCGAAGCAGCCGAAAGCGCTCAACCATAAACACTTGGTGTGTTATATTTTAAACGGATTTTAAAAGGCTTTTAACGATTTTTTAACTAATATTGAGTATACTTCCGTATGTGAATATTAACTTAATTATGAAATAGATTTTAAATTATATTATGAAAAGGTTTTTTTTATGATTTCCAGAAAAATACTTTTGATAATTAAATATAGCTGTCCGGATATTGATGTCATCTCCATTACCAAACATTATTTTCACCTTTTTAAACAACAAAATTGTAATTTGAGAATAGCAATACCTGTTTACCATTAGAGCATAATCCAGAAAAGAAATATAAACAGACTTCTTAATTTTTTTGGCATTTGACTGAAAAAGCCTATTTGTGACAAGTATTTTTATTACATGTCATGTATGTTACCTTAATCAGTTGTATAAAATATATTTATTTATTTGATAATTCAATTGATTAATTTAGATCATAAGTTTTTTGGTCTAAATTAATGTTTCTTGTCATGCTCTTGTGGAATTATTTAGACTAATGCATTTTTGTTACTATAATAAGTAACAAACATGACAAACAAAAACTTATAAAAAAAATGAAAAATATTTTTTAATGGGAAAATACTATACTATATGGACAAAAGGACTCTACACTTATGTAATATATCACTTTGCATTATTTTGTGCTATACATAAGTGCACAAATTTCAAAGAAAATGTCGGGTAACAGACATGACAAATTTCATCAAGTCTGAAAGTGGAAAAATCTAAAAAAATTAAAGAAAAGAAAAAATTCAAAATATATTTGAATAATACTCTGTTCAAAAACAAGGTATATTTTATACTACGGGGAAAAAAGTATATACTTATTGAAAGTAGATACTTATTGAAAAGTAGATACTTTTTGAAATTGCATTTTTGCTTCTTAAATTTCGAAAAGGCACTCAATTTTGAAAATGACCCTTAAATAAAAAGAAAATCAGATTTAAATTAAAAAAATCCAATTATTTAAAATTTTTTACACCCTGCAATGTGGCCATATTTATAAAAATGTAAAACATGCCATGAAACATCTGAAGGCTCTAATATACAGTCACAACAAGTAGAAGAATAGCTTTAAAATGTCCTTTAAAAACTTCAAATGAGAGAATAATTTACAGGTAATAAAATGATGAGGGAAAAAATATTTGAGCTTAAAAATACAATATGATCATGAGTAGATCACGTTGTGTACAGTCATTTTACTTTCTCCTGCAACTGACTGAAATATTTATGAAAATGGTCAGCAAAAGTAAAATTCAGCCTTTTAAACTAAACTATTAACAGGGAGTTTGACAAACTGACTCATTAGAAAAAATGACCCTACCTGTTGAACCTTGTGTGCATGTGCTTTGCAATACTGATGTAAAAATTTAAATTAAAAAGCCCACAAGAATTAGCTTTATGTTATTAATTTTTATTCTAATTGAAAATACATAGATATCCTTATTTTAGCTTTATGTTATTAATTTTTATTCTAATTAAAAATACATAGATATCCTTATTTTAATATGGGGTCATTCCATTTCAAATCAACCAATAAATTTCAAAAATGTCACCCACCGTCTCTGATTTCTTTGAAAATTTTTACAAATGTAGCCATTAGTGTTCTAACTAACAATATAAAATTTTACTTCAATATCTCTAATACTTTTTAAGATAAAAATTATTAAAATAATGGGAAAGTGACCATAAATGGCGTTTTTGCAAACAATTATTTTAATGGTGCTTTTTCAGATAAAAAATCATAACTTTCTTTATTTTCAATATATTAAATTGAAATTTATACCAAAATGTTCACAAAGGTTTGGAGATTATAGAAAAAATTAATTTGATAGTCCTGTTTAGAATTGGAACCCCCCAAAAATTCATTAACTTTGTTTTTTTTCAAAAAAATTTCATAAAAACAATAATTTTGCAAAAGCTGTTTCAGAAAATGGTGTAGCTCTTAACAAAGCAAACTATTTTTTTATTTACATGTAAATGCATAAAGTAAGATAATTTAAAATAAAAACAATGGGTATTTGAGTCCTAATAGGTTAATTTAATTAAAAACCAAATATTTTGAAGATTTTTCTTAAAATGTTATGCTGCATGCAAATGTTATTATAAAATAATTTTTTTTTATTTAATTTAAAAAGGTGCTTTTTTATTTAAAAGTTAATAATGAATTAGTTATTTTACTTAAAATTTAAAATTTTTTAAACAAAATCAGAAATACATATAGTTAACATGCGTCAAAATTTTTCTAGCTTTTTTTATTGTCAACTACAAATTAATACTTTAGTTAAAAAACATACATTTTTCTTTAAAAAAATAGTTGTATGCAATTAAATGTGTAAAAAAGGATTTATTTAATTAAAAAACTTTCTTAATTAAAAAAATTTAGACAAAATTTGAACATTAATTAGAAAATGTGTGCACAAGATTTTTTGAACATTTCTTTGAATCACTGACTACAAATTAAATAAGAAACATACTAACTTGCTTTAGTATAAAATGAAAATATTAATTATTATGACTGATTGTGACACTTATGTTCAGTATTTTACCAGGGAAAAAAAAAAAAAAAAAAAAAAAAAAAAAGTAGTTCCATTCCTTCAATCAATCAATTTCAATGGAGATTCACCTATGTTTTGTAATAATACATTAACATCTTCTAAAGCTTCTTGTTTTGAAATTGACAATTTCAAATTTGTGACATTTCATCACTGCCAGTTGATACTTTGTCACTGGTATCACTGCCAGTTGATACTTTGTCATCAAGCTCAGAAATAAGTTTGTTTACCTTCTTCCTACTAAAACTACATTTTTTTATTGTCCAGAAATCGATTTTTCACAGTTTGGCAATTTGTTAATTACCTCAGATAAATTTGAATTAATGGTTCTCAAACAATTTTTTCTTTTTCTTTTATTGCACTTCAATGGCTCAAAACATGATGTTTGAAATATTTCAAATTTATTCAAATAAAACGATTTTTGATGTTCACAAATATTAAGTAAAAGCTCTGATTGTACATTACTTCTCAAACTTATTAAGTTCAAGTCTGAAGGCTTAATAATGCAGTACTTGATGCAGTTTCTACTTGAGCATAAGTCTTTTTATGGCATTCAGTTCCATTTTTCTTAGCCAATACTACAGCGCGTCTGGGAATGTTCTGCTGCTATATTAAATGTAACTGATATTCAGTAGTAGCACAAAGTAAAAAAACATTCTAATTTACTTTCAATTAGATAAAAAAAAAATGAGCTTACATATCAAGCTGAATAATTTAGCTTTATAGTGCGTTCGCCAAGTCAAGAGAACAAAACTAAACAATTGCACGTGTAAACTGGCGTTGAGTAAACACCTGGTATTTTGCCAAAGTGCCAAACACAGTGTGAATTTCTGCTTTCTTCCATTTACGCTGCTTGGAATTAAGAAAGGTTAAACTCACATAACTAGGGATTGGTGCCAAAAAATGTAATTCTTTGGTAACCCATTTGTTTACTTTCGTTCTCTCGTTTCCGCGAACAGACTACAGATTATTGGCTTAACTCTTTAAAATAACTTCAACAATCCCAGAGAACATCAAAAACAATTCCAAATTACTCAAACAACATTTTCACTTAACCAAAGAAAGGCAAAACTCATTCCAATTCCCTTGGAAGCATCTGACCAAGAAAGGGATATTCACACCTGCAAACAAGAGGGTGACTCATTGGAAGAGGGAATGGACCCCACCCCTTTACTATCCTACACTACTCAGTATCTCCCCATGCATCTTCTCATATTACACCAGCTCCTTACCACACAACAAACAGAAAGCATGGGATCTGATCTAGTTACAGTCCAAAAGCCTGTTGACTGAAAAGAGACTACTGTCATAGTTCTTTTAAACTGATGTAAAAAGAAACAAAATTATGATAAAAAACAAAGCAGTTTTTTAAAATTGTTTTAATTAAAAATTAATATGAATTGAATTTATAAATAAATAATTGTTTTATGTATAAACAATGCTATACAGATATGCCTTCTTCATGCCTCAGGCAATTTACCCCCCTCCCCCCCCAAAAAAAGTACATTACAAAATTGGCTGAGACAGCATTTAAATTTGAAATTTTCTGACCATACACACATAAATTTAACTATTCTTTTTTCTACATGTTTCATTACTGTTAGAATAACTGTTCCTAAAAGTGCATAGAACAACTTCTGAAGAGACATTCTAAAAAACTTTGAATCTCTAAACTAAGATAACTTAATTGCATAAAAATAACTTAAAAAGTTACATCATTTCTGGGGGAAAAAAAAACAGCCTGTTCTGACTTTTTCCCCTACCCCCATTTTTTTATTATTTGTTATTAACACACTCTCTATTTTTCCTTTTTGCTTAAACTGATTTTAAAAATACTGATTTAAACATTAATAAACTATTTTAACTTGATTTCCAATGACCCATTAAAAAATTTTCAATTAAAAATAAATAAATACCATGTTTTTACCTGACACGTGAGGAGATTCCTATTATAAGCAAAGCATTGTCTACATTAATATAAAATTAACAGTTATATTACTGCTCTAAAATAAGTCAGAATGAGTGTAATTTAACTTGTAGTTGACAATAAAACAAAGAAAAGCTTCCAAGTTTTGACGCATGTTTACTATAGGTATATTCCGATTTCGTTTAAAATGTTTTATATTTTAAAAATAAAATTAAATTTAAAGTAAAATAACTTTAACTAAATATTAACTTTTAAATAAAATAAGCACCTTTTTAAATTAAATAAATAAATTATTTTATAATAACATTTGCATGCAGCATAACATTTTAAGAAAAATCTTCAAAATATTTGGTTTTTAATTAAATTAACCTATTAGGACTCAAATACCCATTGTTTTTATTTTAAATTATCTTACTTTATGCATTTACATGTAAGTAAAAAAATATTTTGCTTTGTTAAGAGCTGCACCATTTTCTGAAACAGCTTTTGCAAAATTATTGTTTTTATGAAATTTTTTTGAAAAAAACAAAGTTAATGAATTTTTGGGGGGGTGTTCCAGTTCTAAACAGGACTATCAAATTAATTTTTTCTATAATCTCCAAACCTTTGTGAACATTTTGGTATAAATTTCAATTTAATATATTGAAAATAAAGAAAGTTATGATTTTTTATCTGAAAAAGCACCATTAAAATAATTGTTTGCAAAAACGCCATTTATGGCCACTTTCCCATTATTTTAATAATTTTTATCTTAAAAAGTATTAGAGATATTGAAGTAAAATTTTATATTGTTAGTTAGAACACTAATGGCTACATTTATAAAAATTTTCAAAGAAATCCGAGACGGTGGGTGACATGGCCTGGTTGATTTGAAATGGAATGACCCTATGGCCTATTTATTTTTTTCAGAAAATCATATAATGTAAATAAAAATTTTGTTTATCTAAATCAGTAACTTGCATGAATAATGATATACCACTGACTAAATTAGATGTCAAACTTGCTATGAGTTTCCCAAGTATTCAGTTACTTTCAAATTAGGTTATGCTATTTTAAGTAATGATAATTTTATTACCAGGGTCTGATGATTTAAATCATGATTTGTTCAATGTTGTGGACACTGAATGGAATGATTTCAAATCATTATGATCACTCACATGCATACTGCGAGTTCAAAATTACTTAATTAAATGCTACAAAAGGGGTATTTAACTTACAGCTTGTGGGTCATAATCTGAATTGCTTACTAATGTTTGAAATTATTTATGACAAAGTTAAAAAAATAAAGGAAGAAATAAATAATTTTTACTTTCCAAACATGTACCATGTAAGAAAAGTATTGTAATCATGAAAAAATTCGAATTCGAGATTTTGGTGTATTTACACGTTTTGAGGTCTTCTGAATTCATTTATGCTATTTTTACGAGATGTATGTGTGTATGTGTGTGTGTTCGTGTGTATGTGAGTGAACACGATAGCTCCTGAACGGGGCATTCGATTGAGCTCAAATTGGGTATATATGTTATAAACCACCGTCGCAAGACTGGTATTGATTTTGGTGTGTGTAGGACTTATAGTTTTTCTACAGGGCTACGACAAAATTTCTTTTACATTATGGCCTATGGGGAGAAATTCTTGAAAGTGCGCTAGCGTTTAAACCGTACATTCGATTGAGCTCAAATTGGGTATACATGTTATAAACCACCATCGTAAGACCGGTATTGATTTTGATGTGTATAGCACTTACAGTTTTTCTACAGGGCTACGACAAAGATTTCTTTTACATTATGGCCTATGGGGAGAAATTCTTGAAAGTGCGCTAACGTTAAAACGGTACATTCGATTGAGCTTCAATTTGGTATATATGTTTGAATTATTCATCGATTAAAATTTATTTAAATGCTGGGTAATGATCTTAATCATAAATGTTCGGAAAGTCGAGTGGAGTCACTCCAGATTTTTTTTTTTTTTTAGAAACAGTATGGCTGATAAACAATCCAGATAACTTTTAAGGAGAAGCATATATGCAGGATCTATTGTATAGGGAAAAAGAGTGCTACTGTGTCAGAAAAACCATGCCATGACTCACATTAATTCTGCATTTCAGTATACAAAAAAGAAATAAGGGAATAAACTTTAATTTTTATTCATATCAATCTGCCTTATTCAGTGAGGTGTTTCCTTTGCAATTTCCTTGAGAGGGAAAAACTTCTAATTTAAAATAGGATTCAATTTTTGCACTAACAGCATTGAAGGTTTAAATAAAGGAATGCTAAAGAAATTTTTTTATTCTCAAGACAGAAAAAGATACAGAATAATACTTATTGAAATTTTTTTCTGGTGAACTATTTAATAAATAAGCATCAGAATTCACTAATATGCAAATAAAAAGAAATCTATTGACCAAGAAAATGTACAAGACTATAAAAGTGCAGAAAACTCTGATGCCAGAAATCTTTTTTAGTGTATTAATAAAGGGAAGAAATACTCACTTCTAAACCAGCCATGAATGCGTCTAAAGGATCTTCTTCACTGTCAGAATCCTTTTCTTGATTTTGAAGATCCCAACTAGGACTACCCGGAGCAGGAATATAAGCAAGCGTACTCGAACTGTTTCCTGTATCTTCTTCATCTTCCTGCTCAAAGTACCTAAATAATCAACAACCCATAGGTCAAAATCGCTTATCAAGAACAAGATTAAAATAAAGTGCATATGCATTAGAAATAATTAAAAGCCACAAGCATGAAGATTTCTAATTATTGGGGGAAGCCTAACAGTTGCCTATGTAATACTCAAGGCTGAGAAATGCAGCTTTCAGCGCTGGAAATTGTGTAGATGGAGCTGTTTTTTCCTTTAAGAACTGATCATAATTTCTGAACATTATTGTTTACATTCAAACAGCCAGAAAACATAAATGTTGCCAGGGGAAAAGAGCAGTTCTAGCAGTCATTTTAGCACTGAAAAACATGACCCTCTCCCGGCCTTAAGTATTATAGGCAACAGCCTAACCCACTTTATGTGAGGACACACACATATATATACCAGCTGGCACATCCGGTCTTCACATGGATAGACAAATCTAAGTTCAATACATATTGAGAATGGAAAATATCAATAATTATACCAGTACAATGTATTATAGTCAGGCAATATAAATAAGTGAAAAGTCAAAATTATATATTTTAAAAATTTTATTAGTTACCATATAATGATAGAAAACAAAGCAATAACTTGTTGACTTTATATAATGTATTCTTAATAAAGGGGCTAGCCAATGCAAAAACAATTTTTTGAATAGGAATGGTAGCTGTTTAGATACCAAAAATCTAAGGTGATTCTGTACTTGGCTAGTTTTATTTGTCATGCTTCATCCTAAGTAGATGGTTTGTCATGACTACAGAAATTGAGAAAAAGGTTCTCTAATTTCTTTGTCATAGTTTCATAACTAATTATTTATGTGCTGTCAGGGCCATTCTGAGGCATAGGTGACACAGGTGGTTGCCTATGCTTGAGTTTTTATCAAGGGGTGCAAAAATTTCACTTTTTACCATATTTCCAAACATTTTCATTTTTTTTTTTTAATTATTATTCAAATGGGCGTACTGACTGCTCTCATCAAGCTTTTAAACAGTATTATTACCACAAATACTTTTAGACATTTCTAAAGTTTCTGGTGTGTACTGTCAGGAAGCGTTCTTTGATCGCTTCGTTTCTCATTCATGGGGAAACGTCCAGATGTCCAGGTCTCCACCTCCAGGCTACGCTAAATTACCCTATTCCGCACATTGTCAGATTGGTCGGAAGGGGTAGTCTTTGGACCTGTTGATTCATTACCTACGATAATTATTCTGAGCTGTCTTGAGCTTGTCTTTTCAGACAAGGGAACATTACAGCAGTAGAAATGCATGCATTTTGCCCCCATCAATAAAGTTTACTTTGGTGCAATATGGTAAGGTCGCATAAGTGAGAGCAGACCTTAACGGGTAATTCTTTATACTAAGAGAATAATTAAAAAACAAAAATAAAGAAGAGTGTTGCTTTTTTTTTCTGTCCCCCCTCCCGTCTGAAGCTTCTGTTCAGAGATAACACGGTTGAATCACCGGAATGCAAGACCGTGTTGATTTTTCTCGTCATAGTTGCCAGTGCAGCTGTGAAATGTTTTGTTTTTTAACTTGTTTCAAGAGCATTTTCTCCTTTTTTGTTTTTGTTTCCATACCACAAAATTCATGGAAATATTCATATCCTGTGGCGGTTTGAAATTTGCATATCCCTCTCTGTTCTAAGTTTGGACAATTGTGGTTCGGAGTTAATCAAACTTTTGAGAAAATTAGAAAAGAAAAAAAAAAGGGGGGGGGAAGCTGAAATTTTTCGGCATTTTAACAGCAAATAATGCCGGATAATCGAGCTTTTACTGTACTTAAAAGTACAAATATCATTTTGCTTTATAACCATCTTCATGCTTTATCGCCATTCATTTTGGCGGCAACATTTAGATAGCTAATTTTCAAGAAATATAAGATGAATTGTTCCGTTATTTATATGCATTCTTAACTTAAAAAAAAAACAAAAACAGTTTTATAATTTATCATGTATGTTGCATGAATTGTATTTTATATCAATATTGGTGCGCATTAAAAACACCGTTTATGAAAAATATCAGTAGTCTGCTACAGATTAGCGGATTATATGATGCAATTTAAAAAAAAAAAAGGCTGATAAAGTCGTCTGTGGATTATAGGCAGGAAATTACGGTATGTAGAATCGTGTGAAATTGACAAACATGAAGTAGAATTATACCCATTTTACACCAAATTAAAAAGTATACGAAATAAATAACGCAAAGTGTGTTACACAAAGTTGACAATTTTAAAATACAGTCAACTCCCTCTAATCCACACTCACTGGGACCAAGGAATGAGCAGATTATAGGTCATTTTTTCTGTTTACATTTTATAGTTAGAATTTCCCTTTAACTTATAGTGAATTGAATTTACTGTAAACAAATAGGAAATGATGAAAGAAAATGCATATGCTGTTGAATAAAAACAATAAAAAGTCAATATAAATACAATAAATAATACAATTAAATTTACAGAGAATTTACTAAAGGACAGATGAGAAAAAATATTTATGCTTTTGAACTAAAACACTATTTTTAATATTAAATACAACTACTAATATAAAATTAAAAGAATAAAGTCTCTCTAAATTTTTTATTTATTTTTCATTTTTTCAAACATTGCAATGATTGTAATTTGTTTAAGAGATTTTAATTTTCCTTTAGAAATTTTGTCCTGAAGCCTTCTAATTGTCAGTAACTCTTGTTCACTGACAAATGATTGCTTTTGCAAAATGTTTAAATACTTGTCTCCTAGAGCTAACCCTTCTTCAAAAGTAATAGTACAGTAGGTGACCCCAAATCCGGAAGTTTTTCAACAACCAAACAATTTTTTTTTAAGGGCAGTGGTTGTTTTTAATTTCTTTGAAAGACCGTTTTTAACTAAATATATCTATTATATAAACAAGCTCAATCAGAAAGGGAGGAATTTCACTGGTTGCTCGCGAAGGGGGGGGGGGGACATGTGGTGCATCATTTGTATGTTTGATATCTCAGTATTACATTAATTTTAGATCTTGTGAGGTAATTTTCGGTTTCTCGTTATGTAAAAATATTCTATGCTATTATATAAGCTTTAAAGAGGAAAAGAATGTTATCCTCTTCACACACACATGCATTACATTTCAAGTGCTGATGATTCATTATTTCTGCTGGTGCTCCTTCGGCAGTTAACTGTAAACAAAGAGAAATGCCATGTGGTCTGTTAATGCTTTTTTTTTCTTTCTTCCTACAGAACTACAGTTATGTGGACAAAGTTTTTGTTGCATAATAAATCACTAGACAGAAGATCAAAAGGGTGAGGTTGGGGGGGGGGGGGGAAATCAGAAAATTGTACAACTGCTGTGTCGCCTGCCAAATCACGGTTTGCGTTTAAAGTTAAACATGTTACATATTTTCACTCAATTTTAATTGCAAAGGTCAATCTTTACGATCGTCTCTTACAACCAATCACATGTTTTTCTCTCTCTCATAGAGCAAACGTTTTCGTTGAGTTTCAGCAAAAGAGTGAAGCGACGTGATTGGATGGTGCATTGCTTCGGAGTTTATTATTTACATTCATTCACTGAACACATGCAATTTAGGATATAAGTTTCTGTACGTTTAATTACATCATAATATGTTCAAATATATGAAATTATTTACTTCAAATACCTGTGGAAAAGCATTAATAAATTTCTTTATAACATTCAGCCAATCAAATAACTTCTACAACAGTAATACTACCAGTCAAATGCCCCTCAAATGTAAACAAACAAGTTTGTTTACATTTGAAATATATCGCGGATTACAGGCATTCGCAGATTAGCGGTAGTTGACTGTAGTAAGTTCGCTTAGACAACAGGAGTTTAGAATTAGCGATTATTCGTTTTCCCCAAACAGAATAACTAATTGTAATTGATTTTAAAAGTGCCATCTTGGTGTTAGGTCAATCTGGAAAAATGGTATCTTTCCAAGCAAGGTGAATCTAAACTGCAAGCTCAAAAATATTAGAACCCAATATCTTGAAAATAAAAATCAATTAAAATGCGGATTATTTTAAAGCCGGTTCAGTCCAGCTGGAGTATTTGCTACCAGTAGAAATATTTGGTGGCGTTAACTATGCCATTATAGCAGTTATAGTACACTTTGGATATTTGCCAACGCGGTGAGATGATATAATTCGTGGTGCTAAATATGCCAATCTGCATAGGATTATGTATATGAAAATATGAATAATGGTTTTCTGGGAACCTTAAATGAGCAATAATTATAGGTTGTGAGCATGTGTAAATCGCCAAACAATGAAAATTTGCCATTGGTGGCAAGCTTTCCTAGCTGTTCCATACTTTTTATGAAAGAAAACATATGAAGTACCGTTTTCTTAGAGCTAATTATCAAGTATACATATCCCCATGCAAAAAACCTTAACTGGTTAAAAATTTGTGACGCAACATTTTACTTTATAGCTCTATGAATTTTAAATATGGGTCTTAAAAATAATGATATCAAATTTTGAGTGACACCCTGCTGGGAATTTTAAAGATTTGTTTTTAAATTCCATTACAGTTACTTTCGTTTTATTTTCTAAAGAAGACTTATGCATTTGAGCAATGCTTTTAATTATGAAATACACTGTCAAATATATCACACTTTCACTGAGTCTATATAATGTATTCAAATGAATTTATTTCAATAATTTAATTTATCTTTTGCATCACGCTATCCAAAAGGGCAAGCAAAATTTTCATATGCATTTCACTAAGTTTGGTTACTATGACACTAACTAAATATTTACGTAATTTTACTGGCCCTTTTGGATAGCGTGACGCAAAAGATAAATTATTGAAATAAATTCATTTGAATACATTATATAGACTCAGTGAAAGTGTGATATATTTGACAGTGTAATTCATAATTAAAAGCATTGCTTAAATGCGTAAATCTTCTTTAGAAAATAAAACGAAAGTAACTGTAATGGAATTTAAAAACAAATCTTTAAAATTCCCAGCAGGGCGTCACTCAAAATTTGATATCATTATTTTTAAGACCCATATTTAAAATTCATAGAGCTATAAAGTAAAATGCTGCGTCACAAATTTTTAACCAGTTAAGGGTTTTTGCATGGGGATATCATTACTTTTTAAGGGTATGGTCAGAAGATAATAAATTAGTTTCAAGGGCGAATTTCGGAAGTTTGCTTGACACTAAGTTATGTAAATAAATATACAAACCTGTTTTCATGCAGTATCAGAGTATTTGATTAAAAAAGTCACAGCAAGTTCTTTTGTAACATGTAACAGAAAATTGACATATTTTTGTTAGCATTTTATAATAGGAGAAATAATAGATTATAATCAATAATTCTTTGAGTAATTTTCTATTTATAATTTGGGTCGAGTACAGATTAGTATCCCTGCCACCATCTTTGATTTTATTTCATAAATTTGCATTCAGTATAATGCTAAACGTAAGTTAACTTTTTTACTATAATTATATAACTATTGGGCCCCATCAGTGGCCGAGCGCATAGCGCTCTGAATTGGGAGACGGAAGGTGCCTGGTTCGAAACCAGGTTGCGTCCGCCGACCTAATCGTTCAAAGGTTTCCGTGATTTCCACCAAAACAGCGTAAATACGGGTTAGGACCCCTTAGAAAGACCCCCCCACGGATGGCACCCCATGTCTCGGCTTAGAGCCTAATCGGCCGTAATTCTAGAATAACAACAACAATATATAACTATTGGTTCTATTGTTTTAATGCATTGTGATTCATTAATTTGCATTCAGTTTAACGATAACCATAAGTTAAGTTTCGTTAAAATTATTAATTTAATAATCTCGCTCTTAATTACTGGTAATCTAGTTACTCGTTCTATTATTTTAATGCAATGTAATCTATTAATGCAATGTTTGCTTTCAATTTAAAGCTATCTCTAAGTTAAATTTTTAACTATATTATGATACACTAAGTTTTTAACTAAGTTAATGATGCATCTCAAAATTGTTGATTAAATTAATTAATGACTATAATCATTAATAAAATAGAAAATTACTCAAAAAATTATTGTTTATAATTGGTTTTATGTCACTTTTTAGAAAACTAACTTCATACTATGTTTGTTTTTTTATCAGTTGATAATTTCAATTTTTGAGAACGTTTAGATGAACTACCAGTTTAAGAATAAGGGTCTTGGGCGGTTGAATTTCTTAGTGCTTCTGAAGCGTATTTACGTTACATCGTGAGAAAAACCGTCCAAAACTCCGAATTTTTAGATTATCAGCCATCCGGTAGACCAGAACCCTGGACATTTATACTTCAGTTATCTACCATCTTCAGTATCTTATCAACTCGGCTCGGGTGGGCACAACATCTTGTTTTAGATGCCATCTCCGGCCTTTAAATGTCTAATACAAAATATAGTGCATGTATAAATTTAGATTAATTAATCAAATTTCTATCTGAAAAGTATTGAACAAAATTTTAAATCTGGTATTTAAAGGAATACAAAATAAAAGTGAGAAAAACCTAAGATTTGGAAAAAATATTGGTTTTAAAATTATAATTCAATAATTTCAATAAATTTTATATATACATGAAGAGTAAAAGAATTATTATTAAAACTAGTTAGTATGTAAAACTACTATTTATTTTCCTTTGAATACTAAATAATTATTATTAATTAATTATGTGAGCTTTCTGAAGAGAAAAAAAATTCATTGAAATATTAATTACATATTGAATTTTCCAAATAGAATTAATAATATTAGAAAAATAAAGACTTAATTTAATTAGAAATAGCTATCAAAATACTAGGGAAACGAAATACTTAAAGAAAAAGTTAGGAAGGAGTTTTACCAAAAAATACTTAAATTAATTATTTTTTTAATTCAAAGTCTTAACTATTTTTAATTATTAATTATAGCAAAATAAATTACAGAAAAAATAAGTAAAGTATATAATAATTTGTTATTATTTTTTAAAATGAAATAAAACAAAAACGACAGTAACACAAAGCTCATCTCGCAAAAGTGCGACATCGGGTACAGAACCTAAGTTATCTGGTCAGAATGCTGGAGCGAATCGGACTAGCTGTCTACGACCAAACTGGTTTAGGATATAAGGTAAATTGTACAAATCTTGTCACGGATCTACAGCACTGTATTCCTACTCCCTGTCTTGTTTACCACCTTTGAAACAAGATCATTTTCCGTATTTCCTTATGCGGGTTAAATAGTTCCCTCTTTGAACTGGATTAAATTAAAAAAACGAGTTTTCCTAGCTTAACCGGCGACGTCACTCATCGAATTTGGCACCAATTAAAATCATATATTAATTGTAAAAAATTCGTTAGAGCGGAGTCCGAGATCCAGAAGAGAACAGCAAAAGAATTGGAAAGTTACTTGTAAATATAAGTGCCGCGAAGTTTTACGGTTGGTTGGTTGGGGCTGGCTGCATCACTAGTAGAACTGCCATTCTACATGATACGCAAGTCGCCAAATTTTGATAATTTGCCATAATTGGCTAATACGCAAGGTGTTCCATGGGTTTCCCATAATTAAAAATACTGCAACGTTTAAATATGTTCCAAGCAACATGCAAGAACCAAGCAATGTGTGTTTTAACAACTAAGCCTTATTAGGGGCCGAATGCCTCATACGAAAAGCGAGCATAGCGAGTCTAGAGCTTTGGCCCCCCTAGTTTTACAAATTTTTTTATATAATACAAATTTAAACATTTAAAATATACTTTTCAGTATATAGTATGAAATTATATTACCAAATATTGGTGATATTTTTAGTATTTATGCATAGAATAGTATAAAAATAGAAAAATATTCTGAAAGATTAGCTGTAATCCACTGTAAAGAGGAGGCTATGGGTCTTCTCCATAAACAAAACACTGGCTCTTTTGCCTGAGACTGATAAGGAAGACTTGCAGCAGACACATACGGTTTCGTTTTACAACTTCCTGGTTTACACCAGCCCACAAAATTACTGAGAAACAGGGTTGGACGGTATTTACCGGTTTTTACCGTCTTTGGAAAAACATGTTTTTACCAGGGTTTTTACAATTTTTGAGAAAAACTTAATAATTTGACTATTTTTTGTCACTTTTTTGAAGATTTATCTCTCCATTAATGGCTGAGAGGTTCTGCTATCGAAACTGGATGGTGGGAGGTGCCAGGTTCATACCCTGGTCGTGCCTGTTGATCTAGCTGTTTGGAGTTTTCCGTGAATTTTTTTTCCGGAAATCGCACATAAATACTGGCTAGGATCCCTTAGGAATAGGAAGGTATTCCTCAATAGGATTAGAATCCTAGTGCAGTCAATCGGCCTTAATCCACAAGCAACCAATGAAGATTTATCTGCTATTTTTTCACTTTCTCTGGGATAAAAGTTCAGGACATTTAATATCACTATTTCCATTTCTATATAACAATATTCACCTAATTCAGTGTCTGATTTGGTAAGTAAAAGAATGCTATACAAAAATAGTTCATTTTAAGGAATATAATAAACACAGAAAACTTTCATCCATGTTTTCATCTTACAAGAAATTCAAATTTATAGATAATGTACATTTATCATTATTAAACTTATTAAAACTATTATTATGAGAAGGCACATTACAATATTTATTACAATTATGTAATGCAGGCTAGTTTAATAATTTTTACTTAAAGGAAAATTGCAAATATACTTTTACTACACTTAACTTATCTTAATCATTTTAATGAAAACTAAATGCTTACAAATATTATTTGTTACATAATGTAGTTTGCACAATCACATAATGTAGTTTGCATCATCATGATGTCCTGATGATGATATATCCACATCAATTACATGAGAATACAGTTTTATAAATAGCATTAATATACAATTTATGACTCGGGGAGTTTATTGTATCATTAGGATTTTTACCCCTTTTTCCCAGGTTTTTACCGGTAAAAACCTAGTTTTTACCATGCCCTGGTAAAAACCAGTTTTTACCATGCCCTGGTAAAAACCAGTTTTTACCGGTAAAAAGCCAACCCTGCTGAGAAAGCAATAAAAAGGAAGAAAAACTCTAATGATACCCCTTGAACATGAACCTATAATGAATTCTTCTACGTTGTTGGTTTATCAGCATTTTCTAAATTCGTTCTCAAACTGCTCACCCGTTTATCGTTGTCTTTTTCCATGGGAGTTACGTTGCATACAAAGTCTCATTTTAACTAGGTTAATGTGACACGTAAATATATAATTTTGTGAATAGTGTTTAAATTTCTATATTCTATGTATGTTTAAATTTTATTGAATGAATACAATTACCAAAATGGGCTAATAATACAAGAAATCAAAGAACCGAAGGTATGTCTAACTTATGTTAAGATGGTTCAGACTCTTTTCAGAGCAAAAAAAATAAGCACTTATTAAGGACCCCAAAATTTTCTTAAGTAGGGTCTATCCACAAATGATGTCACGCTTCGAGGAAAGGAGGGCTGTGAAATTGTGACGAGGGGGGAGGGGGGGGGACAAGATGTGTGACATACATTTACATTAAAATAAAAACATTTAAAATCAGAAAATTAAATTTGATTTCTAGCATAGTGCTTTGTTTTTAAACTGTAAGTTTATGTATATGTAATACAGCATGACATGTGCCAAGGGTGGTATGGTGAAGTGTGAGCAGGAGGCAAAGAATATTTTTTAAAAAGCGTGACATCATTTATGGACAGCCCTTATTACTTTCGTTATTACCAAACTTTAGATTTTCTTATTGTAAAGTTGGCAGGTTGTTGCTTTAAGTGCAAATGTGCCAATTTTCCAAAATTGAAAAGCCCACAATTTCTTGCACATGTATGTACAAGCAGTTAATACAGACAAAATAATTCCTTTTTTCTCTCAAGTAACATGTATGTCCATATACCGTAATTTATGGCAGAAATGCTGCACCCATCGCACCCACGAAAATGAGCTTAATTAACTGGAAAATTATCAGAAATGCCGCACCCGCGATCCCCTCCCTCCGGGAAAAAAAAAAAAAAAAAAAAAAAAAAACATCGCACTGGGATGTATTTTGGGGGGGGGGGGGGGGGGAGGAGAGGATAAGCGGTAAAAATATATCCTTTCCCATATGTTTTAAAGTATTTACCGCTATTTTACGAAGCTTACAATTTCCATTTTCAAATAATCAGCGTTCGATTTTATATAAAACATCAGTTTTTATATTCACAAAGGCGAATTTATAGAAATAAATAAATAACTTGTAAAAACTTCTTGCATTCGCAAAAAGTTCGGACAGTATAGCACATGCTGATAAAGTGAAACAGCGATCCGATGAGCAGGCTCCAGTCAAAAGTAAACATTTTTTTTTTTTTTTTTTTCCTCTGCAGACGGCCAGCTGTTGATTACGTAATGAGTGTGCTTCAGCGAATTGTTTGTTTTAAGCTTTGAATGTTGTGTGTAGTTGATATTTCTATTCATTTATTACTTTTGATATTTATAACATTGGGGTTTATTTTAAAAGCACTCAGCGTTTCCTGAGCTTGCCAATTACTTGTAGTGTAGTTGAGTTTTTCCTTTAATAATAGCGTAAGGCAGTGTTTATTCGGTACAGTGCTCCTTCACAGGGCGCAAAGCCGCACGGCCAAAAAACAGAAATAACTTATAGATAAACTTTTAGATGAACTTTTTTTGGGGGTGGGGGGATAGAATGGTTAAACTCGCATCGGGCGCAACAGACTAGTTTTGGTTGAGATTCAGTATTTTAAGAACAATCAGGCCCGGACTGGCTCCTAAGGGGGCCCTTGGCTATTGAAAAGGGGCTCCAACGTATGACGTCATCGCGTTACGGTACGATCAATATGAACACAGCTTGAGGCAGGAAAAGGGGAACGAAAAGTTTCGATGCAAGACGATTTTACAGTCGATTACCACTAGAAATTAAGCACTTTTTAAGCACCTTGCGGCTATACTGAGAAACTTTAAGGATATAGGTAAAAAATTAAGTACTTTTTAAGTACTTATGAAAGGCCTTAAAAATGAAAAAAAAAGTAAGTACTTTTTAAGGTATTTTAAGCACCGTCCGAACCATGGTTAACTTAAGGTATGTTTAACTTAATACATCAAAACTGGAAAGAAAAGCAAAAAGGATTTGCAATGCCAGTAGCATTGGAAAGGGTGGGCTCAGGGGGCTCTAGCTCTTCTACATACTTTTGGTGGAAGAGGGGGGTGGGTTGGAATAATGACAAATCAGCATAACAGGGTATTTTTTAAGTTTCCAGAATTGAGAGAAACTTAGTGAGACACCTCTCCCCCTTACGGAAAAACTTATTGAATTGCTACACTCCTGTGGTATGCAATCTGTTGGCAATTTTTTTAATTAAAATCAAGAACACTGGGAGAAAGACTTATGACCCTATCACATGAATTTTTTGCAAGAATTGTTTATTTTACTTCAATTGTTTATCTGACATAAATTTTTGAAAAAAACGTCTATTTTAGGACATCTGGTAAGCTTATGTTTGAATACATTTTTATTTTTTTACTTGTGACATAAGAAAGAAATTATTTTAGCTTCAAGCTAGATTGATTTAAAATCCAATTGTTGAATTATGATCTAACAATGTTAAGGGAACTTTTTCTTTAAAGAAATATAGCTGATGTTTGTCATTAATTCTAGATCATAAAATCCATTACACTTAAAAAGGAATAAAATGAAATATTAGTATAAAACAAAAAATTGGTATAAAACAAAAATATGCACCAAATTTCATATATAGATGCAATACTATTAAAACTTACTCTTCTTCTGTTTTGGGTCTTTTTCTAGGAATTCCATAAGTAGCATCTAAGGCATTTTGAGTGATAGCTTGAAGTCCAGTATACCCATGCTTGTTGATCATTGTTGGTGGAGGCATAGCTGACAGTGAATGGGTCATTGGCTGCTCCTGTTTCTTGCTACCCAATGAGAAACCTCCAAAGCCAAATCCTCTTGGCTTACCATCACCTCCCTTGTGGTACATTTTCTAGCTATGTGAAAAAAAAAAAAAATAAATAAATTAGCAGTATATCCCAAAGACTTGTTTATTACAGGAATCCTAATCAGAGGTCTAAGAGTTTTTTAAGGCCATTTCAATAAGAAAATTGTTTTGATACTACAGAAATGTCTTGGAATAACTGCCAAGCCATAAAAAAACTACCGTAATTTATGGAAGAAACGCCACGGCGTTTATGAGTTTAAAAGTTCAAAAATAGTAAGTGCGGCGTTTACAATATTTTTAATTTTTTTTAGCCGATCTTCAACGAAAAATAAAAAAATTCGTTTAGTGATAATTTTCTCAAAAGATGGCGCCACCACCGACACGTACTCTTTAGCGTGCACAGATCACAGCGTAGCGAATGAGAATGCAAACCTACCCCATAGAAAAGAGTTTTAATCTTTGATTCAGTTTTGGAGAAAGTCAGAGAGCCCTGAGATGGGTCCATGTCCGGTGCTCTGAAGTGGATGGCTTCATACATCCAACCGATGTCTCCTCAATTAAGTAAAAAGAAAAAAAAAATAGATGTAAATCTTTTACATCTACATTTTAGAACTATAATTAAATTTTAATGAAGTTTTGAATATCTATTTTAAAGGGTTAAAGTTCTGTAAAATACCGCAAAAGTGCACTACCCTCTATTAAATGCACCCGTTTTTCACATGAACCTCTATTGTCTTAAAATACTGAATTTCAGCCAAAATTAGTCTATGTTGCACCCGGTGCAAGTTTAACCCTTCCCACCCCCCCAAAAAGAAATAAAGTTAATCTAAAAGTTTTTTTTTTTTTTTTTGCAAAACTCTATTGAATAAACACTGCCAACTAATTGGTATGCTCAAGAAATGCTGAGTGCTTTTAAAATAAATCCCAATGTTATAAATATCAAAAATAATAAATAAATAAAACGATCAAGCGTTGTTACACAACATTCAGTTTAAAACAACAATTTGCGGAAGCAAGCTCATTACGTAATCGACAGCTGGCCATCCGCGGGGGGGAAAATGTTTACTTTTAACTGGAGCCTCTTCTCACACATCGATTGCTGTTTTCATTTTAATGGCGCCTGGTAGTCTGTCCGAACTTTGTGCGGATGCAAGAAGGTTTTTACAACTTATTTTTTTATTTCTATAAATTTGCCTTTGTGAATATGAACATTGATATCTGATTATTTGAAAATAGAAATCGTAAGCTTCGTAAAATAGCAGCAAATACTTTAAAACATTCTATGGGAAGGGGGAGAAAAAAAGGAGATTTTTTTTTACCGTTTATGCAATTTCTCCAGAAATATATCCGATCAACTTAATAGCTTTTCTAATAAGTAATGCAACATATTTTTTATTTGTTTATTTTTTGTTAATTAAGAAATTGAATTTTATCTGGCATTGACTTCTTCTGACCACGATCACCCCACCCCCGCTGCGGCGTTTATGCCGGGTGCGGCATTTCTGATGATTTTCTAGCTAACTAAGCTCATTTTCGTGGGTGCGGCATTTATGCCGGGTGCGGCGTTTCTTCCATAAATTACGGTAATTATTATTTTTAATTAATATAAATAAAAGAACATGTTTTTAATAAAGTATTTTCAAATAATTTCAGTTTTTGAGTTCAAACTTACAAAATAAAAAGATAAATCATTCTGCTTTAAATAATAAGGTTAAGATCCTCCTTTGAAATGCATAAGTTTTCTTGTAGGTCTTTAAATGGAAAACAACTAAATTAGAAAGAAAATACAGCGGACTTGCAGAAATCCACATAACATATGGAAAGGCTTTGTGCAGATTTTCTATTTTCACAGATTTTAGGGTAGAGTATTTAGAGTAGAGTACTTTTACCATAAAAATCTAAATTTCGTATAACAACACTTATTTAAGAGTAAGTAACTAAGAATTTGTAAAATGTGATGCACAACTGATGAGCTGTTCAGACTTATTATTTATTTTGTTTCTTTTTTATTTAATATGTATCAGTTTTTTAAGTATTTAAGTATTATGCAATAGCTTTACAATTATCCAATTAGTATTTTGCTTAATCCATGTTGCTTATAATAGTGTGCTCTAACTCTTTAAATATTCTTTTTACTTTGCGAACATGTACCATGTAAGGAAAGTATTGTAATCATGAAAAAATTCAACTTCGAGATTTTGGCATAGTTACACATTTTGAAGTCTTCTGAATTCAATTATGCTATTTTTACGAGATGTATGTATGTGTGTGTGTGAACACGATAGCTCCTATACGGGGCATTCGATTGAACTCAAATCTGGAATATGTGTTATAAACCACCGTCGCAAGATTGGTATTAATTTTGGTGTGTATAGGACTTACAGTTTTTCTACAGGGCTACGACAAAGATTTCTTTTACATTATGGCCTATGGGAGGAAATTCTTGCAAGTGCGCTAGTGTTAAAACGGCACATTCGATTGAGCTCAAATTGGGCATATATGTTATAAACCACCATCTTAAGTCCGGTATTGATTTTGATATATATAGAACTTATAGTTTTTCTACAGAGCTACAAAAAATATTTCTTTTACATTATGGCATATAGGGAGAAATTCTTTAAAGTGCACTATCGTTTAAACGACGCATTCGATTGAGCTTCAATTTGGTATATATAATTGAATTATTCATTGATTAAAATTTATTTAAATGCTTGGTAATGATCTTAATCGTAAGTGTTTGGAAAGTCGAGTGAGTCACTCCAGATTTTTTTTGTTTTTGATGGTTTGATTGTGGGTAGGTCGCTATGTAGACTGCTGTTGTTCTGGTGCGGGTAGTATTCTTTTTCCTTTTCTTTATTTTTTTTTGCTTGTGGTGCTTTTGTCTGTGCAACTGAATTTTTTAGACATGTCCCTGTGTTAATTTTTTCTTTTGTTGTTGTGTGAACAAAAAAAAAAAATTTGTGCCAATAATTTTTTCTGGGAAGGGAAAGGGAATGAGGTGTTCAGATTTATTAATATTTGTTTTATTTCTTTTTTATTTAATATGTATCAGTTTTTTTTAAAGTATTTAAGTATAATGCAATAGCTTTACAATTATCAAATTAGTATTTTGCTTAATTCATGTTGCTTATAATAGTGTGCCCTCCCTCTTTAAATGTTTTTTTCTTTTCTAAGTTAATTAATTATATCTGCTTACTTTATTTATTTATTTATTTATTTTTGCCTTGAAGTCCGCTTTCTTTAATAACGAATTAGTTGCCTCTTTTCTCTTCCTCTCTTCTCCTTAAGCTCTCTTCTTTATGTGTTCAAATCATTTAAAAGTTTCCCCCCCCCCCTAAATTTTGGCTATGTTTCTGCACATGATAGCATTTAATTTTAAGTTTTGGGTGTTTTTCCAAAGGGGTGTTTACAGTTTATGCTATTTTTCATCGGTTTAAGTATAGGTTTGATCTTTCACCTAACTTCATTTCTGGCAGTGCAGGCTTTTCAAAATTTTCGCTATTTTGGAAGTTTGAGATTGCCATCTTCCTCTATCTCTTCCTCCTACTTGCGAAGAAGCATTAAAAATAATTTTTAAAAAAAGGGTGGGGGCGGAATAACTAGGATGGAACAACGTTAAGGTGACTGTGGGGCATTGCGTGCAGCACCAAAATGGTGCAAAAGAAAGGTAGCGTCTGAGGGGATTGCAGCATCAATTGAAGAACGGGGACTTGAGCTGGTGAATTACAGCAGCAATGTAAAGGGTCTTGACGGGTGTAAATGGTAAAAGTTCCCACTCAGGATAAAACAGAGTTTCGTTGATCGTAAAGATGTCTCCGAATCTGGTAATCAGGAAAATGTCCTCGGCCAGGAACTGTGCCGGACTTGAGAAGTAATCAAAAAGAAAGATTTCACCTGGAAAATTCCGATGGCAGGGTCTTCAACGACCAAGTCAGTCACACTAACCTCAGGTAGCTGATGTTCCCTTCCTCCTCGTTATACCGAAGCGGTCCCAAGGGTCAATGATGTCAATTCTCAGGCTGCATCATTTTGTTTCAAATCTAATACATTGCATTCACATTCTTTGCTGAATGCCGTCAATCGCTCCTTTCCTTGCTCTAACGAAGCCGACATCTTCTCTGAGTACTAAGCCACGTCTCACTATTAACTTGGAGAACCCAAAATTCTAGAGACGAACTTCACACACAACTACTTTACCAGGCCTCCGAAATTCAGCTGACTCTCTGCTGCTCCCCAGTCCCGAAGCTGCTCTCCAACACAAGCCTGTCTCAGTCAATCAGCATCTGCCAACCAGCTGGCGTCTTCTGAGAAGCTTAACACAGCACGCAAGAAATGCTTCTGTGCAAGTAGGAGGAATAGACAGAGCAAGATGACGATCTCAAACTTCCAAAATGGCGAAAATTTTGAAAAGCCTGCACTGCCAGAAATGAAGTTTGGTGAAAGATCACACCAGTACTTAAACCGATGAAAAATAGTATAAACTGCATAGAAAAACACCCAAAACTTAAAATAATTAAATGCTATCATGTGCAGAAACATAGCCAAAAAAAAAAAACTTAAAACAGGAAGATTAGGGTAAAAAAACAAGAAGATACCCAGAAAAGCAGGAAGATTTTCCCAGTCAAGTTTAAACCGTACAAAAAAAAAAAAAAAAAAAAAAAAAAAAAAAAATTGCTAAACTTGATCATTTTTGTGAATAGCTGTTACAAGCAGCATCTGCTTGTTTTGGGCCAAGTAAGGATTTGCAGCAGCTTTTATGTTAAATTTTGCAAATCAATTTTTTCTTTTTTCATTCACAGATTCCAGAAGATTTAATTCTCACACTTTTATACATTTTTTCATTATTCTAAATTAGGAAACATCTTTCAAAATAATCAACCAGACCAGCATGATCGACAGCATTGACTGGTAAATTGTGCTTTAGTAAATAAGCACTCGATATTTAACTCATGTGTCACATACAGTTGTAAAGCAACTTTAAAATTTTACTACTGACTAGTTTTTTCAGTACTTTAGACTTTTTTCATTGATGCTTCAGCAAATGTGAATGGGCAGTATAGTTCTTTTGCTCAAAAGCCCCAACCCAGGGGCAAGATAAGGAGGACTGTGACAGTTCAGAAAGACTGAGTTCAAAATGCGAGAATAATTGAAATCTTCACACTTCTTATAAATATCCTATATCCTTTTAAAAATATCCTATGTTATTTTTTTTAATTTTAGCAGTATGTAAGGGGAAAATGGCAGGAAACTAAAAAAAGGGAAGATTTAAACTTCCTGCAGGAAGACAGAAGGAAAATTCAAAATAAGGACGTCTTCCTGGAAAACAGGAAAAGTTGGCAGCTATGACAAGTTAAAAAACAAAAATAGATCTGTTTAATTGTTTAGCTTCTAAAATGTTGAAGCATTATAAGGCACCAAAAGGGGGGAGGGCAAATTCATTAAAAAAATCATTTCAAACATTGGTTTCCAAATTTTAGGACAATTTCAGTATTTTACTCTTGATTATGACATTCCGACTGCTCGCTATTGCTTGATTGGCACTTTCCAGCAAATTGAATGGAATGTCCCAAATTATTGTAGCACTTAGGAGTAATAAAACATCAATACGATTAATTATGTTTGATTTACACAAATATTCAGTGCGGGTATAAAAGACTACTTTTTACTTATGTATATAATGCATTCCTTGCTCATATGGGGACACTTCGTTTATAATGAACGAAATTCACTGGTCCCCAGAGGTTCACTATAACCAGAGCCGACTGTAATAGCAATTAAAATTTAAGAAATTATTATTATTACATATTGTTGACTCTAGATTAATTTGGCAGGGCGCAGTGCCCGGCGGCCTTTTTGTTATCTTTTTAGCGCCCGGCGGCCCTTTTGTCGTCTTTTTAGTGCAGGGCGGCCCTGTTTCTCTTCTTTATGCGCCCTCCTGCTTTTACATTTTTATTATTATTAGTAAACAACCAGCACTTTTTATTTCCTACATACCATATGCGGCCCATCACGATAATACGTTAATTAAAACGGTTACGATTGAGTACAATAATCCCATCATAAAAATAGGTTCGATTGAAAACGGCCCTTTCACAAAAACCGTCTATGAAATCCGACCTTTCCCACAAATGTAATTTATTAAAATGCTTTTTTCAAATATTCTACTCTTTCAGATCGAAATACTGCTACTGCCCTTTTCTTTGTTTTCTTTTGCGCGAGCCAAGCAGCCGAGTAACCCGAAAAGGCCCCTCTTGTATGTTTTGTTTTTGCTGACTCAAGGGAGAAGCCCGATCGGCATTTCACTTAGGAGTTGGGGGAAGAAAATACGGTTGGGAAATTCAAAATTTTCTCAAGTTATCTAAAAATTTCTGATTCCATCTGTCAATCCTCAAATATCGGTGGCTACGTTTGATAAATATGTAGTTGCGAATTATCAAACAGTCATTATACCAGAGTTCGTCGCCAGCTGTATATAATTATTGCTCTTCTCGATGTCTTTAATAGTTTCGCAACACTAGCAAGTCCCCCCCCCCCCTAAACGATTTGCTCTTTTTAATTGGCTTTCTTAGTACATATTTTTCGTAATGTGTAACAGTTATTTACTAATCATATATAATTACAGATGATACAGAAAGAATGCCTTAGCAAAACGACGTTTTGCGATTCAAAAATTCCGCCTCCGCGGGATTTGCTTGCTTGTTATGGCAAGCCTAGACAAGGGATATCTTCTAAGGGGGGGTGCATTGTTTGGATGACATTTTAAGGAGTTCTAATGTGTATTGACGCGTACATCTTGATGAAACCGACCAAAACTCCAGACCGATAGTCGCGCAGGCGGGACCCGCCGAACGTGGGAACTTCAACACTTCAGCTGTGTACCATGTTCAGTGGCTTTATCTACTCAAATCCATCTGAAAATCGAGGGATTTGCAACGTTTTGCGAATACAGCAATTGAAACACATTATGCTTTTGCCAAAATCAGAGCACAATAATGATCTTTTGCTTTAGCAATGTATCGCTAGGGCTATTGGCGCCCGGTGCGGTCCTACAGTTTGCCGCCCCATTCTTTCTTAATTTCAGCATTCTGCCCCCATTTCGGTCCTTTAATTTTCGTCCACTTTATTATTTCTAAGTGTCCTGCCGGCCACCATGTTTGTTTGTTTTTTTTTGCCGCCGGGGCGGATCCCCCCCCCCCTCTTATTACGCCACAGTTTTAATTCTCTTTGGTTTTAATTACATAAAAGTGGAGTAAATGCAGAATTTAGTAAATCAGACTATTGACAAGATTTGGTATTCTAAATATTCATATTATACACCTTCCGATTTTAAAATTCTCAACATTTTAATGAATGAAGAAAGGAAAAAAAAAATAATAATAAAATGGAAAAGGATGTCTTCAGAAAACAAATTCTGTCAT
This sequence comes from Cheiracanthium punctorium, assembly GCA_038373885.1. Taxonomy (NCBI): domain Eukaryota; kingdom Metazoa; phylum Arthropoda; class Arachnida; order Araneae; family Cheiracanthiidae; genus Cheiracanthium; species Cheiracanthium punctorium. Next base: position 174,985 of record JAWZYV010011077.1, read on the forward strand.
ATAAGTTAACAGCTAGGTTATTCATAAAACAAACTGTCATCAATTTAAGCTTATTTTCAGTTGAAAAAAAAAAGAAAAAGAATTCTGGAAGGTTTATTAATAGATAATTCGTTTAAGTACTTTTGGCACCAGGATGTTGATTATTTTAATTATATTAAGCTGATTAAAAACATTTGATAGTTAAAATAAATATTGATTAATACTTTTTTTATTTTAAAAAGGTTAAAGCAAGGTTTAAGAAAGAAAATTTAGTGTTTTTAAAGAGACCTTTTTAAGTATGTTACAAGAAATTAAAAATAAAGCTTTATGAAAAATAAATTATTGAAAATATTTTAAACTTTAAAGAAAGAGTACTTTTTAAAAAACTTATATTCACTTTTCATGAATGAGCAAGCATTAAATTAGAAGTGAAAGAGGACTAACAAATATATTTCAGTGATTTGATTTGATATGGTGTTGTACATTCCAACCATAGGATGTATTACAAAATTTGCACGACTATGTCATTTTTTTCCAGCAATCTTCTGTGTTCTGAATTAAATTTCCCCAATTTCTGTAGTTATAAATTGATGGATGAGTTAAATTGTTTGATGCAATTTTAATAATGTCTAATAGTAATAAGGGTAACTTTGAAAATCTTTACTTGGCACTCATTCAATGATTATTGCAAACAAAAGAATTTAAATAAAATTCTGATTTATATAATTAAATTTTATACATCCTGCATTGCAGAAATTTTATTATTTTTATTACATGCTAAACGTATCTACCCTAATCCACTTACACTGACAGTACTTTTCTGTTTAAAAGTTTGTACCAATATAGGTGAAATATCATATATGAATGTGATCCAGTAATTGTGGTCCAGTAGTGATAGTGTAATAAAATGGAGGAACAAAAATTAACAGTCCCTCTGCCTTCCCTACTGCCCAACAAATCATGTCTGGCTAAAAATTTCTGAAATATTCTTCAATAAATGTACTAATCTTATAAATAATAAACATGCGTGTCACGTAATTTTGAGAAAAAAGAAATTAAGCAGAAAATTCGATATTACTTATATTAAAACTTCTTTATGCTAGAAGTTTTTTTTTAAATCAAAACTTCTAGTTATGTAGATTTAATTCACATATTTATGACATGTTTAGACCAAAATATTATCAACAAATTATTTTTCTTATTTTGCTTACACTTACTTCTACTGGATATTTTCTCCAAAAGAAGGGGGCGGGGGACTAAGACAAATAGGAAAAAATCATTCTAAGTCAAAACACATATTACAACTCTACATGTTAAAGTTTCGGGGATCAGATCGTTTCAAACCAGTTTCTATATGTTATCTACCTGTACATTCTCGTGGAACCCCAAAGTGCCCTTTTTGAGAACAGGGTGCCCCTTTTGAAAATTCCCCCCCCCCCCCCCCGGCAGCCCTTTTTTTCTAGAGTCAACACTAATTACAGTAGAAGATCGATATACTGCAATTCTCCATAAATCGCATTAACACTTATGATGTAAACAGAGAAAATCACAATTAAGAAATTTCGACAATCGGTATTTTTTTTTTAATTGCTTTCCTAGTGAATTAATTTTTCTAAACATTAGATAAATCCTACAACATGCCAAACTTAAAATAAACAGCATTACCAAGTTGTTTTTTTTTTTTTTTTAATAGTGTGCGTGGAAAATGCACATAGCATATTCTAAAGTAAAAATAGCTATGTTTCGTTAAGTTTTGAAAGGAAAAGGTTTTAACATGAGTGGTTTTCTAAACGGGAAGTTGGGGAGTCACACGCCTCCTGTCGCCCCCCCCCCTCCCTCTGCCGACGATATGCTTATGTCTCAATTTAGCAGTAAAATACTTTTAAACAGTCTATGAGAAGTAGGGGAAGGAGAGTTTTCTCAATGTAACAGTATTTTAAAACTGAATTTTGGGACTGGATTTAAGCCATCATTAGTTAAAATCAAAACTGCTGAACTAATGCATTGTGCATAAAATAGAAGGTACTCAGTTTGAAAACCTGCATGAAGAAAACATTTTGAATTTTTGGTAATTGATGATAAGTCACACATTGTTAATCATTTGACCAGTGCTGAAATAATTTACTCTGTTTCAAAACAAGAGGAAAACAATTCTGAAACAGAATCAAATGCTGGGGAGAAAGTTGAAAAACTTTCAGTATCTGACGAAATTTCCATAAGAGATCAATATTTTAAATTCCTAGAAACACAAAACTGTGTAACCGAATTATTAACTGTTCACAGGCTGCAAGAAAAGTCATTTGTTGAGCGATTGCAAATTCTAAAACAAATCAAAATTAATATATTGTTTAACAAACAAAAAAACTTTTTCGATTTTCAAACTATTTTCATTTTTTTTTTTCTGTAAATAAATAAATTCGAAAATACATGAAGAATGTGAAGCTAAAATTGAAGAAAAATTGGACTCTCTCGTAAAGCTGGGAAAGTTACCTGAAAACATCAGGATATCTTCACATCACCCAGCAATGAAACTTACTACCTATGACAGAAAGACTCCCTGGGAAGCCTACAAGACCCAATTTTTAATCGTCACCAAAGCCAATGGTTGGAGCGAGTCCGAGAAAGCGAACCAACTGGCCGCTTCCCTTAGCGGAGATGCAATTAACGTATTATCCAAACACCTTATTAAAACATTTGGTACTTACGTATTATCCCGTCGGTCCGCTAAAACGAGCGATTTTTTGCCAAGAGAAATGCCGGCCATATGAAATTATTAATGGTTTTGATTACGATTGGGAACTCATTTGACGGAAAAATAGTTTGGCGGGAATGACCGCGGGATAATACGTAAGTACCAAACATTTCTACACATATTTCAAATGCAATATAAAACAAATTGAACATAACCAAAACACTAGCTCTACACTGCCCCCGCTTACAGAATTTATCCTCAAAGTCTCCTTTACAGTTGTAGGTGGACACTCTGTTGATTTCTATGTCAAATTTCTATTACTAATTATGTACATATTCTTCCATGAATGAATCGTCCATATTTTGGGTGAGCACATGAAACATGCTTACACAACAAGTTTCTCTTTTTTTATTTAATCGCACAACATTTATGATATTCTAGTTCACAATTCCATAAATTTAAAAAGCAAATTTAGCTGAACACTGGTAAGTGAGGTGGCAGAAGAAAGCAAGACTGTAGAAAGCTACATGTGCACTGCACTTTTTACTGCTAAAGGGTTATGAATGTTCACTTGGCAAGATTCTGCTTTCAAGCAACAGGGAACAATCAATGAAAACGTATCAATGTACCCTATCGATAATAAAAGCTATATATTATCACGTATTAAATGTTAAATAAGAATTTTTTTACAAAAACACTATCTAGCTTATGTCATGCAGACACTCAAATAACTTGGACGGTAAATAAAAGAATTTATTGTGTAAGTAGTTAAAATGTTGTGAAATTTAACACATTCAATTGTTAAAATATCATCAGTACATCTGAAATACTTATAATCAAATACCTTTAGTTTATAAACAAACACAAACCTTAGCCCAGTTCACGCACGCTTGTACCAGTAAATGCAGACAGGAATTATCCTTCCCCTAGTTTGTTCAATGCTGATGCCATTCTTAAAGACTCAAATCTTGACTAGTAGCATTTTCGCCAATCCCAATCGTTTGGGCTGATAGGCGCGTCTGCGCTGTGAAGGCAGCACAGAGCTTTAATGACGACGCTGTCCCCTTCTGTTCGTTTTAAATATACGCTGTCGAAGTGGTGACGTCACAGCCGGGTTTTGGGCATCAAAACATTGTGTTCCCATGTTAATTTCCCATAGGGTTTTATAAATTGCTTCATATCTTTAATATTAGACAAAAATAAGACATTTCACTCCATTTTTCAACTACAGTGCAGTGAGTTTTATCTCTTGTATGAATATCAAGTAAATTGAATGACTATAAATATAATTAATTCGTCGATAATAGTTGAAATCGCCTAAGCCTAACGATCTGAGAATGTAAATAAACATCGTACATCCGTTATGTCGGCATGTATTAGTCCTATACTAGTGTTGTATTTTTGGTGTTTTTCAACGTGATAATGAATAGTTGATCACAAATAAATGTGCATGTACAGTAAATCCGTGCCTTCATTAATTGATTCTGACCCTAGTTACTTCCTTGTACGTAGTATAAGGAAGTAATGTGATCCCGAAAAATTTTGGGGGCCAAATTTCGACAAAAAATCCGATTTTGACTACCTCTAAATTTAATTTTAAGAATTTTTTCGATGCATCTCATCGTAGGCTAGCATGCACGATCATATTAACGCGTCTGCAACTCATTTTGACCAGCTGCGAGTTTATTGTGGTCAGTTTTTCCATGCCGTCTGTACGTACGTACGTACGTATGTATGTAACTCGCATATCTCAAAAACTATTGGTCGTAGAATGTTGAGATTTGATATTTAAGATTGTTCTATGATCTAGTTGTGCACCTCCCCTTTTGGTCGCAATCGAATGACTAGTTTATGTACAGGACCGCCCAAAAGATTCGAAATACATTACGCTCTATGGGCCGAAATTCATTAAACTCGCATATCTCAAAAACTATTAGGCGTAGAATGTCGAAACTTCATATTTTGGATAGTTGTAACATCTAGTTGTGCACCTCCCCTTTTGGTTCCATTCGATTGGATAGTTTATATACAGGATCGCCCAAAACATTCGAAATACATTACGCTCAATGGGCCGAAATTCATTAAACTCGCATATCTCAAAAACTATTAGGCGTAGAATGTTGAAACTTTATATTTAGGATTGTTGTAACATCTAGTTGTGCACCTCCCCTTTCGGTTCCATTCGACTGGATAGTTTATCTACAGAACCGCCTAAAAGATTCGAAATACATTACGCTCTATGGGCCGAAATTCATCAAAGCGTTTTTTAGAGGTATTGGGCTATTTCAAACGACTCAGAAGTGATATATGCTGTAAAGAGTTAGAAAATAAATTTCTCTATTAAAAAAAGTGTCTTTATCATTTATAGTTCTGCTACAGGAACACTCAAAAGATTTCCAATACATTACGGTCAATGGCAATTTTAGGAGATTCATCCATTTCAAGCACAATACCGTCCTACCTCCTACCACATAAGTTAGGTAATGGTCCGACGATGGTCACGTGCCTCCCTCAAGAACTATGCCAAAAGTCGCCAAGCTTGGCGACTTTGTTGTGTACGTGTGTGCATATTTAACTCTCAAATCTCAAAAACTATTATGAAATTTCATATATAAGATTGTTGTAACATCTAGTTCTGCATCTCGATTTTTGGTTAAAATCTACTGGAGAGTTTATTTACAGGACCACCGAAAAGAATTTCAGTACTTTAATGTCTATGGACATCTTCAATATAATACAATTGTAGACAGTCATTGTTTGGTACATGCCCAAAATCTCGCCGTCTGTCCTCGACCTTGGCGAGTTTTGCCGAAATGTCGCCAAATTTGGCGATAGTCAGTCATTTGGTCCATGCCCAAAGTATCGCCATTTGTCATCGTTCTTGGCGAGTTTTGGCGAAATGTCGCCAAATTTTGCGATAATCTGCCATTGTTGGTCCATGCTTAATATCTCGCCAAATGTCGTCGACATTGACGAGTTTCGCCGAAATATCGCCAAATTTGGCGCCAAAAATTATTTCGTATTTTGTATAACTCTAAAACTTTAACCCGTAGAATTTTGAACTTTTGTATTTAGAACTATATTATAATATCTAACGGTTTTCAATATCTTTTTTGACAGCAATCGACTGGAAATTTATTTACAGGGTGAGCCAAATGACTTTAAATACATTAAGGTGTATGGATGCATTCAATTCATTGAAAGTCTGTGGTCAATGACTACTTTGGCTATCCCCAAAATCTCGCAAACTATGTCAAGTTTGTCGGCTTTTGGTGAAATATCGCCAAATAAAGTGTCAGAAGGAAATCTTTCAAATTGAACTCAGCTTGGCGATATCGAAATATTTGGCTAGAAATCGCTAAACCTTACTATTATTGATATTTTATATCTTTCAAACAAATAAGTTTAGAGGAAGTGCGTAAAAAACATTTTTGATTTAATAGACGTGCAAGGAAGTCATGTGTTGGACACATCAGATTTTTTACTTAATATATTTTTGAGTATATCAGCATTCTTATAATGCTTTTAGCTTTTAATTTATTAACATTATTATTTTTTTTTTCAGTTTCATCTTTGTAAGTGTGAACATTTATAATGTTTTAAAGATTGTATGAATATTTATCTATTTCACAAATACAGTATAAGATTATTTTAATTATTCATTAAAGCAATAAATAAACATAATCCCTCAAATGCTATAGCAATTATCTTCGTTTTCTAATTATGTATTAAATGGTTTATTTATTTTATTTATAAACACACATTTCCAAAGGTTTTATTGAAAAATATGTTACATAGTTCTAACTTAATGTACTTGGTTATGCATCAAATTTGATTTGTAATTAATTTTGTTTGTTCTATTTTTTAAATGCCTAATGAGTGCTCATACAATTCTGCTGTGCATTTGAAAGCAGCAGTATCTGTATTTGTACTTTTTTGGCTTGTAAAATAGGATCAGATGCTGAAAGTTTACTGAAATATAGATGTTGTGGCTAAACTGAACATCTGCACAAGTTAACAAGCTACAAGAGAGGGTTATTCCCTCCTATAGGAAAGTGCCGGACAAAGATATAAATCATGATCACTCCATGCTAAGTCTGTGCATGATAACTCATCAAATCAAGTTTGTAAATATATTGTATGTTTATTCTATTTTTTTTAAATACCTAATGAGTGCTCGTATAATTCTGCTGTGCATTTGAAAGCAGCAGTATCTGTATTTATACTTTTTACAAAATTTATTTGTACTTTAAAACTAATGAATTTATTTCCTTGTTTTTCAATTAACAGTTCAATTTCTTGCATTAATTGTTTATTTTAACAAATACAAAAAATCTGATAAGTTACAGTTTACTCTTTCAGTAATGAATATGCACTTCTGTAATTTTTTAAAAAGTGTTAAAGAATAGTATAAAATCAGTAATTGTTCTGCATATTTATAAGGAAAAATGTGATTGTATTGTTTTCATAAATTAATCCTGCTCCTTAGTCTTTCATTGTGTATCTGATTCTTGTTTGTCTAATCTATTCCCCTCAGAAGCTCGTCCCACAGATTTTTCATTACGGAAAAAAATGGGTGAGAATTTCTCACTAGAGATGTGGTTTGGGTAAATGCCAATGAGGTAAGGTATTTACTTCTACCTCGAGTGAACACCCAAAATCAGGGTTAAATACCCTAATTTTGGGTGTTTACTTTCCATTTTTCAGTGGTAAGTTTTATATTCTGTCTTAAACTTTAGGGATGTAACGGATACTGATTGAATCGGATATCCGAAGCTCCTTTGGTTGTCCGATCGAATATCCGGCACTAAACATGTATTTAGTTATCAAGTGTTTTTAGCACCAGAGTGCTATTAATTTCAACCTTGCTTTTTGTGTAGACACGATTTTGGTACAATTTTCGCATCCAGTCATTTTTGAAATATGATTGCCAGATAACGTGAAGGGGGGGGGGGGCAGGCACTAATAAAATGTTGAAAGTCGCACAAGGTTTGCCATTTTTGATAAATGATTGCTAAACTGGGTGCCAAAATGCGACAATTTATTATAAATATATTTTGAGTATAGTTATAAAACGCCTGGTGAATATTGTAAAATAGTTTTAGTAAGCGATTTAAATATAGATGTTAATTCCGAAGAAGTTTTTTATAGAACAGTGAAGACAAATACGGTACACATCATAGATTATGATACACTAATGATATTTATAAAGGTGAAGTGTAATTTGACTATGCCTGGCGAAAATTGTTAAACAGTTTTGGTAGGCGACTTTAATATAGATTTCTATTCCAAAGAAGTGTTTTATAGAACAAACAGCTGGATTCTCCGTTCGTCGTTAATTTTTCGCAGTCGTTAACTTTGTCCCGCCTTGAGGTGGAGTTTTAAGGAGGAGCGTCAAGGGGTTCATACGATTGGCTAAAAGACCTCCCGTTTTCCTCCGGAGTTGTTAGCGCAGTCGGTAACCAAACAACTGGTTCTGCCCAGTTGACAGCTAACAACCGACGATTTCGTGAACCACCGGGGCAGAATTCCATCCAGAGAAGGAAAACACGATACACTCATGGATTATGATGCTCACTCCAAAAAGTATTTAAAATGTCTACGAGATATAATTGGAATATGCGTATAGTTCGAATATGCCAGGTAAAGATTTTAAAACAGTAGGATCAGTAGGCGATTTTAAGATAGATTTGGATTCCAAAGATGTGCTTTATGGTTCAAGAAAGAGTTGATTCCTATTTTAACGGCCCTACTTTCGCCAACCTAAAAATTCCTCGCGCTTTGAAATCATGGGTCTCTAAGAGTTATGCACAAGTTTCAACGCTCCCTAAACAACTACATGAAAACTAAAGTGAACAAATTAGTGACAAACACACTAGTTAAGGAATTTGAAGACACTTAATTATTAAAACTACATTTAATTGGCAACCCAAAATAATTAAAAATGTAACGGAATGCTATACTTACAGGTTGTTCCAAATCGCCATTTTATTTCTAAATTACGATTGCCACATAAATACACAAAATCTTCATGGTTACTGTATATGTTTAATGATCGCCACCTTGGCGCCGCACCGCAACCATGCCGTACTGTTTCGCCGCGGCGAGCTTGCGGTGCCGCAAGTGAATGCACCAATGAACGCACACCCTCCAAAAAAAGTATTCGAGCAAGAGAGAAATTTCTTACCTTGGTTTCGTATATTAAAAATTATTTATCATAGAATATGAATTAGGCTATGTATAAATATGACTTTCCATATTTCTATCAAATTGTGCCTTTTTCAAAAACTCAATTATTATACGCAAATCTAAAATAGGAAATTTCTCTCTTGCTCGAATACTTTTTTTGGAGGGTGCACATTTTTATTTGTTGTTCTTCGGCGTACATTTTTATTTGTTGTACTTCTCTTTCGTTTCTTCTGTTGTGCTTTTAAAAGATTGTTTTATAATGGATAATCGATTAATGTGAAGGAGAAATCAACTTATTTTAACAAAGGGGCGGATCCAGAGAAATCATCTAGGGGGGGCTCCGCTTTTCATTAGGATGATACATTGATTTCCCAATACTTTTTCTCCCAATGTGTAATTAAACATGGTATATCACAACTAAATAAGTATGTTGTCTGCTGCAAGAACCGTCGAAGAAAACTTGGAAAGGGGAGGGCAGAGCTATCTTGCGCCCTATACCGATCAAGTTACGGCCGATGCTCATAAGCTACGTGTTTTATGCGTTTCAATGGACGACGGGACTGATACGGGGGAAAAATGTTCCGTTGCTCTCTCCATTATGTTGGGGGACAGTGTTTTAAGTTTAACACATTAGCCCACAAAGCTCCCATTACGGGAACATCTATTATATATTTTTTTTCTTAAAATATTTTAACGCAATTTACGAAATACACATTTTGTATAAACATTTACACTATAGGGTGTGTTATATATTTTTATCGGAACAATATTTTAATTTAATGTTTTTTTTCTAATTTTTAAAAAAAAGTGAAACTTTGTCTTTATGACTGCCTTATATAAAACTAAAAAAAAAAAAATAAATAAATAAATGGTGACTTAAATGTTTCAAGTAGAATGCATATTTAAAACCAACATCTTGAAGAACAACATTCTTAAAATCCTGCATGAATAGATTCCTATAAAGGAATGTTCTGAACGCTTCTATATCTTGTTCCCACAGCGGGAGCTTTGGCACCCTCCCACTAGTTAGCATTTCCAGTTACTTTATATTGGGTTCCTGGTCATTCTGGCATTCCTGGTAATGAGATGGCGGATTCTCTTGCCAGGTTGGGCTCTGGCTCTTTCTTTGTTGGACCTGAGCCGGTTCTCGGTATCTCGAGTAAATGTTGCAGGGATACTGTGTTTAGCCACTTTAGCAAGCTTCAGTATTCCAGCTGGCTTAAGTGTAATGGCCAGAGGCTGGCCAAAGGGATCAATCTTGGCTTTCCTGGTGTTAGATGCAAGGAACCTCTGTGTCTCAACAGGTCCAGTCTCCGTAGGGCTATTGGCCTGTTAACTGGGCACTGTTGCCTTAAAAGGCATCTTAACATAATGAAGGTTGTCGATGATCCCACTTGTCGGGGTTGTTTTCTTAAGGATGAAACTGCTTTACACATCCTCTGTGAGTGTGAGTACTTCTCTGATTATAGGTTTGAGCATCTTGGGCGCTATGCCATTGAGCCCTGGGAGCTTCACAAAATGTCTGTTAGGTCTGTGCGGATGTTCGCATCTGCTACTGGGCTCTTTTCGTGGGGCCTTTTCCATATTGCTTGGGGATGATACAATAGACCCATGGTCGCGGTGTCTGGCCCTTTTTGGGCCTCCCCTCCAAGTCATAAGTCATAGCATTTCCAGATTGATTTTGCTACCGTTCAACAATAAAGAAATGTTTGGCACTTCGCAGGCTGGTTATTTCGTACATTATAGTATCAACAACAAAAATAATTACTTTATATATACAGTTTTCAGCAGCATCTGCGTAAAAAAAGGAATTGCTCTATCCAAAATCGAGAAAGACATTCATCCCCATAACACGCCAAAGCTCCCGCTACGGGAACATGCTATATTTCCTAAATGCTTTGAGTTAAAAAGAAAATTTCAACTGTTCTATAATAGAGGCATGCAAAGTATGTAAAAAATGTACATACATTTAAAAATTTCTATCTGATTCTCATAGCGGCGTTTAATGGGTTAATCTTTTGTTGGTAGATCCCGACTGGCCATTAAAAGTCGTAAATTTCGCCAGAAAAATGTCGCCTTAACCCCTGTAGTGACGACAAGACGTGGCTAATCAGCAACGGCAATTATTCATTTTGTTGTTCGCGGGCCCTACCCATTAACATTTTAGTGTGTACAGAGTACAACTGCTGAATGCAATATTGAACCCATTTCACAGCCATCGTGCAATATACAGTGTTCACAGCATACATTTTCGCATTTTAGGATGGCATTAAGTTTTCCAGTTTAAGTAATTCCCGTCCTTTTCAGTGAGGACTGTAATAAACAAATCTCAATTGCTATTTACAACTATTATCATTATTACCTGCTATTTACAATTTGAGCTTTCTTTTTTAAAACCAGACCAGCTACACATTGCCAGGTACTCGCTTTGTCCAGATCTTGATATCTTAGAATTTGTTTTCTTTTTATAATGAGGATTTGTACACCCTCCAAAAAAAGTATTCGAGCAAGAGAGAAATTTTCTATTTTAGATTTGCGTATAATAATTGATTTTTGAAAAAGGCACAATTTGATAGAAATATGGAAAGTCATATTTATACATAGCCTAATTCATATTCTATGATAAATATTTTTTAATATACGAAACCAAGGTAAGAAATTTCTCTCTTGCTCGAATACTTTTTTTTGGAGGGTGTACCTATATGTCTGGGTGGTGTGGACAACTTATGAGAGCAGTTGAAAGAATGAAAGTTGTTCAAATTTCGGAGGGTCAGATTGTTCGTCTATGCTTCAGCATCACTTAAGGCCGATGCTGATTGCTGCTACGTCTAACGTGACTGCAGCAGTGGCGTAGCTAGGGGAGGGCAAGGGGGGACATCTGTCCCCGGGCGCAGCACCAAAGGGGCGCCAAATCGATGTTCCGAAATTTTAGAAGAAAAAAAAATGAATTGTATTCGTACTTTTATTTGTTGACAGAAAAAGAAAAAAAAAACAGAACAATCACAGATGAATTTTTTAACAAAGTTGTAATCAAACTTTTCACAATGAGTTGTACAGGAAATGTTTCTAGATAATTTCAGAAGATTTTCTTTGGAAATCAAGTTGATCTTCCCCATTCCTTTTTTCTTCTCTCTTGCGGGCTTCTGTGTGTTTGTGGGATTCAAAATTTTTGTCGTGTAACTACGTTTTTTTATATTTGGCCATTTTTGTCTCTGACTAAATTCCTGAGATGTTCCAGAATTCTTGTTTACAGTATTTTATCAAGGTCAAAACATTTCTCAAGTTTTCCCAGTTGACTTTTAGAATGGTCTTGGAGAATTTAGTTTTGGATATTTATGGTGTCACAAATCAAACTTTTCTGCATTAGCCATGGTAAAAAAAAAAAAAAAAAAAAAAAGCCTAAGTCTGATTTATCGGCAATATAGGTAATCGCATTCTCAAACCCAAAATAGCTCTCTTGAATTGAGATCAAGTTTTTCTTAGCTTTTGAGTTCAAAATGGCATCCCTCCGAAGATGGCGCCCCAGTGTACGATCCGCGCGTTTGGTAATTAATAACGCAACGTTTAATGTAGCTATTATTAGTATAATAAAATGTAGTATTATTTCTAATAAGAACGTATAAAAAAAAATCCGCCGATAACTTTACTTGTGTGATTTTACTTGTAAAATAATTCTCTTTAAATTATTTAAACAATCTTGTATCTTAGATAAATTTAAACTTGATTTTAACATTCATTAATAAAAATTTATTATTTATACAATCATTACCAAAAAAGCTGGAATCATTAAAGCTGCTGCCTACAATTCAGTCTTCAAATTGAACATGAGGCAAAATATTTTTCAAAATCCCGTGTGTGTCTATCTAGAAAGTGCAACAAATCAGTCGTAAATTTTTTGACTCTTGATCTACCTTGTTGCCGGAAGACTATCGACCAGAGGCTTCTGTGTAGTCGTTATGTCTACGCGTACACCTACTAGCAGAGACTGATTATGACCAACAGGGGTCCCGGGCATTGATGAATTTGGGGGCCCCCAATCTATGAAATTTGTTTTATTTTTCATAGAAATGTTATTATAAAAAAGAATATTTTAGAACAACATTTGATATTGGGGGCCCTGGGCAAAGTCCCGATTTGCCCATGCGATAATAAGGCTCTGCCTACTCGGTACTATCATCCGGTACTTGAGTGATAAATTAACGTTCTGGATGCGTTGCGGCTCATCCATTTAAGCACATGAGCACCAGTGCCTTAACTTGGGTTTACGAGGCCCAGGGGAGAGAGTGAATATGGGGGCCCTTTTAATCTTATATTTGATAAAAACTAAAATTGGTTAGCACGTACATACATTTGTATGTACGCAAAGACAGAATTAAACACTTTGAGATAATAACACATATGACATAATATAAGTATTTATACCAAAAAAATCGGACCTCTATTTTAAATATTTTCTATTTTTGAAAAATTCACTTCAAGAACACAATTTACAACAGGCAGCATACAGCACTGAATAGAAGTCAGTGGCTATAAGATATAGCAAGATAGGCGTGTGCCATGTGTGACACAAAAGTCATTTCTATTGCTAGATTGAGGCAATAACTCTTCTGTACCCATCCTTGCTTCCCGTACGGGTACTTGAGAATTGAGTAATAGAAAAGCTCATCTTAATTTAATGAATTTTAAAAAACTAGTTAAGTACATGAAATTTATCAACAAGGTTTTAAAGTTCTTAGTGATGTTAAAAATTTTTAAACTAAAATCAATTTCATAAATAGTTATCGCAAGGCTAGAATATAATTTTGCGATTATTGCCTTTTATCAAGATTACACTACTGAATTTTTCATTAATTTACTCAGCTAAGAAAAGAGGAAAACACAAAAGAAATAAAACATCTGCCTTTAAAAAATTGTAATCGGATAATAGCAATATTTATATGTTGCAAATTTCATTCATATTAAAATTCTATATCTACCAATAATAGTAGATTCAGAGTAAAAAGTTTACTAAACTATCAACCTTGTAACATTCTAATCTTCCATGACATTGCATGTAAAAGTAAATATACATTTTATTTTCATATTTATTATATTAAAAAATAATTATTAAGTATTAAAATATTTATAAGTTATCAATATCAATTTTATTACGTAATTAATATTATTATTATAAGTTGTAGTCGTATCGAAGAGAAAACAATAATTAAACTCTAACAGCTTTTGCTTTTCGGGTTGTAAAATATTAAAAAAAGGCCTAGTTTATTTTTTAATTAATATTATAAGCCTAGAATATTTTTTAATAAATAAGTTTAGTATTAAATTTTCATATTTGACCACAATGTATATTTGTTTATTCGAAACTGTAAAATTCAATAAATTATAACAGTAAACAAACACATTAATTACTTAAAATAAAAGTATGAGTTAGAAAGATTCAGAAATAATTTTTAAATAATTTTAAACGAATATCAATTTCATAAATAGATTTCTCAAGGCTACGCTTGGATAAATTTTTTAATAAATAAGCTTTGTGTTCAAATATGAAAATTTTAATACTATATATGTAGAATCCGAAGTTTCGATGAGAGCGCAGCTGCTTCACCCCTTCGTTTGAGACCCCCCCTGACGTGTGAGGTCACGTGGTGTTTTTGTTTTTCGTTGGCTGGCGAATTCGGAAGAAGCGAGCCGTTAGTTAGGGTGAAGTTGACAGAGACGGACGGAGAGATTTGAACGTAGATGGAATGGAACCTTTTTTGGTGCATGCCTGGGTGGCGTATATTCTTGTTCTTTTTTAAGCAGTGAATCCTGTGTGGATGATGTTTTGTTTACGTACCTAAGTGGTACCAATTTCAAGCATACCTGTGTAAATAGAAGATTTATTAAATGTGTGTGTGTCAGTAACTTAGACTCGTCATTGAGTAATGTCCTGCTTTTAATTTGAAGCACGTAACAGTAATTCGTCAATTCATAGGGTCAGCATACGACCCTATATATATATTTGTTTATTCGAAACTAATAATTCGAAAAATAAAGTGCGAGATAGAAAAATGTAGAAATATTGAAAAATTAAGACATGATTTATTGATACAATTAATTATATATTTGCTTTTGTTCATACAATGCCATGCTATAAGAAATGATATGATAAAAAGTAATAAAATATGAATTAACCTTTTAAGAATTCCATATTTTGTTGCAAAGTGTTTTCATCTTCTGATGTTGTATTTCCAGACGCTGAATTTTCTGTATTGTACACCGAGTCAAGCGTTCAGCTAAATTAATATTGTCGCTGGATTTTACTTCCGAATCATTTACAACAATACAACATTTTAATCTGAAGTCGCAAGACTATTTACATTGTCGAAAAGCATCAGTTTTAAAAAGCCACAAAAGCCTTGGGTGGGGGAACAACCGGATTTCAATGTTAAACAACAAAAGATAATTGCTGTCCACTAATGATTTGTGGAAGTGGAAGGGGCAATCGGGAGTCGCTCCCGTTTCATAATGGAAGACACCGGTAAATGCATGTTTCTAACCTGTTCGTTATCTCCTAACTAGTATCATAAAAATTGTCGGCAACAGCTTTTGATAATCGACAGCCTCGACGAAACTAATTGATAGTAATCGTGGGTGCTCAACTGTTGATCAGTATACAGGCAGCGGAAGGAGTTGTCTGTCACCACATAATGAATGACCAATTTTGTAAGGTCAGGAAACTTTCTTTTAGATGGCCATTTGCGTATCGTTAACAACTTTTTTAACAGGTGTTTTCTATTTTGAGTATCTGTGTTCTGTGTTACAGATGCACCGGAACTTCCAAAAGGAAACCTGAGTAGAAAATTTGTAAAGCATGGAATAAAAAAACGCACTTAGATTTTATTTCAGGTTTATTTGATCGGCGGCCATATTCTGGGCTTATAATACTTAAATGTAGGTTTTATGCAGTGGATCACAGTATGGGTGCCTATAAGATAAGAATAATTTTAGAGAGGGCTCTTGCATTTGTGGAAAGCAACTCATCTCAGGCTTTGAAATATTTTAGAACGAAAACAATAAAAAACTACAAAAGAATTCAGAACGCAGTAAAAATGCTCATTTCGCAATTCCCACAGTGCTGAAGAAATTATTTTTTAAATGACATGAAGTACTTTCTCCAATCCCTATTCTTCTTTTTTTTTCCATTTGAGAACAAAAAACCTTTGTTTTTTGACATTTTATACAAAGAACGGGCAAAAGTGTATACTTGTCATAAATAAGTCACTGACTAGAAGTAGATTAGTTCCAAAACTTTACAGTTATTTTTCCTCACGCTTCGTCCCTTTTCTCATGGAACTGTATTCTCTCCCCATCTTAAATAATTACAAAATTATATTACTTGATAAAAAATTAATAAATTAGGCCCCACTGTGGACGAGTGGATAAAACACTCAACATACAACATAGTAAGATGGCTGAAGTGTGAAGGTCCAGGGTTTTGTCCTGCCGTTCGAAGTTTTGGACGGTTTTCTCCATTGCACTCCTTCTAAGCAGATAACTCTTGGGTAGCTTTACCTTAACACAACACAAGAGCATTAATGTTGTCGTCGTGTCCATGGATAGACCATGGAAAGAGTGGTGCCAGTTCCCCCGAGGGGGTTGGACTTCTACTTGTTGGTCCCTAATTTTGAACCAATTTCAGATGAGGGACCAACCACCACCTGAAATCGGCACCCCCAGAGGTATCGTTTAACAACTTGGAGGACATTGGAGCCACGACGGATTTTACGTGCACCAGCTCCCATTAGCGTACACGGTACAAGAGCATTAATAAATCACCAATATAGCTCTTATATGTTCGTGATATAAGTAGTATTATTTCTAATAAAAGCGTTTTCAGCCATTAATGGAGCGCTTGATTTGTAAAAAAAGGGTATTTTTTATTTCATATATTGAAGTAATTAATGAATTTTACATTCCAGTTGAAATGTAGCATTTATTTTCATCTTTGGTTTGAGTGTTTATACAAATAATTATTGAATCATTTGTATAATGAATGTAAAAGAATGTAGGAATCGCTGAATATTACACAAGTAGAAGAAAAGGACGGCCAAAAAATTTTAAAATATTTTGCAAGAGGGGCTCAGACCGTTGGTTTTTAGAGGAGAAAAATTAAAGGCCATAGTGTCAATTTAAGTAGTTTAATTTTGATTTTTAAGATATGCGAGAAAAAGCAGCTCATGCCATTTTGCATTTGGAGTTTTGCATGCCATGCCATGCCATTCCAAATTTAGATCCTCATTAAAGGGAAAAAATTTTCGAGCATTGACTTACTCTGGTACCCTTAGTCGAGAGCATTGACTTAGTCTAGACTTGGTCGAGTACCCTTTTCTAGAAAAGGGTGGAAGAAAACTACAACTCCATATCTGTACTATGTGTAGTGGCGTACACAAATAGTGTGTGGGGGATTCAACTTCCCCCGACCTTTGTGTCCATGCATTTTAAACATAAAGTCCGAACACTTTAAACATAACATTACTTTCATACTCCCTTCTCTTACAGGAAGTCAGTGTACACCACTGATTATGCATCTGCACATTCTTTGTAAGTGCATAAAATGTTTGTAAGTAATTACAAAAAATAAAAGAAAAAGAAAAAACAGGCCTTTTGCTTGAAATTACCTAAGTGATATGATAATTTTAAGATATTAGAGGGTGCCCCCAAAAGGGATGTTTGCTTCAAAGTGGCTTTTTGAGGCCCAGATCAAGTTTTTCTAGAATACAAATAAAGGGAACACAGGGTCATTAGTTAAAGAACTTTGACTCTAAAAATACTGGCATATAAATTTAACTGTTACAAATCAGCTGTACATATTGTAATACAGCGGATCTATGGGTGAGCTGTTAGCTGTTTTCTAAGCAGTAAGCAGCTTATTTGTTTTCTGATTAAACAGTGCTGGGTGATCCGTTTAAAATATTAGATGCGCAAATCTGAAGAGTTATAATAAACAAAACAACAACAAAAAAGAGGTTGGGAAAATAGCTGTATGGATTTTGAGGCCCCTGCGTGTGGAGGCCCCGGGCATTCGCCCCGCCATGCCTCCCTAAAATGCCTCCCATGCCTCCCGCCATGCCTCTCCATGCCTCCCGCCATGCCTCTCCATGCCTCCCTAAACACATGCCTCCCTAAACACCTCCCTAAACACATGCCTCCCTAAACCCTCCACAAAACTTGTACACATAGTACTCCTCTTTCCTCTTCTTTTTACGGCACTGCTCCTCTCCTCTCCTCTCCTTTTCTTCTCTCCTCTCCTCTTCTCTTCTCTTCTCTCCTCTCCTCTCCTCTCCTCTTAAGATTATCGGCATCTTCTCATTTCATCATCTTAAGATCATCGGCATCTCCTCTCCTCTTAAGATTATCGGCATCTTCCCATTTCATCATCTTAAAATCATCGGCATCTCCTCTCCTCTCCTCTTCTCTCCTCTTCTCTTCTCTCCTCTCCTCTCCTCTTCTCTTCTCTTCTCTTAAGATTATCGGCATCTTCTCATTTTATCATCTTAAGATCATCGGCCTCTCCTCTCCTCTCCTCTCCTCTTCTCCTCTCCTCTCCTCTCCTCCTCTCCTCTCCTCTTCTCTTCTCTTCTCTTCCCTTCTCTTCTCTTCTCTTAAGATTATCGGCATCTTCTCATTTCATCATAAGATCATCGGCATCTCCTCTCCTCTCCTCTCTTCTCTTCTCTCCTCTTCTCTTCTCTTCTCTTCTTTTCTCTTCTCTTCTCTTCTCTTAAGATTATCGGCATCTTCTCATTTCATCATCTTAAGATCATCGGCATCTCCCCTCCTCTCCTCTTAAGATTATCGGCATCTTCTCATTTCATCATCTTAAGATCATCGGCCTCTCCTCTCCTCTCCTCTCCTCTCCTCTTCTCTCCTCTCCTCTCCTCTTCTCTCCTCTCCTCTTCTCTCCTCTTCTCTTCTCTCATTGGCAACTCCTCTCCTCTCCTCTTCTCTCCTCTTCTCTTCTCTTCTCTTCTCTTAAGATTATCGGCATCTTCTCATTTCATCATCTTAAGATCATCGGCCTCTCCTCTCCTCTTCTCCTCTCCTCTCCTCTCTTCTCTCCTCTTCTCTTCTCTTCTCTCCTCTTCTCTCATCGGCCTCTCCTCTCCTCTTCTCTTCTCTTCTCTTCTCTTCTCTCCTCTTCTCTCCTCTTCTCTTCTCTTAATATTATCGGCATCTTCTCATTTCATCATCTTAAGATCATCGGCCTCTCCTCTCCTCTTCTCCTCTCCTCTCCTCTCTTCTCTCCTCTTCTCTTCTCTTCTCTCCTCTTCTCTCATCGACCTCTCCTCTCCTCTTCTCTTCTCTTCTCTCCTCTCCTCTTCTCTTCTCTTCTCTTCCCTTCTCTTCTCTTCTCTTAAGATTATCGGCATCTTCTCATTTCATCATAAGATCATCGGCATCTCCTCTCCTCTCCTCTCTTCTCTTCTCTCCTCTTCTCTTCTCTTCTCTTCTTTTCTCTTCTCTTCTCTTCTCTTAAGATTATCGGCATCTTCTCATTTCATCATCTTAAGATCATCGGCCTCTCCTCTCCTCTCCTCTCCTCTCCTCTTCTCTCCTCTCCTCTCCTCTTCTCTCCTCTCCTCTTCTCTCCTCTTCTCTTCTCTCATTGGCAACTCCTCTCCTCTCCTCTTCTCTCTCTCTCTTCTCTTCTCTTCTCTTAAGATTATCGGCATCTTCTCATTTCATCATCTTAAGATCATCGGCCTCTCCTCTCCTCTTCTCCTCTCCTCTCTTCTCTCCTCTTCTCTTCTCTTCTCTCCTCTTCTCTCATCGACCTCTCCTCTCCTCTTCTCTTCTCTTCTCTTCTCTTCTCTCCTCTCCTCTCCTCTTCTCTTCTCTTCTCTTAATATTATCGGCATCTTCTCATTTCATCATCTTAAGATCATCGGCATCTCCTCTCCTCTCTCCTCTCCTCTCTCTCTTCTCTCCTCTTCTCTTCTCTTCTCTCCTCTTCTCTCATCGACCTCTCCTCTCCTCTTCTCTTCTCTTCTCTCCTCTCCTCTCCTCTCCTCTCCTCTTCTCTTCTCTTAAGATTATCGGCATCTTCTCATTTCATCATCATAAGATCATCGGCATCTCCTCTCCTCTCCTCTCTTCTCTTCTCTCCTCTTCTCTTCTCTTCCCTTCTCTTCTCTTCTCTTAAGATTATCGGCATCTTCTCATTTCATCATCTTAAGATCATCGGCATCTCCCCTCCTCTCCTCTTAAGATTATCGGCATCTTCTCATTTCATCATCTTAAGATCATCGGCCTCTCCTCTCCTCTCCTCTCCTCTCCTCTTCTCTTCTCTCATCGGCAACTCCTCTCCTCTCCTCTTCTCTCCTCTTCTCTTCTCTCATCGGCAACTCCTCTCCTCTCCTCTCCTCTCCTCTTCTCTTCTTTTCTCTTCTCTTCTCTTCTCTTAAGATTATCGGCATCTTCTTATTTCATCATCTTAAGATCATCGGCCTCTCCTCTCCTCTTCTCCTCTCCTCTCCTCTTCTCTTCTCTTCTCTTCTCTCCTCTTCTCTTCTCTTCTCTTAAGATTATCGGCATCTTCTCATTTCATCATCTTAAGATCATCGGCCTCTCTTCTCCTCTGAGCACGCGAACTCCCAAGGTAAAATATATAAAATAAACACATTGAAAAATTATATTTTTTTAATATTAAGTACACTTCCAGATTTTTTGTGTATTTAAAACGGGGGTTTTACTCTCTTCCCCTTCCCTCCACTATTATTAAAATACGCTTATGATAGCTAATGCACTGTGTGTAGGTTACTACAGCGCAGCCTTTTATCGATCGCTCGTGCGAACGGAAAAATTCCCTTCTGATCCGCTTTCTGAGAACAGAAGCGGAGCGAATTGAGAAGAAGTAGGGCTCTACTGATATCATTCGTTCGCACATTTTCGGTGTGCACAAGGTACCTTTTTTGCGGATTTCTCTTCCGGATTTTCCCTTGGTTTGTTACGTTCGGTTAGTTAATCCATTTTTATTTCATTTTCTTATTATTTTCTTCATTTCTATCCTTTTTCACTAGAATATTTTTTTTTCTTTTTTACAAGCTAGTGTAACTAATTAAGATGGGAGCAAAAGAAGTGTTTCGGAGCTAAAGCAAGGACAATTTTCAATACTATCCTTTGACAAAAAATTGAAATAAAATGAATCAAGACTGCACCTTTGCTAACACTTATCTTGGTGACGAAATGTAAGACAAAATATTACTTGTTTTCTTTCAGTTGCGTGCATTGTTTTCCTTTAACTGCTGGAAACGAAAATCTATTTTAATTTGTAAGGTGCATCGTATCTGTATATTTCATTTTCGACTTTTTTTTTTTTTTTTCTGTAAATCTCCATTTAAATAACCCACTAGCCGCCACTGTCTGGATGATCCCTCGTAATTCGAGGGCATTTGAGGAGAACTGAATGTACACGTGAGATTTTTTTTCTCATATGCTTCTACTTGGTCTTTAAGATTGGCTTTCATTCCTTATATTTTAATACTCTGCTGTACTTGTCTTTTTAAAAAGTTGCATATTTGTACTGTAAAAACTGCTTTAAAGTCTGTGTTTTTGGTTCTCCTCGGCAAGAGAACCTTCAAGTTAAGGTTAGAAATATTGTACTTTTGCAATTTTCTATAGTGCTGAATGCTAATGATGAATTTTGAAATAAAAATTCATGTTTAAAATTTTACAGTGCTTAAGGTTGTTCTTTTAATACGTTAAGTAATAATACAAGTTTTGAGCATCTTCTTAAATATATATATATATATATATCCGTTTATATCAGAAACTGGAAAAGAATACAAAATGTCTTGTATTTCAAATGCCAGCAATTTTTTTTAAATGCCCGAAAAAAATTCATTTTGATCCGTTTGATAATCGGGACGGGTCAGTAAAATATTCGAATTGTAGAAAATGAATGCCATCATACGTACATTCATTATTAGCTGGTGTGCAATCCATCGAACTGCAAATCGCTAGACGAGATACATGGTAAATAAAGCAAGTATAAATTAGTGTTGACCTGACATAAATATTAAATACAGTTCATTCGGCTGCTGAAGAAGAATAAAACTTTCTTGTATCACTGACGTATGCCCAACCCCCAATAGAGGGAACTAAAGCCCCCCTTGAAGGTGGAGAGTTAAAAGGGATTTTTTTTTAAAATAGAAAATTATCAGTTAATGAATTAAAATATTTTATTCTTAAAATTTGTCCTCAGATTATTTCTATCATATTTCCCCCCCCCCAAAAAAAAATTCTTTTAAATAAGTACTTGCATTTAGTATCGCAAGTTATATGAAGTGCAGTTGAACTCGATTACAAAGTAGATGAAAATACCAGATCATTATTAATAAATCTACATAACTAATTACGTCGATAATGGACTTCTATGGGTAAATGGTATGGCGTTCTATGGACATATGGTACAGAAGGTTTTGACGTTAAAAGAAAGTAGCTATAATCAGCAAACAAGCCAAACTGAAATCAAGAAAGGAAGGGGGGATTTTAAGGTATTTTAAATAATTGTATGATATTACAGATTTTTGTAGCACATTTATGGGTTTTCCCCCTTCCCCTTTTTGGGAGGAGGTGTGGGGGAGGGCGCAAAATCTTCAGTTGACCCCGGGCGCTAGTAACCCTAGCTACGCCTCTGGACTGCAGTGGGTAAGAGGGCATTCTCGTCGCGAATTTTACGACTTTTGAAGTAAAACTTCTTTAGTCGCGACTAGGGCGTAACTCAGATTTTTTTTTCTGACGGAAGTAACGCTCAGTAAAGGAAGTGACGTATATGTCATATACTCCACGGCAAGCGCGCCTGAAAAAGAAGAGCCACGGAAAATCCCATTTTCGACCGCTCGCTCCTTTCGCCGACTTCATTGTTGAAAATGCATTATCATTATTATCATTATTTAGTTTTTCTTGAGATAGCAACGTTATCCACAAAATATGTATTTAAATATCTCGTTTTGCCGATGGCAACTAGCTGTAAAATTCTATACTCTCTGAGGAGTTTGTGAAGATTTCCGTTGGGAAATAACTTTTGAATTAAATTGTTTTTAAGAGGTCTAACGTTTATTTTCTTGATTGTGTATCAACGTTATCCACAAAATATGTATTTAAATATCTCGTTTTGCCGATGGCAACTAGTTGTAAAATTCTATACTCTCTGAGGAGTTTGTGAAGATTTCCGTTGGGAAATAACTTTTGAATTAAATTGTTTTTAAGAGGTCTAACGTTTATTTTCTTGATTGTGTATCGTTAGATTGTGGCTAGTACTTATTTTCAGACATAGAATTATTACTGCCGTGGTAGTATTTGATGAACATACAAATGCCAAACGCGTTTTAAAATAAACGACTTGGTGCAGTGATTAATATTTGGCGTCCGCTTACTAGAAAGCTGGGTTAGTATTTTGACTAACTCTTGATACGCTTTAACATTCATCTTGTAAAAATACGGGGAACCTGTTAGGCAAAGAAACGGCGATTTCTCGCCGTTTCTTTGAGACATCAATCTTTATATATCAATAAGCGTTTTGAAGGTACATCGAACATAATATTTTACATGTAATCCCAACCTCACAGGAGGTTGTCGATAATCCTTATTTTTAAATGAATAATATACAAGGTTTTGGAAAAGCACAAAGAAATGGAACCTGTCTGCAATCGAACCGAAAAAGTAGTTGGAAACGTCAGTTTAAGAACACTTTTCCTGGATTCTAACCCAACTTCAAGACAGAACAACGGTTTAAGAACAAGGAGATTGAACACCACAATTAAAGGGACAATGGCTGCAAATGTACCTAAACAGCAGAGGGAAATTTTCGTTTAAGAACACTGTTGGTGGATCATACTTCGATCCACGAAGGTAAATTTGTATGAGGGGACACTTCGCTTAGAAAGTTGGATAACGCCGTTGTTGCAAACAGATGGCGCTAAGCACACTGGGTAACTGCGCATCTCAGGTTGTTTATGCGGTGGCAGAGTGTCGGGCAAAGTTCCTGCCTGGCCGCCGATTGCGAAAGCCACAGCAGAATGCGCGCGTCGTGACGTTGGCGTGGTGACGATGGTCAGGATCTGCAGAGACAACTCAACCGTGCTCGCTATATAACCGTGGTATATAAGCAAGTGCTGCTGCGACAGCAAATATACCTGTTCTGAGTTAATAAAGTTTCCTAGTTTATGAATGCGTACTCATTTTTAAAGTCCCTGCTCTAAGTTATCTGAATTAAGTTTAAACGGCGTGCTGGTTAGAAGATAAGTAGAACTCCAGCACCCGTAGTGGTGACCCGTCGTTTCTACAAAGTTTCTACAAGTTCCTTGAAAAGCGCCGAACTGGCTGTACGTCTGTGTTTGTCGGATGAATGAAATGGTGACTCCCGGTCCTGCATTTTGAAGCAACTAAGACTGGCAAAAACTACGAAGTGCCACGGGCTGAAATCTATCAAGGTGAATTTCTGCTGATGTTCTGGAGGTTTGATTTCTGCTAACTACCGGGGACTGTCATATTTTAGTAAAGGTTCTGCCTGCTGTTGGATCAAGTTTGAAAGGTGAGCTGAATTTCAAAATTTTCCTACTATGCCAGGTGACGGGGAACAGGCGGTGGCTGAAACACATAAGGTTGGCTTAAAACTACCTCCCTTTTGGGAAAAACACCCAGAATTATGGTTCGCAAACATTGAGGCGCAGTTTGTTGTTTCGGGTATTACACAAGATAATACCAAGTACTACTCAATTATATCTGCATTAAATTCAGATGTGCTGTCATATGTTAGCGACATAGTTTTACAACCACCGGAGGGTGATAAATACGAAACACTTAAAAAAATCTGATGTGTCCAACACATGACTTCCTTGCACGTCCATTAGATCAAAAATATTTTCGACGCACTTCCTCTAAATTTATTTGTTTGAAAGAGATAAAATATCAATAATAGTAAGGTTTAGCGATTTCTAGCCAAATATTTCGATATCGCCAAGCTGAGTCCAATTTGAAAGATTTCCTTCTGACACTTTATTTGGCGATATTTCACCAAAAGCCGACAAACTTGAGATAGTCAGCGAGATTTTGGGGATAGCCAAAGTAGTCATTGACCACAGACTTTCAATGAATTGAATGCATCTATACACCTCAATGTATTCAAAGTCATTTGGCTCACCATGTAAATAAATTCTCAGTCGATTGCTGTCAAAAAAGATATTGAAAACAGTTAGATATTAAAATAGTTCTAAATACAAAGTTAAAAAATCTACGGGTTAAAGTTTTAGAGTTATACAAAATAGGAAATAATTTTAGGCGCCAAATTTGGCGATATTTCGGCGAAACTCGTCAATGTCGACGACATTTGGCGAGATTTTAAGCATGAACCAAACAATGACAGATTATCGCCAAATTTGGCGATATTTCGCCAAAACTGGCCAAGAACGATAACAAATGGCGATACTTTGGGCATGGACCAAATGACTGACTATCGCCAAATTTGGCGATATTTCGCCCAAACTCGCCAAGGTCGAGGACAGACGGCGAGATTTTGGGCATGTACCAAACAATGACTGTCTACAGTTGTATTATATTGAAGATGTCCATAGACATTAAGGTACTGAAATTCTTTTCGGTGGTCCTGTAAATAAACTCTCCAGTAGATTGGAACCAAAAATCGAGATGCACAACTAGATGTTACAACATTCTTATATATGAAATTTCATAATAGTTTTTGAGATTTGAGAGTTAAATATGCACACACATACACCAAAAGTCGCCAAGCTTGGCGACTTTTGGCATAGTTCTTGAGGGAGGCACGTGACCGTGGTCGGACCATTACTTAACTTATGTGGTAGGACGGTATTGTGCTTGAAATGGATGAATGCCCCTAAAATTGCTATTGACCGTAATGTATTGGAAATCTTTTGAGTGTTCCTGTAGCAGAACTATAAATGATAAAGACACTTTTTTTAATGGAGAAATTCATTTTCTAACTCTTTACAGCATATATCACTTCTGAGTCGTTTGAAATAGCCCAATACCTCTAAAAAACGCTTTGATGAATTTCGGCCCATAGAGCGTAATGTATTTCGAATCTTTTGGGCGGTCCTGTAGATAAACTATTCAGTCGAATGGAACCGAAAAGGGAGGTGCACAACTAGATGTTACAACAATCCTAAATATAAAGTTTCAACATTCAACGCCTAACAGTTTTTGAGATATGCGAGTTTAATGAATTTCGGCCCATTGAGTGTAATGTATTTCGAATGTTTTGGGCAGTCCTGTAGATAAACTATCCAGTCGAATGGAACCAAAAGGGGAGGTGCACAACTAGATGTTACAACTATCCAAAATATGAAGTTTCGACATTCTACGCCTAATAGCTTTTGAGTTAGGCGAGTTTAATGAATTTCGGCCCATAGAGCGTAATGTATTTCGAATCTTTTGGGCGGTCCTGTACATAAACTATCCATTCGATTGCCACCAAAAGGGGAGGTGCACAACTAGATCATAGAACAATCCTAAATATCAAATCTCAACATTCTACGACCAATAGTTTTTGAGATATGCGAGTTACATACATACGTACGTACGTACATACGTACGTACGTACAGACGGCATGGAAAAACTGGCCACAGTAGACTCGCCACTGGTCAAAATGAGTTGCAGACGCGTTAATATGATCGTGCAT
The DNA here is from genome assembly GCA_038373885.1 of Cheiracanthium punctorium. NCBI lineage: Eukaryota > Metazoa > Arthropoda > Arachnida > Araneae > Cheiracanthiidae > Cheiracanthium > Cheiracanthium punctorium. The sequence goes on from JAWZYV010011077.1 coordinate 201,544, forward strand.
GCTAGCCTACGATGAGATGCATCGAAAATTTTTTTTAAATTAAATTTAGAGGTAGTCAAAATCGGTTTTTATGTCGAAATTTGGCCCCCAAAAGTTTTCGGGATCACATTACTTCCTTATACTACGTACAAGGAAGTAAAAAGGTTAATTACGGACTTTTCAGACTCCGAACAACGTCGACTCAAAACGTTACTTTCAGATCTGGTTTTGGGGGACGATAAGCCGTCTCAGTTACTCCAGCGAATGAGACAATTGGGAGGCACAGGTTTTGATGACAAATGTCTTAAAACTCTGTGGTTACAACGTCTACTATTACAAATGCAGACAATTTTGTCCATCTCCGACGATACTTTGGAGAAATTAGCCATAATGGCGGACAAAATCCATGAAACCACTGCAGGCACTGTCGGCTTACTGCAAACTGATAAGGCAACTGTTTCCCCTGAAATCAGTCAGCTACAAACCCAAATCTCTGAATTAACCAAGAAAGTCGAACGTCTTTCGCGCCCCCGCCACAGATACAATTCTCAGCATAGGAGCCCTTCCCGTAGACAACACTCAAACAGCCGACAGAAATTCCATGATAGGTGTTGGTATCACTTTAAGTTCGGCAGCGCGGCTAAACGTTGCAAATCCCCTTGTTCATTTAAAAAATCGGGAAACGAGCAGTGAAATCGCATTACCTGGCGCAATGCGATTTCAAAGTCAGCAACAAAAGCCGCCTCTTTGTGTTCGACCCTATGACAAACTTAACATACCTAGTTGACAGTGGTAGTTATGCTTGTGTCGTGCCACGATCGAGTTTTTCGTCGTTGAGAAATGCCACTGGCAATATTACCTTGTATTCGGCTAGTGGATCTCCGATCAAAACGTACGGGGTCAAATTGCTCACTTTAAGTTTGAGCTTTCGCAGAAAGTTTTCATGGCATTTTGTAATTGCCGATGTAACCAAACCAATCATAGGTGCTGATTTTCTTAAGCACTTTGGCTTACTGATAGACTTAAAACATGCTCGTCTTCGTGATAGCCTCACCAACTTGACTACTACAGGTAAACCCGTGACTGATAAATCTCTTGTAACTTTAATTGCTAGTAACTCCTCATACAGAGAAATCTTAGAAAAGTACAATGAGGTGATTCGCCCATACCCTTCCAAGAGGGTTATTAAACATAATACAGTTCACAGAATTATTACAAACGGGCAACCTGTTTTTGCTAGGCCGCGAAGGTTAGACCCTTTAAAATTAAAATTCGCAAAAAAAGAGTTCGAATACATGTTGGAACAGGGTATATGCAGACCTAGTACGTCAAACTGGTCTTGCCCACTACATTTAGTACCCAAAGCATCAGGTACAGAATTCCGCCCAACAGGAGATTATAGAGCTCTTAACAGAATCACTGTACCAGACAGGTACCCGCTGCCACATATTCAGGATTTCTCAAGTCAGCTACATAATAATTTTTTTTTTCAAAAATTGACTTAGTGAGGGCCTATCATCAAATTCCCGTCCACCCAGACGACGTACACAAAACAGCAATCACTACACCCTTCGGGATGTATGAATTTTTATTTACCCCTTTCGGTTTGGCTAATGCGGCACAAACTTTCCAGAGGTTTATAGACGAGGTCTTGCGAGGTCTCGATTTCACATTCGCATATTTAGACGATATCCTAATAGCAAGTAGTTCCGAGGCGGAACACAAACTGCACCTCGAAAAGGTATTTGAGCGCTTGACGAACTACGGAATTCGTATAAATTTAGATAAGTGCGTTTTTGGAGTTCCTGAACTCCCTTTTCTCGGATATCTGGTGAATAAAAGTGGTATTAGACCCCTTCCCGACAAAGTCAAACCTATTCTGGACTGTCCGTTGCCGCAAACTGTAAAGCAACTCCAACGTTTCTTGGGTTTACTTAATTATTATAGGCGTAGCATAAAGCAGGCCGCACACATGCAGGCTCCGCTAAATGAAATGCTTAAAGGTGTTAAACACAAAAAATCCACCGCGCTTGAGTGGAACGAGACACAAATAGCAACATTCGAGCACTGCAAACAACAGTTGGCTAATGCTGCGCTGCTGGCACATCCCGACCCCGAGGCCCAATTACTGCTTTTTTGTGACGCAAGCGACGTAGCAGTGGGCGCAACCCTGAACCAGTACAAAAAAGGGTCAAAGGCTCTTGAATGCGAGCCCCTTGCATTTTTCTCAGCAAAACTCTCCCCAGCTCAACAAAAATGGTCCACTTTTGATCGGGAGCTTTATGCGATCTATTCTGCCATAAAACATTTTAAACACATGTTAGAAGGTCGTCATTTTGTGATTTTCACAGATCACAGGCCTCTAACATTTGCATTTAGGCAGAAACCAGACAAATGCACGCCCCGTCAATTGAGACATTTAGACCTAATTGGACAGTTTAGTACTGACATACAGTACGTAAAAGGGTTAGAGAACACACCCGCTGATACGCTGTCTAGAATCGAGGCGATCCAAATGCCTAGCGTTTTGAACTATGCTGAAATTGCAAGGGCACAGGAAACTGATACTGAATTGCGAAACTTGATAAATTCAGAGACTGGGTTAAATCTAAAAAAAATTACCCTATTCAGTAATGTGCGATGTATCGGGCAAAACTGCGCGCCCTTGCATCCCTTCTCAATTCAGGCAAACTGCTTTTGAGATGCTTCACAAACTGGCACACCCTGGTGTCAGAGCATCCATTAAATTAGTAACAGCACGATTTGTCTGGAATTCCATTAAAGCGGATGTAACGCGGAGGACGCGTGCTTGTATACCCTGTCAAAGAGCTAAAATCCACAAACACATTACTAGCCCGGCGGGTAAAATCGAAGTACCCAACAGGAGATTTGACCATGTGCACATCGATCTGGTCGGCCCACTTCCGCCTTCTCGTGGTTATACATATTGTGTAACAATGATTGATAGGTACACTCGTTGGGTTGAAGCTTGTCCAGTTTCCGATATTTCCGCTGAGACAGTGGCTAGGAATTTTTACACACACTGGATTGCTCGTTTCGGTGTACCCAGTAGAGTTACTTCCGACCAGGGGAGACAGTTTGAGTCCCGCCTATTTCACTCATTTACACAATTATTGGGTGCAAAACACATTCATACCACCGCCTATCATCCCCAGTCTAATGGTCTTGTGGAAAACTGGCATAGGACCTGGAAGGCTTCTCTTCAAGCCCATCTTACGGATCCTGGATTTGCCGATCGTTGGACGGACGTCCTTCCTACAACTTTGCTTGGACTGCGTGCTGCGTTCCGAGAGTCGATCAAGGCTTCTACTGCGGAACTGGTGTATGGCGTTCCCTTACGGTTGCCAGGGGAATTTTTCACACCCACCAGCGTCGACGTCAACGCTGCAGACTTCGTCCGTCAACTGAAAGAGATTATGAGTGCCATTTCGCCTTCTAAGACAAGCAACCATGGTACTCGAAGTAGAACTTTCATTCCGCAAAATTTGCATAACTGCACTCATGTTTTCGTGCGACATGATGCTGTGCAACCTCCACTGAAGCCACCGTATGATGGACCGTACCCGGTACTGGACAAGTCAGAAAAGGTTTTTACAGTCCGAAAAGAGAACAAGGACATTTTCGTCTCTATCGACAGGTTGAAACCAGCGTATATTGTGCAAGAACAGCAGCCACCGTTGCTCAGCAGCAAGCTGTCGGAGCCGAAACAGGAATCAAGCACAAAAGCTTTGCCTCTCCCAGCAACACCTGTACGACTTTCCCGATCAGGTCGCAGAGTTCATTTCAGGTACACTAAGTAGACCTGAAGCGGTAACGTTCCCACTGGGAAGGGGGTACTGCGGTGGCAGAGTGTCGGGCAAATTTCCTGCCTGGCCGCCGATTGCGAAAGTTACAGCAGAATGCGCGCGTGGTGACGTTGGCGTGGTGACGATGGTCAGGATCTGCAGAGACAACTCAACCGTGTTCGCGCTATATAACCGTGGTATATAAGCAAGTGCTGCTGCGACAGGCTGGGACGAAGCCGTCCTGTTAGGATGAAGCACATGTCCCCAAACCAACCAACCAACCAACCAACCAACCAACCAACCAACCAAAGCTGCGACAGCAAATATACCTGTTCTGAGTTAATAAAGTTTCCTAGTTTATGAATGCGTACTCATTTTTAAAGTCCCTGCTCTAAGTTATCTGAATTAAGTTTAGACGGCGTGGTAGTTGGAAGATAAGTAGAACTCCAGCACCCGTATTTATATTTCCATCGAGGCGAAGTAAATGGAGATCGTTGAATTATCAAAACTTCAAAAAATTAAATACATAGGCTTATGAGCGTGATATATAGTAATTACTGGTTTCAGATGTGTTTTAATTACATAATTGTCTTATAATACTATCTCGTAGTGAATATAGGCAATAGTTTCGAAGTGAAATGATATTATTATTTGTCAAATGCCAGTTGCATTGGCCGTTAGGCCATTAAACTCCTAAATATTATGTATGTCGTTTCTGTTATTATTTTGCCCAAAAGATGTTTTTTAAGAAATGTTAGTACGTAAGAAACAGACCCTGGCTGCAATCAATCCCAAACAATGGACGGAACCTGCAGTTTAAAAACATGAATACAGAATAATAATTCGAAACCTACTAGCAGACGAAATCGACGCTTAAGAACACTGTGATAGAAAAACACAACAGCAATTACACTACCTACATTCGAACCCCACAAACAGACGAAAACATCAATTAAAGAACACAGTTAAAGTATAATATACTAGACTACGGACATCCCCCCCTCCATTAGACCCAGCTTTCAGACGGAACAATGGTATACGTAAACAGTTAAAGAATAATACTACAACATGGACACTTCCTGGATTCTAAGTAATTATCATGAATTACCGATGATTCTTACTGGAGATTTTAATGTTAATTTTCGCTCTCAAGAATCTCAGTCGTTAGTTGATTTTTAAAAGAAAATTTGATCTAACTATGAATACTTCTCGACTTCAATCAACAACGCGTTTCGGTACAACGATAGAGGATGTATTTTCAAGAAAATTAGCAAATTTAGAGTTAAATTTATGTTTCACATTATAATTACCACAAACCTATAATTTCATACATAAAAATTATGATGACATCCAAGTACCTATTTCCAATGAATAATATGAATATAACATTTATATAATCTTTGTAAAGTACATGAATAATAAATATAATTAAATTATAATATGATATTTATTTTAAGTTTAATCATTTAAGTGATATGTGTCGTAAACGTCAAAGAATTTTTACTTCAATCGCGCGTAAAGATTACACGCATACACTTTTTTTAATAGCAATTCGGGGTTTACCGATAAAAGATTTCCGCACTAAACCGCAACTCCGCCCGCTATAAAATGGAGAGAGCAACGGAAGATTTTTTTCCCCGTATCAGTGCCGTCGTCCATTCAAATATGGTGGTACCTGCTAAAATGACCACTTTGGTAAAGAGATCGTCTGTCTATAGTGACAACTTTAATGCAATTTCGCTTTACTACCATCACACTTTACCACCTTTGTAAGGTGACCAGTTTTGTTCTTCCCAAGGGTAGTCCCATTAGACAGGTTCCACTGTACAAATAAAACTGGGATCACTGCTCCAGCCACTGTGGCGATAGCGAGTCAATAAAATGTGCCTCTCCTTCTGTTTAAAAATAAAAGCTCTATATCATTTTTGTAAATAGAGAAATTACGTTTAGTCCACAAGGATTCAATAAGTATTGGTGTAAATATTCTTGGTATATGTATATATATATATATATATATATATATATAACATTACAAATCAGAAGCCCGCTAAAATCCCACATTTCTAGAACTACACAGTTTTAATTCAGTTGGAACAAAGGAATCTGCTTTCAAAAGCTGCAATTACTACACGGTCCTTTGCAATTCCTTTGTAATTTTGTAGACGGTCCCCGCGTCCAGTCAATCTGGCGTCTTAAAAGCCATAACAAACCTTGAAAAACCGCTGCCCAGATTTTGGGATCTGTCAATAATTGCAACTTGCATGGATCATGTGAAATGACCTCAAAAGTTAATAAAAGGGGCTGATGCAGCCCAGCAGCGACTTTTTCGCGTGACAGCAACTGCCAAGGAAAGATGTATTGAATCACCCAATAAAATAATGTAACCGCAGTTCGACCGATTCTTCCACTGACAGTCATAGCGGCCCAAGGATTTTCACAGCTCGCTCCAGGGCTTTGCCGGCCAGCGAAGACCGGCCAGGATCCCACAATAACGGCCCTAAGCCAGAGTCCCGAGCCGCCTCGCCTAATGCCCAACCCCGAGAATGGGTCTCAAGCAGCCTCGCGTCCTCCGGCACACGACTACACCTTCCCGTAGCCGTTTAATGCTACACACAGAATAACATTTCCCTTTGCACTTTGGAAGGTGCCTGGCTCAAAACCAGTTCGCGTCCGCCGACCTAACTGTTCGGAGTTTTCCGTGCTTTCCTCCGAAACTTAGAGTAAATAGGGTTAGGCCCCTTAGAAAGACCCCCACGGAGTGCACCCCACCCATCCGCTTAGATTCCATGTGCAGATAATTGGCCGTAATCCTACAGCACGAAAACCAACCCTTTTCACTTTACATTCTTAGGACTGTGAATATATTTCTTGATATATTGGCGTGTTTAAAGATGTTACTCCTATTATCATTATATTATTTTATTATCCACAAAAAATTATTTTAAGTTACCTTTAAAAAAGCTAGTAAAAGCAAGCAATACAATAAAATTAGGTTTCATGAAAATCAAAATGAGTCGGTTGTTTCATTTTTCGCCGTCCCGTTATTCTTTCTTCCAGATTTTTTCAAGTATGAAATGCGTCAGCTTCCATTTTATGAATTTTTCTAGCTAACCAACCGAAACCTGAAAATTTTGCATTCCAAATTTTTCTGCGAGAATAACAGCACTGCAGTAATTGCTTGATTTTATTTTATTTTGGTAATACGAACAATTATCTACACGAGGGATCTAGGCCGAGTACGGGGTGCCCTACGTGGGGGGGGGGGGGGCTTTCTAAGGGACATCCGTATTTATGAGAAGTTTCGGAGAAAACTGCATAAGACTCCGAACAGCTAGATTGACGGACGTGCCCTGAGTTTGAACCAGACACTTTTCTTCTCCCAGTTGCGAGCACTATGCGCTCAGCCACTCGTCGGGCCTCCAGAAATTGGAGTTACGCGATTTGTGATGTTATGTGGCAAGCCTATACTAAAGGCATCTGCATTCTGGGGCGGTTGTCTTGGTCGGAGGATTTTTTCAGAGGTTTGACACGTATTCACGTTAAATCTGGAGAAAACCATCTGGAAAAACTCCAGATAGTTAGATCGAGAGTCGCGCGGTAGGCCCAAACGCGGGACCTTCACACTTCAACCATCTATCATGTCGAGTGTCTTATCAACTCGGCCATGGTGGGGCCCAGAAATTAGAATGTTGGATGCTCTTGCTTCATGAAACCATTTGCATGCAGAAGTGCCTTGGCAAACTCTTCCAATCGGCCGCATTGACTTTTCGGCCGTTTGGATTTGGATCCCGAACTAAATTTTTGCGCTGCTTCAAGAATTTTATCTTTGCTTCTAAAATACCTTTGAAAATACACTCAGGTAGTTGAGATTGTCTTGCAAATTGCACTTTTGACATTCCCCGACACTTTTTCCCCACTCTTAAAAAATTTTTCCCTTGGTCCTGTAGCGTAAGATAAAAAAAAAAATCTGATGTGTCCAACACATGACTTCCTTGCACGTCTATTAATTCAAAAGTGTTTTTTACGCACTTCCTCTAAACTTATTTGTTTGAAAGAGATAAAATATCAATAATAGTAAGGTATAGCGATTTCTAGCCAAATATTTCGATATCGCCAAGTTGAGTTCAATTTGAAAGATTTCCTTCTGACACTTTATTTGGCGATATTTCACCAAAAGCCGACAAACTTGAGATAGTTTGCGAGATTTTAGGGATAGCCAAAGTAGTCATTGACCACCACTGACTTTCAATGAATTGAATGCATCCATACACCTTAATGTATTTAAAGTCATTTGGCTCACCGTGTAAATAAATTCCTAGTCGATTGCTGTCAAAAAAGATATTGAAAACAGTTAGATATTATAATATAGTTCTAAATACAAAAGTTCAAAATTCTACGGGTTAAAGTTTTAGAGTTATACAAAATACGAAATAATTTTTGGCGCCAAATTTGGCGATATTTCGGCAAAACTCGTCAATGTCGACGACATTTGGCGAGATTTTAAGCATGGACCAACAATGACAGATTATCGCCAAATTTGGCAATATTTCGCCAAAACTCGCCAAGAACGATGACAAATGGCGATACTTTGGGCATGGACCAAATGACTGACTATCGCCAAATTTGGCGAGATTTTGGGCATGTACCAAACAATGACTGACTACAATTGTATTATATTGAAGATTTCCATAGACATTAAAGTACTGAAATTCTTTTTGGTGGTCCTGTAAAAAAACTCCAATAGATTGGAATCAAAAATCGAGATGCACAACTAGATGTTACAACAATCTTACATATGAAATTTCATAATAGTTTTTGAGATTTGAGAGTTAAATATGCACACACGTACACCAAAAGTCGCCAAGCTTGGCGACTTTTGGCATAGTTCTTGAGGGAGGCACGTGACCGTGGTCGGACCATTACCTAACTTATGTGGTAGGACGGTATTGTGCTTGAAATGGATGAATGCCCCTAAAATTGCCATTGACCGTAATGTATTGGAAATCTTTTGAGTGTTCCTGTAGCAGAACTGTAAATGATAGACACTTTTTTTAATGGAGAAATTCATTTTCTAACTCTTTACAGCATATATCACTCCTGAGTCGTTTGAAATAGTCCAAAAACTCTAAAAAACGCTTTGATGAATGTCGGCCCATAGAGCGTAATGTATTTCGAATCTTTTAGGCGGTGCTGTAGATAAACTGTCCAGTCGAATGGAACCGAAAGGGGAGGTGCTCAACTAGATGTTACAACAATCCTAAATATAAAGTTTCAACATTCTACGCCTAATAGTTTTTGAGATATGCGAGTTTAATGAATTTCGGCCCATTGAGCGTAATGTATTTCGAATGTTTTGGGCGGTCCTGTAGATAAACTATCCAGTCGAATGGAACCAATAGGGGAGGTGCACAACAAGATGTTACAGCTATCCAAAATTTGAAGTTTCGACATTCCACGCCTAATAGTTTTTGAGTTAGGCGAGTTTAATGAATTTCGGCCCATAGAGCGTAATGTATTTCGAATCTTTTGGGCGGTCCTGTACATAAACTATACATTCGATTGCGACCAAAAGGGGAGGTGCACAACTAGATCATAGAACAATCCTAAATATCAAATCTCAACATTCTACGACCAATAGTTTTTGAGATATGCGAGTTACATACATACGTACGTACGTACGTACGTACGTACGTACGTACGAACATACGTACGTACGTACAGACGGCATGGAAAAACTGACCACAATAGACCGGAGCCCCCGGGAAGGGAGGGGGAGAGTAGACAATTACAAGGCGAGCCTGGGTACTGAACGTGTGGAGGTGTTGTGACGTCACAAGAGAGGATGGACTTTTCTCCGTTAAAAGCATTAGAATCATACGGAAAAGTAAAAGAAACTAAGATGTTTTGTGCCTTTTATGGATACTAATGGTAAGTCAGCAATCTCTATTCTTAATACGACATACCTGATAATAGTTATTAAGGTATAGAGTATATAAAAATATAAAATTGCCGTATTTTGCGTTAGTTTTATTGATTTCTGTTCTTTTGTTCTAGCAATCATTATGCTTCCGTTTGCTGCGTCCCAGGCTGTAAGTAAAGCTAATTACAAAAGAGGAGAAAATGTAAAAGTTTTCACTTTTCCCAAGAAACGAAGAAAAGCGGGCCGAATGGACTAAAAATATTCCAAGAAAAAATTGGTCCCCAGGAAAAAATGCGTATGTTTGTATTGAGCATTTTCGAGATGAAGATCTTTTAAAAGACGATGCTATTTTAAAATCAGATGGGGCACTTTTAACTGTAAAAAGAAAGCATTATAAATTAGAACCGAATGCTATCCCGTGCATATTTTCGAGCTTACCAGCCTATATATCCGATATTACCAAAAAACAAGAAAGAACTGATCCTACTAAAACAAGAGAAAACGTTTAGGAAAAAGATATTGAGGAAACCGAAAAAAATAATGCAAAGGAAAATATAAATTCTTTTGTAATTAAGAAATGTATCAAGAGTTTCATGGCAATTCTATGTTAAGAAAATTTCACCTTTAATTATAAATTAAACGCAGATCCCCTTCCACTGCACATACCAAGTAGCTTAAGGTTCAATGCGGATCTCATGGCTGATTTATTTATTTAAAAAAAAAAAAAGAGAGAGAGAGAGACATCTATTTGCTGGATACTTAGAAAAACAAAAATATAGAAGGTATTTATTAAAGAAATATTTCCAACTAAACGGTTTATCGGAATTTGTTGAAAATTCTGAAATTAAGTATGAACACAGATTTGGAAATTAACTCAAAAAAGAAAATGTATTACTGCAATGCTAAAAACAATAACAAAAAAGTATATGTATTACTGCAATATATTTTACATGAAAACCCCTGAGAGCATTTAGGCAGTTTTACATATTCAAGAGTTATACTCACTAATTTTTAAAAATATTTAATTATGTATATTTCAAATGTCTCAATGTGATATTTGAAAGTCTTATCTAGAAAAAATTAAAGCAAACACTTGTAGTGCTTTCATGAAAAACTTTATAGTATTTGTAAGGTTTGGGTAAAAGCTTTTACTTTTTATTTTCTTGTTTTTTGTGCTTTAATTGCTTCTAATAAAATTTGACATTAGGAGTCTGTATAACATAATTATATATAGTATGTATTGTACAAGTTTTTAAAATATTAATTGTGGAAATTTCTGATTATATTCCTCGTGCTACTGTTTATTGACATTATTGATCAGATTTCTTCCATAGAATTCAATACAAACTCTTTGAAATCCCATCCTCTCTTGTGACGTCACGAAATGGCTTAAGATGACTATTTATGAATTTGGATATTTTTAACATCAATTCTTTCAAAAAGCTTATTAAAACGAACCAAAATTAAATAATGTATTTCAGTTTTTAAGTAAAATTAATAAAAATTATTATTTTTACTTAAAAATATATTTACTTTTACTTACTTAAAAATATGACTTTATGCTTATACAACGTATAAATTTAATTCATATACATATTATTTTAGATAAATGATAACATTGAGTAACCATTATATTATTTAGAATGTATTTGCTAGCCCGAAATGCAAAACATACTGCATACAATGCTAAAACTGCTTTAAATTCAGTACCAATTTATTTCATTAATTTCTGACAAAAAATATTGTTGATTCACTATTATTTAAGAACAAAGTGTTGTAAAACGAAAATGCTATTTCAATGCGTCATAAATTAAGCTACTCGTATTTATTGGCATTATTAATTCCATTTCTTCCATTGAACTCAATGTAAACTGTTCCAAATCCCATCCTTTCTTGTGACGTCACGAAAACCAGTACCCAGACCCCCTCTTGCTTTCTCCTCTCTCTTTCTTCAGTCGCGGCGACCCCGAATAGACTCGCCGCTGGTCAAAATGAGTTGCAGACGCGTTAATATGATCGTGCATGCTAGCCTACGATGAGATGCATCGAAAAAATTCTTAAAATTAAATTTAGAGGTAGTCAACATCGGTTTTTTTGTCGAAATTTGGCCCCCAAAATTTTTCGGGATCACATTACTTCCTTATACTACGTACAAGGAAGTAAAAATCGTTGTTAAACAGAAACGACCTCGTCTTTGAATAGAAATTTTTTACGTTGGAGTTGCTGGGACTTTGAAATATCGTCTTTAGAAAGAGATCGTGGTTAAACAGAGAGTCAACTGTATATACTGTGCTACTTTTTTAAATTTCAGTTCATGTGAAAATTTACAATTTTTTTAAAAACTTCTTTAATCCATAGTGTATTTCTAGCTCGGGGGGGGGCTCGAGCCCCCCCCCCGTGGATCCGCCATTGTTTTAACATATTTATCTATAAAACAATCGAACATCAGCCATCGTTCTGTCAGAAGCAGAGCGATATTCGAAGAGCGCAAATTTTACGGAGCGTATCACACGCTCGTCCCTAGAAAAGCTCTTCTGTAATTGGCTGTAGCTTTGCGGTCGCTGCGGAATATCTGTTCTTGTCAGATATTGCGCAAAACCCTCGGCCCTCGCTCCGCGGGGGCCGTGTTGCTCCACCACGTGGCGTCATTGCGGCGTCTTAGCGGTGCGGTACGGCCAGTATGAATCCGGCTTTATCTCGGCCGTCATTCCCACCAAACTATTTTTGCGTCAAATATGCTGGCAAACTGTTGCCAATCATATTCTGAAATATCAAAAATTTCATGTGCCTCGGCATATATCTTGACATAAAATCGCTCGTCTTGGCGGACCACCGTGAAAGTGCGTAAGTACCGTTAGTTTATTATAGTGATTATCCATATGAATTATTCATTAGATTAGATTTTTTATTATCCTCAATGAATATTTTTCAACGCTTATTTTAATGAAATATAATTATAGTTAATGAACATTATTTAATAATGATCAAATAAAAATGACTAAAAATAAGATATATAGAAATGTTAATTTTATTACTAGATCTTCAATTTTGTTTTTAGCTGATGAAAAATAAAGCATAAAAAATTTAAATTATAAATTTAATTTGCATATGAATGTAAATTAAGCCACTTTAATGTAAATCTCTAAATGTTTTGCATTTTTTTCTAAAAAAATTTTAGAAATGTGTCAAGTGACTTTTTAAAAGTATCTTTTAAAAAATATTTTTACTTAAAGAAATAAAACTTTAAATTGAATATATCATTGTGTAGTGGAAAGCTCACAGAAGTTTTCCTATTTTAAAGTAACTATTGAAAGTAATAAAACAGCAAATATACATGGTATTTGAAATAAACATTTTCAATAATCAATGTAAACTTGAATGTACACCCTCCAAAAAAAGTAGTCGAGCTAGAGAGAAATTTTCTACGTTGGTTTCGTATATTAAAAATTATTTATTATAGAATATAAATTAGACCATGTATAAATATGACATTCCATATTTCTGTCAAGTTGTGCGTTTTTCAAACACTCGATTATTATTCGCGAATCTAAAATAGGAAATTTCTCTTGCTCAAATACATTATTTGGAGGGTGTACTACAAGTTATTAAAAGTCATTTGATTTAAATACTTGTTTAAAATTTTAGTTAAGGCATTTTAAAAAAAAAACAATATTCCACATTATTATTTTCAAACTGATTAACTTTTTGCTTCTTAGTTAAAAAAAAAAAAAAAAAATTATTCCCGAATTTTCCGAACAACGTCGGAAATTTCTCTCTTGCTCGAATACTCTTTTTGGAGGGTGTACATTCAAACTGACAAATACCAGTATATCAGTTTATATTGTTTATTGGAAATGCTTGTTTCAAATACCATATATATTTGCTGTTTTATTAATATAGAGAGAGCGCGTTATACGCTCCTTACTATGTGAAGAATTAAGAAAACGTTGAATGTAGAGTCCGTCGTGAAGTAAAAACAACTTCCGAATAAAAACTTAACAAAATTTATTCAGGATGATTCGAGCATGTGAGCTCTACACGACACTAGCACAGAATTACAACATGCGGCCCCAAAGCCGCTGAAAGGAACACTGTCACACACGAGGGAGCAAGCTCTGGCAGTGAGCATGAGGCGAAGAAAAGAAGCTTGCGAAACCTTTGCCTTTGAAAGTTGTTTCCGTAGTACCTGGGCCCGAAGGGCCCTCACCTACGACTCATAAATGCTATACTAAAAAGAATGAGTACGCAATAAGTGTCCGGAGACTTAAATAGCTGGGAGAAAAATAAGGATGGACTTCTGGGGCCACTGGGGCTTACCATTGGTCCAAAGAGAAGAGGGCTTGGTGCTTAGTTGCCGTCCACTTCGGGAGCGGTCTTTGAAGTTTCTTGGCCATTTGAAAGATAATTGATGAAGAAAATTAGTTTTTCTTCTCTAGTTTTAAATTCCCTGATTTGATTAAGACAATATTTAAGAGATTTTAGAAGGTCACTAAGTGAGCAAACACCCAGTTCTTTTTCAATTTCCCTAACGGTCTGACTGAGTTCAGAAAGTGGCTAAGTGGAAGTTGTAGAATTTTTGTTACTATTAAGAAGGTTTTGGTTCTGAGTTCTAATAGGTTTGGGTTTGGGTAAATTAACTTTAATCGCGTTTGCATAGGAAGTAGGTTTAGTCTTGGGATATTTGGGGCAGCCTTTATAGCTCGCGGAATGGGCTCCTCCGCAATTACAGCAAGAGGCAGTTTGGTTTAGACCTTTTTGCGGGCAAGCTTTTAACTCATGGTTTTGGCCACAGAGGGCGCAGCGTGATTGAGCGTAACAGGGGCCGCATTCGTAAACGACAAACGAGTTGCACTCGTGCAACGAGTTTCTATATAAGGTGTTCGTAAAGGAAACTTAGTGCTTTCAGTTTAAAAACTACAGCGCTCGTATACAAAACTGAGTGCAATTATTTTCAAACGAAGTAAACTGAGAATGAATTGGGTTCGTTGAGTTTTACTTTCTGCACGTTGTTTTTGTTTAGAAATGGCGTCCGTTGTTATGGAATAGTAATGTTATGAAAAGTATTTTACGTTTGCTGAAGCTGCAAATATTAGTTTTTCGAGGAGGAAATTGAGCCATACGTTAGAAACTGCTACGAAGGTACATACTTTTTCAAAAGTAATCATTTTCTTGTATTTTTCATTTAAGTAAATTCAAAAATGCATGCTTTAGTGTCGAGATTGAAGTTGATTTAAACCGTTATTTGCGAAATTTGAATTTCTCTTGCTAAATACTTTTGAAAGAATGAAGTTTAAGTTGAAATTTCTAAATTTTGATATGTGCACTTCAATTATGGCCACTCTTTTCTTTTAAAAATCCTGTTGATTTTATATTGAGTATGTGCTAAAAACTCTCCTCAAGAAAGTTAACGCATTCGCGAATTGTAAACAAACACGTCTCCTAGGCGACGAAACTAAATAAACTGAAGTTGTTCGTAAAGGCAAAAGAAACTGATAACCACTGACAGCACTAAACACACACATTCCAGTTTTCTTACGAAAACTCGTGCAACGAGTTTGTCGTTTACGAATGCAGCCAGGAGTTCGCATGGTGAAAGAAGTTGCTGCATTTAAAACATTGAATTATTTTATTAAAGGGCCTAAATTTTTCGATTTTAATTTTAAAAATGAGGAGGGAATTAAGAGCGAAAATTTCTTGGTTTTTGGCGTTGTCGGGGAATTGGATTTGGAATAATGGGAGAGTTCGATTGTCTCTTCGTGAAGTTAACTGAGAGACTTTAATTGTGTCGAATCCATTACAATTTAAAGCTTCTTTGATCGAATCTGGTTCGGTATAAATTGGAAGACCTCGGATGATAACTTTTAGTAATTTCGGGTAATTCTTGGTAATAAAAAAGTTGATGTTATTTTCGGTGAGGGTGTTGATAATTTTATCGCTGGCTTCGTCCGTGTGGGGGATTAGATTAGGGGAAGGTCCCTTTGCATTGGCGTGAAAGTCTTTGTTGGCTTTTTCTCTTAAAATTCCATCATCTGTGATGGGGGTAATTGAGCGTATTTTAGTTTTTGGTCTGACTTTGGTCTTGGGTTCAGATGGATGCTCACTTAGCTCCATATTTTCTGATTCAATTAAATTTAAGGCATTAAAAGAGTCATTAGTCGTCACAGGTGAGGGTTCTTTCGGAATAGGAGAGCTAACTCTCTTAGCTTTTTTCGTAAGTTGAAATCCCTCCTCGGAAAGAAGCTTGCGAAACATGTGTCACGCGTCCTTTTATATCCGGTGCCGTCCTCCAGCGTTGCCAGATTCACTGGCTCTGCAACCTAGAGCACTCCTCTCAGCGTGCGCGAAGGGATGCGCAGAAGTTCCTCTGAAGCGTGCGACTGCCGACAGTCCGGGTCGGGAACGCACCGACTAGACGATCGCTAACTGTGGAGGACGCAAAAGTACTTCCCCTCCAGTGATCACGAAACATTCACAAATATTTTGAATTGAAACGCACGTGTAATCACAGCAGGAGTTGACGTGATGAAGGATGTTGGTTCAGTCACAGTCGGAGTTAGAGTTATGGAGAGTGTGGGCGTTGGCACCGATTCAAAGAGGTTTAACTTATGAGGCGCACATGTTCCCCGTTTTTGAAGCCAATGACCATGCCCCCTCACTATCCCAGAACATCCGATTTCGTCATTGGCATGCATGTAAATTTTCAAGAACAAAACAGCTGTATTTCCCATTTTTTACGGATTGTACGTAAGTTTACCTTAAAGCCACATCTTTAGGCATAATTTTAATCTTAATTCTGTAATACTTTTACTGTTTATTTTTAAATAATAATTATTTTTAAATACGTATTATTAATTGGACATCAATGGAGAGCGTTTCCATTACTTTGCTCGCTTTATTATTATTACTTTCTTTCATGTGAACTATTCCTTGAAAATCAATAATAGTCCTTAAAATTTTAAATGTTATTTGGTTAGCTACTGCATTTTATTTGAAACCTTATCCGTTTTTCCCCCCTCTTCTAAATGAAGTAAACAGTATTGATGGAAATTATTCAACTTTCATATTTCTTTCATTGCCTTAAACTGTTTGTCGATGGAAAATATTATGATCAATGACCTAAGAAGGTTAGGAATGGACGCGAGACACCTCCGCATCGTCTCGCGACACAAGACAGAGCCTTGTCTCGCGCGATTTTTCTCGCTTCGCATAAATTTACAAAATTTTCATTAAAATGGATGAATATGTATGTAATTAAATCTTATGGATATTTCATATTTTTCTCTTAAATAATTAATATTTCTAAATAAAATGTTTCATTTGTTATGTAAGGAAAGTATTGTAATCATGAAAAAATTCGACTTCGAGATTTTGGTGTTTTTACACGTTTTGAGGGCTTCTGAGTCCATTTATGCTATTTTTACGAGATGTATGAATGTATGTGTGTATGTGTGTGTGTGTGTGTGTTTATGTGAGTGAACACGATAGCTTCTGAACGGAGCATTCGATTGAGCTCAAATTGGATATATATGTCATAAACCACCGTCGCAAGACCGGTATTGATTTTGGTGTGTATAGGACTTATAGTTTTTCTACAGGGCTACGACAAAGATTTCTTTTACATTATGGCCTATGGGGGGAATTTCTTGAAAGTGCCCTAGCGTTTAAACGATACATTCGATTGAGCTCAAATTGGGTATATATGTTATAAACCACCATCCTAAGACCGGTATTGATTTTGGTATGTATAGGACTTATAGTTTTTCTACAGGACTACGGCAAAGATTTCTCTTACATTATGGCCTATGGGGGGGAAATTCTTGAATGTGCCCTAGCGTTTAAACGGTACATTCGATTGAGCTCAAATTGGGTATATATGTTATAAACCGCTATCTTAAGACCGATATTAATTTGGATGTGTATAGGACTTATAGTTTTTCTACAGGACTACAACAAAGATTTCTTTTACATTATGGCCTATGGGGGGGGGGATACTTGAAAGTTCAATAGCATTTAATCGGTACATTTGATTGAGTTCAAATTGGGTATACATGTTATAAACCACCATGTAAGACCGGTATTGATTTTGATGAGTAGAAGACTTAGTACAGGGCTATGACAAAGATTTCTTTTACATTACTTGAAAGTGCGCTAGTGTTTAAATGGACATTCGATTGACCTTCAATTTGGAACATATATTAAAATTAAAAATCAGAAGGTGTGATCTTTAGATGAAAAATGTTACAAAAGATATAAACACACACATAAAGGTTACAAATAAGGAACATTGAATATGTAAAGGTTATTCAAAATAAATCTTGATTTCACTATCTATTTATTTTGATAATTGTAGGCAGCGCATCACAAATGCAAGTAGCTTTTCCAACCTGCAACCTGATCCATTAGAAACTCCAGTGTTTGTGGGCATACCATCACATCCAAGAGCTTTGATAGTTGTCACATCAATGCAGTTACATTCCATGTGTTTCATTATTGATGATACAATGTCTTTCCCAGAACCACTGTCTGCAGTTACATGACCGAACCTGGTTCTTCAATCAAAGATATGTGTTCTTCTTGTATAGTTTTCCGGACAGATTTACCACGTACATTTTCTTTGACTATAGTTTCATATTTACGACCATCAAAATAGAGAGAAATTATTTCTGAGGTGCGAGTTGCAATACTTTGTCGGTACTTCACTCTTTCACGAAAAACTTTCGATTTAGCAATTACCGCCGTCTGATTTTCTGGTGTCACAACTTTTAAATCCTATAAAAGAGCATTTGCTAGTTGTGGTCCCGCTCTATTGGAAATTGCTCTGCGATCACATGCTCTGGAAAATGGTGGCAGATCTACTGGAAGGACTTGCTTTACTGAAACGCTAGAATTTTCCTTTTTATTTTTTATAGCTAAAACACTTGAATCCTGTTGAATGGAATCGCTGTCAGTGTCACTAACAATGCCTTCATGTCGTAAAGTAGGGATATTTGTTGATTGGAGATTTCAGTTTAACTCGAATTGTATGGACTTTTCCTTTAGCACGTTTCTCGATTTTTTTTTACTCTCTACTTCGTCAATTCCTCCTATAACCATAAGCCTCAGGTTTCGTTGGTCATTCAAGAACTTGTGTTCCAGTTGTGGAACCTTCCTTTACGCTGGACACAAACATTTGCATGAACAAATATCAAAAATATTATTTACAATGTCAGATTTAGAACTTTTCAACGGACGTTTTAAAGCTCTTGGCATTTTTGCGTTACACCCTGATGACTTTTTCATCTTTTCAGATCTCTCGTGTAGTTTTAAAATCATAAAAACAATGTTGCTTGCAGATGAAACAGGAATAGAAGTCTTCTTCCATATTTCTTCTAGCTTACGGGCCACTCGCATTGCAACTACCTTTTTCTTTGGTTGATGATATCCTTCAGACTTCAACTGATATCTTACCCATTCAAAATAAAATAGTACATCAATTTTAGTAGGCAAAACATTGCTATCACTTATATCTAGAGGTTTGCCTACAATTGGATCGTCAGTAGTTTTCCTTGTTGATGAAGAATGAGTTTTTCTACTCATGATGGTAAAACAACAAAACCAAATTGAACTCAATCACAAATCCAAAACATAAATGCTCACTAAATGGACGTTTTGTACATAAAAAACGCTAAAAACAAACGGAAAAAGAAAGGAAGGGTGGAGGAGGGAGTGAGAAGTAATCATGTGATGGTCTGGCACTTCCCTTATTTCCAAAGTTGTGGGGGAGCTACAGTTTTATCATCTTGAAATCTGAGCCCCATATTCGCCTGCAAAAATATTCTTGCTATTTCGGAACGCTGTACTGCAGTATCTGTATTATAAATACAATGATTGAAAATTTGAAAGATTCTTCAGCATTTCTTAAATACGGCTAGTTGACAAAAAATTGGAGATTTTCATTTCGATTCCGGGAGATCTAAATGTTCAATTTCAGTCGCAATGCATTTTTTTATTGATAGATTCTATCTGAAATTGCCTATTTTTGTTGTTGAATATTTAATTTTGATTTATACATACTTTATAAAAAATGTTTAAAAATATCGTTTTGAGTAAAAAACTGACAACTTCAGGGTCATTCCGGGAGACCTAAATATTTTTCGATTTCAAAAAAAATTTTTTTGGTAGGTATGTGATGGCAGTAACAACTTTTTATCAACTTGAAAGTTTGATTTTCCAAAAAAAATTTTTCGTGATACACCCTAGTGTATATACGATTTGTTAAATTTTTTTAACCTTTTCATGAAAATTTCGTTTTTTGATGTGTGTTGCACTTCATTGGTAGTATAGTGTATAATAAACTTAAAATAACTACATATGTATAAGAAAAAATCATTTATTTGATTTCTTACATTGCATTCGCTGAAAGATTATTTATTTGTGCTCTGACAGTTTATTTTATTAATTTATGATATCGCGAAAGAAACAAGAAAAACAGTACTATATTAATATTTAACAATATTGTAAGTTTTGGAATATCTCTTTTATCCTAAACATATTATTGAATTATACACAAGATTTATTTTCAGCTGTTTTGTTTTATTTTTCTATAAAACTTTGTGCACAGCTGTTGAAAGATTTCGGCTTTGAATCTAAAATTCCTGCTTAATCATTTGTCCAGAGTTTTTTGCTTATTTACTTATTTTTTACAGTTTATATGAAAGAAAATTTTGGATGAGTTTAATTAGCTAGCATAAAATATACGGATATTATTAAAAAACTTCACAATTATTGTTTCTAAAGAAGAAAAGCATTAAGTCATTAATAGTCATTAATAGCATGCAAATATATATATTATACAAAGCACGAAAGTACTGAAATTGCATTTATATTTATGTTGCTTATATTATATTATATGTACGTGTTTAGAGTTACAATTCTAATAATTAAATCTATTTTTTCTAAATTCTACATATTCAGCTATTTTAATTGTTCATATAAGTTTTTAATGTATAATGATAATTAAAAGGTAACTGAGTAATAGTTTGCTTCACATAAAATTGAACTTGATATATATATTTTTTACATGAAAAAATTATTTTTGTTAAATGGTTTTATTGTAAATATATGCAAATATAATTTCTAGCATAGTATGATTATGATTGCAATTATTTTTCACAGAAATTTATTTTAGACATATAATTATGAACGTTTTAAGCTAAAATTTTATAATCTATTGAACAACTTCTTGAACAACTTCTTGAGCAACTCTTGAACAACTTTAAAAATAATTCACTGATATTGAGAAACAATACAAACAACACACATTAAGTTTTAGAGATTTTAATCAGTATTCAAATATAAAACTAGTCTCTGGTTTTTATAAATATCTTAAAATAGGGATTAAAATACATATTATTTCATTTGCATGTTTAGATTCAACAACAAAAGTAAAATAATTATAACAACACTTTTCTTATTAACTGTGAAGTATATACAGCTTTGCATTTTATCTGTTTTCACAGAATGAGTTGTAACGGTTAATTTTTTTTTTTTTTTTTTACTTATACTATATTGGGTAAATTTTTAATTTCTCCAATCGGTTCACTTTTTGGTTTTAGTTATACACAAAAAAATATTTTTTTATTGAATAACATAACTTCCATTTAACTATGTAAGCAGTTTAGTACTTCTATTTTTATCAACTCTTTACTGTTTCATGTAGTGTACTTACAATAGAAGATATTTTTCACTCTTATGTACTTATAATGATAACCGTTGCACCATTTATTTGAATTAATAATTAAAAATACATTTCTGAGCACCTGTAATTATTATGGTCTGATTGTTTTGTACTACTGTGACAATAAAATATTTCGTTTATTTTATTTGTTGAATTTATTTATTTTGTTTACTTATTTTATTGTTACTTTGAAAAAAATAACTAAATATTTTAAATTCTATTTTCTTTATTCAAATAATTGAAATTTAATTAAGAACAAAGAACAAAGGAAGGCAAAATGAAATTATGAATAGCTGATCGCTTGCTGATTGAAACTACAATGTGCTTTAAATTTATATATAAAATAAGACATTGAAAAACTTACAATCTAATAATTATTATGGAAAAATTTCAAAATTTCTCTTATTTTACGCATTAATACTTATAAAATGTAAAAACATATGTTATATCCCAATAATTATCTTTTAGTGACAAAATATAATTTTCTTTTCAAAAATTTTAGCTTATCTTGTTCGTTTGTATATCACAATTGCGTCAATGAAAGAAATTGAAGTGTTTATATTACCAGGGATAAAAATATACAAAGTTCTACTTCTTTTAAATAATGCTGTTGGGCATGTATAAATTAAAACTTTATAAAATTATCAACAAATCTTTCTTCGTCAAGGTTTTTCTTTTCTTTTTAAGATTTGCCATAAATGCGTGAATTTTTATACTTAAGAATTCTTAAATAACTAATTTGAAATGATTTTAAATAAATGAATGCCAAAAATGCAATATAAATAGTATTGATAATACAAGTAAAATATTGGTAAGTAATTTACATTATGCTGATTTTTCTAAATGAATTTAAATACACTGATCCAATCTTTAATTTTTCTGATAAGAAGTCTTTCTCTATAAATAGTTTTTTAGAAGGCTTGAAATCTCGAAAAACAATCATGAGTATTCAAAACACTATATGTATATTCTGCATAGTTTCCTCTCGAGCATTGCAGCAAAACCACTTAACTGGAATAAAGCTTTAAACTGAATGATCTTCAGATCTTCATCTGGTGACGTCACAAACCAGTTGTAAGGCCTGTTCCCTTAGAGACGGTATTGGCGTAGCGCAGCATGGGCGCCTCCATATGTTAAACCTCCTTGCACCGATTCTGATGGACATTCTGTAAGGTCGGGTGGGGGAGAATTGTCCGTTCGTTCAGATGCCCAGAGAAACGCGAGCTTGAGACGATCAATGTTAATGACCGCTTCCTTGTTGTTCACCAAAATTCTAAAAGTTTTCTGTTTGTTGTCTCTCGCCAGGACTTTATGGGGGCCGGTATAATGGGGTGCGAATGCAGTTCGTGACGCATCATGTCGTAGAAATACAGGCGTCGAATTTTCCAGTTCTTTGTGTATAAACACCGTTTTTGAGCAATGAGCACTAGTAGGAACGGGACGGAGAGCTGACATACAATTTATAGCTGTTGGACAAAGTTTTGTGGGTTGACACAAGAAGATGCAATGTCTGCGTGTGGGAGTTCTCCGGGCAGCCGGAAATTCACACCATAGACTAGCTCGGCAGCAGAGGCATTAAGATCCTCTTTAAAAGCCGAACGCAGACCGAGCAGGACGGTAGGTAGCACATCGGTACAGTGAACGGCTGTGAGACACCTAATAGACTGTTTTAGAGACCTGTGGAACCGTTCCAAAATTCCATTCGCAGGCGGGTGGTAGGGGCTAGTGCACACTCTGTGAGTTCCTAAGAACTTGGTCAAAGATGTGAAAAGCTGACTCTCGAACTGACGTCTTTGATCAGTTGTGATCCGTTCAGGAAACTCCAAAGCGCGCAATCCAGCGATTATAAAACTGCTTCGCTATGGTATCCGCTATGGGAATGGCCTCAGGCCAGCGGGAGAATCTATCAATAGACGTGAAAAGGTATGCGAATCCATTGGAGGGTGGCAACGGCCCGACGATGTCTATGTGTACACCCTCCAAAAAAGTATTCGAGCAATAGAGAAATTTCCTATTTTAGATTCGCGAATAATAATCGAGTTTTTGAAAAACGCACAACTTGACAGAAATATGGAAAGTCATATTTATACATAGCCTAATTCATATTCTATAATAAATAATTTTTAATATACGAAACCAACGTAGGAAATTTCTCTCTTGCTCGAAATTTTATTTTGGAGGGTGTACGTGTTGAAATCGGCAAGTCGAATCTTTGTAACGGGCTGTTCGTGTGCTTGACGATTTTTGACTTTTGTGATTCGATGCATGAGCGTGTCCTATTGCGAACGTCTTTGTTCATTCCTGGCCAAATGAAACGCTGTTGCACCAATTTTCTTGAAACTCGTACTCCGGGATGAGATAGTCGATGTAACGAATCGAAGATGGCATGCTGGAAATTTGTGGGAACGTAAGGTCTGATGTTGGAGCCCTGAACATCGCAATAAAGTGATGTGTCAGGTGCCAGTTGCATGGGCTGTAGCTTCAAGTTGCTAGTTGCATTCTGTAGGAGGGCTTGGAGCTCCGAATCCTGCTTTTGCTCAGCCGCCAGGGCGGCGAAGTCGGTGGGCGAGGGCATAGAAATTTCCTCAATTTGAGAGAAAGCATCATCGACAGTATTATTGGCACCATCGATATGGCGGATATCTGTGGAGAATTGGCCGATAAAATCTAGATGCGGCAGTTGGCGGGGGGATAACGCTGTTTGAACGCGAAGGTCAGCGGTTTGTGGTCCGTAAATATTACGAAATTGAGTCCTTCAAGGAAGTGACGGAAATATTTAATGGCGGCGTAGATCACCAAAAGCTCGCGGTCGTATGTGCTGTAAAGGGTTTGCGCTGGAGAAAGTTTTTTGGAAAAATATGCTAGAGGTTTCCAGGTCCCATGATCATTTTGTTGCAGGACTGCTCCCAAAACGGAGCTGGACGCGTCTACCATGAGAGAAAGCGGCTTGGACGTGGATGAGTATTGCAGGACCGTAGCTGAAATCAAATCATTTTTGAAATGCCTTTCGCGGTTCGGGGGTCCAAACAATGGGGCGTTTGTCCTTCTTTTTCTGCCTATCAGAAAGGTGTTTAGGGGAGCCTGAGTGCTAGCTGCGTGTGGTAGGAAGCGACGATAGAAGTTGAGCATGGCGAGGAATCGACGCAACTCCTGAATTGTAGTCGGTTCAGGGATATCCCGCACAGCGGCGACTCTATCCATGAGAGGTCGAAATCCGTTGGCTGAAATTTCGTGCCCAAGGAAAGATACTTTGGGTTGACCCAAAACACATTTAGATGGGTTTAGGCTAACGCCGTATTCCTGAAACCGTTCAAACACCGTTCGAAGGTGAGTCAAATGCTACTACTCCGATGCCGAAACGACTAAGACGTCATCCAAATACGGAACGCAAAAATCTAACCCGAACAAAACCTGATGGATGAAGAATTGAAAGGTCTGTGCCGCGTTGCAGAGACCAAAGGTCATTACGGGGAATTCGAATAGTCTAAAAGGTGTTATCACGGCAGTCTTCGGAATATCCGCAGGGTTAACTGGGATTTAATGGTATGCCTGCTCCAGATCAAGAGTAGAAAATATAGTTTTACCGTCCAACACCTGCATACAGTCCTGAATATGAGGAACGGGGTAACGGTCTGGTACGGTAGCAGCGTTCAAGCGGCCGGCGGTAATCGCCGCACGGGCGCCAATCGCCATTACGCTTTTCGACCGAATGGAGCGGACTGGCCCATGGGCTTTTTGAAGGTCGACTGAGGCCCTGCTCTAACAAATATGAAAATTCGTCTTTCGCAGCTTTCAGTTTATCGGGAGGAAGACGCCTCGGCTTAGAGCAAATTGGCTGTCCCGTCGTCTCAATGCGATGGGTAACATTGTGTTTGGGTTGGGTGTGTCCAATAATAGGGCGTGTTATTGTGGGAAATTTCCTAAGTAGCTCGTGAAAAGGAGTTTCTCCAGAATGAGCTTAATCCATTTATGCCTAGTGTCCCTTTTTTGAGATGGGTATTGAGCCTCAACTCTACAAAATATTTTAACTTGACCAAGTAGGATGTTGATATTTCGAGTTTTATGCTTAATGATTTTAAAAGAAATCATCCCTTGTTCAAGAAGTTGACATCAGAAATTTATCTATTATTTCTGTTATTAGTAAAAATCCAAGAAAGTCGCAAAAATATCCAGGTACAAATGGGTTAACACTTAAATTCGCACTGCTACGCACAACACCGGAATATGTTAGATTCGTAACCGTGTCCACCAGGCGACGAATTTTAATGTCAACCAACTGTGAAAACTTGTGCAGAAAATCTGCGCCGATAATAGGGTGTGACACCGATGCGATAAGTAATGGCCATTGAAATTTTCGTCTTAAGCCCAAGTCAACTGTTAAAAAGCGTTCGCCAAAAGTTTTTATGGGAGAACCGTTCGCGGCAAAGAGCTCGATTTTACTTGTAGAACCTGTCCGGTCGTGGGAGCAAGGGGGAACGACGGAGACGTCGGCCCCGGTGTCAACTAGAAATTTTAGGCCAGAGGCTTTATGGCCTAGAGGTTAGAGTCGTGTGATGCATCGTTCACGGCTTCGAGCGATGGCCGATTTAGTTTTCCGACACGTTAAAATTACACGGAGGGGTACATTTCCGAGCTTTCTCACCGAAGTTGTGATGATAAAAACAAACATCGGATGGTGGATTTTTGTGCCGCCTTTTTGAGTTACTTCGTGAACGCTGTCTATGACGCGAAGGAGATCGATTCCGGCGCGGCTGCTGCTTCTGAACAGCGCATAAATTTGCAATCTGATTAGTAAGCTGGTCGATTTGAGCCTGCAATGAAGCAAAACTGGAACCTGGAGTATGTACAGCATCATTAACGTGCATTGGGGTCGCTAACTCGTGGATTTTATCCGCTATCCCAGCTAATTTGTTGAGTGGCTCGCTACTAGCGGCAAGGATGGCTTGCGTGTTTGATGGAAGTCTATTCATCCATAATGTTTTAAGCATATTATCTGTTAAATTACCGGCAGATAGATCAGTCATTTTAGACAGCAATTGCGAAGGGCGCATATCCCCGAGTTGGAGATCCTGTAGAAGTTGCATAATTTTTACTGTTTCAGATTCGGCATATACACTGATTAGTTTGGTTTTTAGAGATTTGTACTTCTCTGTATGTGGGGGATTAAAGAAAATATCGCGCACAGCTTGTAAGACCTCGGATTCTAAAGCGGAGATTGCTGTGTAAAACTGCGTTTCGTCGGCAGTAATCCCACCTAATTTAAACTGCGCGTCCAGCTGGATAAACCACAGAAATGGGTCGTTACAGCAAAATGGGGGAGGTTTTGCCGCAACACGCGCTAACTGAGTAGGAACGGACGTGCCATCGACTCTACTGGCATCTTCATTAGGCGAACACATGTCAAACAACACGAGGGGGTTACAATACTGGTATAGCAACACAAGAGAAAGAAATAACCTGGAAACGACTCACCCAGAGTTGTTGTCACCACCGGAACAAGGGAACAGCTTGCATGCCCTGAACACAATAAAAAATATCACAACCACTGTTAAGCACTAGTGGGTTTAACACGCTCTGTTGCACATCTTGCACTTGCAATTTTGATTAGACAAGTGCACTTAGACAAGCAACACTTCATGTAAAACACCCTTTTAAACCACGAACGGCTTGAAACACACTCTAGTAGAACAAGAGCCAGCGGCCGCCAGACTTTCGTCATAGTATAAAAGCTGAAACTTTCTCTGCGCATACCCCCCAACAGAGGTAGGAACAATCGGCCACTATAAAGTTTGGATAATCGTGGCTTTGGCAGGTAAAGGTGGATTCATACCTGCCGCGCTGCACCGCAACGATGCCGTACTGTTTCGCCGTTTTGGACCGCTGGAAGTAAATGCACCAATGAATGCACGACATTTTTATTTGTTGTTCTTCGGCGTACTTCTCTTTCGTTTCTTCTGTTGTGCTTTTAAAGTATTGTTTTATAATGGATAATCGATTAATGTCAAGGAGAAATCAACTTATTTTAACATATTTATCTATAAAACAATCGAGCATCAGCCACCATTCTGTCAGAAGCAGAGCGATATTCGAAGAGCGCGAATTTTACGGAGCGTATCACACGCTCGTACCTAGAAAAGCTCTTCTGTAATTGGCTGTAGCTTTGCGGTCGCTGCGGAATATCTGTTCTTGCCAGATATTGCGCAAACCCTCGGCCGTTGCCGCTCGGGGGCCGTGTTGCTCCGCCACGTGACGTCATTGCGGAGTCTTAGCGGTGCGGTACGGCCAGTATGAATCCGGCTTAACAGGTGGCAAAGGTGCATAAAATTGCAGAAAATTTTCGTCATTTCATAAAGCTTAATTTTTTTATATGTTCTTCTTCGCAGTAGTAGAAATCACTTTATCCCTTGCCAGACACTTTTCCATCGTGGCAAACCCCCGCCAGACCGTCACCTCCGATAAACAAGGCCTACGCACAGAATACAGAAAGTAGCTCGATGGCGCATTCCGTGGTCCAGGCTCCGTTGCTTTATTCCCATGTTTACATATAGTTTTAACGCGCTAGTGAATATACTCTGTGTCTCTAGTGTTGTCTTGTTAGTTATAAACTCTTCGTTCAGGACCCAATTTCTACAGGGAGAAGGTAAGTGGGGGTGATGACTCCTATATCATTTTAAAGATATTTTCTTTACCAACATTTTGATAGCAAATTTATTGTAAAAGCATAAAAATTAACTCAGCTATGAATGTTCAAAATTGGGTTCAAATACTCATAAAAATTTTATACCATTATTTCCATTATTGTTAATTGTATTATGACAATAGTCGCCAAGTTACCTGAATTTCCTTGGTATAATTATAATATTTAATGGAATTGTGAGTTAAAACTTAACATGATTGGTTGCCATGATACATAAATATTGTTTGTCTGTACTTAAATAGTATGTAATCTTGCTTTTAATATTGCTCATATGTTATTGAGTTATTTATACTAAAGAGCCAAATGCAAATTTTTTACGTGGTATTTTCAATGTGGATTCCTTTTATTTCTAAAATGGAACAGGCTACTAGCACGTTAAAATATTTTTAAATGTTACTAATAATGCACTATAGAGGGCTTTTTATGGTGTATATAAATTTTTTCGATTATATTACGTGGTTCAAGAGATATACAGCACTTAGATATCTGGAATTTTGTCGCCAAATGAAAATAAATCTCTAGCACTTCCGTTGTTCTTATGATTTCTAGGCTCATAAGAATAGCAACCTATCAATAATCTCATGTGTCCGGAATTTATCTTGGCGAAAAATCCTTCAACTTGGCGGACCGCCGCCGGCATTATAGGTAAATACCTAATTTTACATACATTTTTCTTAGGTTGGTAAAAATCTTGAAATGAGAGTTGTATTTATGCCGTAAAGAGTATTTTTTCTACCCAAATACAGTAGAAATTTGCATTTTGACTACTTAAACTGCTACTCAATTAAAAAAAGTTTTTAATATGAAAGCATCTTTACCTCTTGCATAAAAGGTGAAATTTTGTTACTCAAGCATTGATTTTTATGATTAAGTATATTCTATAAAAAATAATACTTTTGATAGTTTAAACCAGAAACTTAATATGCTTTAGAGGACTTTGCCAATATATAATAATTCAATTTAATCTAAATGTGATTTTCCTGCTACATAAGAATACTATTGAGTTAAATAAATCCCCATGAAAAGACGTTGAATTTGATGTAATAAATTTATGAAGTGGATATTTTCTTCAAATTAAAGTGGTAATTTTCTTATGAAAAATGTTTCTATTCTGATAAAGGCAGTCTCATGTGAATGGATATTTTATTTACTGTTCAAAAAGAAAAGATTTGGCACTATTTCGGTCAAAACTCATTCAAATGAACGCAGAGCACTGAACTTCGGAGTCGACCATTTCGAATCGGTGTGGGGGCCTTCTATATAGGAGGTGACGGCCAGACACCCTCAAAGTCAACGGGAGTCATGGAAAACTGTTGTGTTCGTAAACTCGAAGTACGTCACAAAGTAGGTGACAAAGTACGTCAAGCTGTCACAAAGTGCAAGAATATTTTATACTGCTACTTCTGAACTTTCTTACGATGCTGCAGCGCGCTCGTACTAGAATTACGTTTTCCGTGACTTTGAGATTGTCTGGCGGGGGTTTGCTACGATGGAAAAGTGTCTGGCAAGGGATAAAGTGATTTCTAGTACTGCGAAGAAGAACATATAAAAAAATTAAACTTTATGAAATGGCGAAAATTTTCTGCAATTTTATACACCTTTGCCACCTGTTACCTGCCAAAGCCAAGATTATCCAAACTTTATAGTGGCCGTTTGTTCCTACCTCTGTTGGGGGGTATGCACAGAGAAAGTTTCAGCTTTTATACTATTACGAAGGTCTGGCGGTCGCCGGCTCTTAGACTATAGAGTTCATACGGCTTGAAGAAAACGCAGCGGAGATCACGTATGTCTTGACTAGCACACACGAGATGACACGCTGCTTGAAAAACAAAAGCTTGGGATTTAGCAGGGCTTGAAAAAAAAACACACTTGAGAGGATACACTGCTTGAAAAAAAAATAACACACCTCGGATGACACACTGCTAGAAAAATAACACGCCTGAGATGACACACTGCTTGAAAAATAACACACCTGAGATGACACGCTGCTTGAAAAATAACACACAGGAGATTACACTCGGTGATGAGAAATTTCGTCGAGCACATGGTGAGCTAACATTTCACCAAAAACTGCCGGTGGAAGAGAAAATAAACTTCACTTAATGAAAATTGATGTCTAGATCAGCTACGCTAGTGTTGGGCTTTACTAATGCAGGAAAAGAATTATCAGCCGAATCCATACTTCTTCGATTATTTAGGATCGCACATTCTTGTGTCCATAGGTCACCAATATTGAGGGAGCGTGTTCTACGCTCCTTACTATATGTGAAGAATTAAGAAAATGTTGGATGTAGAGTCCGTCGTGCAGTAAAAACAACTTCCGAATAAAAACTTAACAAAATTTATTCAGGATGAATCAAGCATGTGAGCTCTACACGACACTAGCACAGAATTACAACATGCGTTCCCAAAGCCGCTGAAAGGAACACTGTCACACACGAGGAAGCAAGCTCTGGCAGTGAGCGCAAGGCGAAGAAAAGAAGCTTGCGAAACATGTGTCACGCGTACTTTTATATCCGGTGCCGTCCACCAGCGTTGCCAAATTAGCTGGCTCTACAGCCTAGAGCTAGAGCGCTCCTCACAGCGTGCGCGAAGGGATACGCAGAAGTTCCTCTGAAGCGTGCGATCGCCCACAGTTCGACCTGCATTTCCCCAGCCCAACCACATTGGCAAATGCAAATTCGAGTTATACCATTCGTTTGTACTTCGTTTGTACCGGAATGTACCGAAATATTTTCGTTTGTACCGATACCGATACCGAGATACAGTGTCCCCTTTGTGGTCGGGCTGGGGAAACGGCAGCCCGACGACAACGCAAATTGCAAATTTGAGCTATGCCATTCGTTTCTACTTCGTTTGTACCGGAATATACCGAAATATTTTCGTTTGTACCGATACCGATATCGAGATACAGTGCCCCCCTTGAAGCCCAAAAACAGAAGGCCGGAAATTTGTCTATTGCACGATACCCTTTGCGGCCGCTCAAACGTGGCACCAAGAAAAGTACTTTTTACGAGACTTGCGGACGGACGGCATAGTGTTCAAGAGACGGGCGGCTTCGATGATCCCGTTGACTCCCACATTGAAATCTGTTTCATGTAATTTTTTTTACTTAAAACTCCGATTTTGATTCTATTTCTGTGCATACGTTAAGATAAGGTGACCTTACGTCCCCAATTTTTGGGGACAGTGCCCAATTTCTGTTCTTTTGCAATTTGCCCCCCAAAATGTAAAAAAAAAAAAAAAAAAAAAAAAAAAAAAAAAACATTTGGGGACAATTTTTAATTAATACTTTTTTTTATTAGATTACTGTTCATTATTTCGTTAATTATAAAATGTCCCAAATTTTGTTTCAAATTTGGGGACATGTCCTCAATTTTACGTTCAAAAATTAGGTCACTCTTGTTAAGGTGACCAATCTGGAGTTTTGGTCAGTTTTCTCTGTAACGGAAATACACGTTAGAACCCCCCCCCCCCCAAAAAAAAAAAAAAACACACTTTTTAGGCAGATACCCATCGTGCAAGTTTGACTTAATATACGCAATATATACTTCTAAGACAGCTCGTTTGGAGGCCACCTTCTGGATCTACTAATGTCCTATCTCACAAAGCCAAATTTTCCCTTACGCGAGAGGTCTGGGAACGCATTTCTCGTGTAAGTCAAGACTCTAAAGTAATGTGGCTCGGACAATGACATATTTTGTTATTTTAATTCGATAATTACACAAAGAACTCGAAGCCATAAATTGGGTTGATAAGGCACTATGACGAAGATATTTTATACTATTTCAAATATAAATTTATACGGAATATTTGGACAGGTGGGTCTATTATAACCTGGGGGTAGTAATGACCATCTGAGATTTTAAAAAGCTTTGAAATTTAAATTTACAAAAATATTAATAACAAACAAAATACACATACTTAAGTACCGTGTTTACTCGCGTAACAGTCGCACTTTTTTGCCAATTTTTCAGAGTGAAAGTCTACGTGCAACTGTTATGCAGGGTAAAATTTACAACATGTTATTCTAACTAAAGCTATTTTTTCTACTTCAAAACGGGGGTGCGACTATTACGCGAGTAAACACGGTATTATGTATTTCAAAAAAGAGATAAAAGAAAACAAATAAAATTTGATTTAGTAGATTAAATTATATTTATGGAAATGAAGCATACAATTTATGTAATTCTAAATACATACGGTGAAGGAAAATGCAGTTTTGTCCCCAAAGCTTGCGACGCCCATGGACCCAGTTGAATGTTTGAATATAAATACTCAGCTAAATCACAACCTAAAAAAATTCAAGTTTTGTCTTTCAGTGAGTTTTAGAATTTATCGTAAATTTAAATATTTTCCATATTATCTAAGTTTTCAGCTTCCATAACTGACACTGCTCCTTAACATTTTCATTTCCATCTACAGATAAAATTTGGAAACATTTTTAACTAAGATTTACGCAAAAGGTTTCAAAATCATCTAGAATGGAAATTTGATTCACCCCATCCATTACGGGAAGCTGTCGCTCTAATGGTCGGGAATTTAGTGTGTTTCACTCCATATGTAACTCGAATGCGCCTTATAACCCCTTAAAAAGTTCCCCACCCAAGGCATCCCCCCACGGCTGACAGCCTTCGTGTATCTTTGTCTCTTAACCACAGTAACCAAGAATCCATTATACTACTGCAGAAATACTGGCAGCCTTATTTTTCTAGAACTTAGGAACACATTTCGAAAATTCCCTTAAAGAATCTAATAAATACTACCTAAAAATGTTTTTACTACTTTTGGTTTCATATACAGTGGGAATCCAGAAACATTCCTAGACAAATATACTGTTTGTGTTTTAAACAGGAGTATGAATGGCTTTTCTTTCCCTTTCCTGTTTACTTAAATTTAAAGATCACAAGAGATCCTAACACTTCTTCAGTGACACTACTACGTGTAATTCTAGTGCAGCTCATAAATTACATCAAGAGAGGGGGGGGGGAATGAAATCAGCAATTTTATGATTTTCATTTGCACATGCTATCTGAGCAATCTGTGGTGTTAAGATTAATTTAATGTCAGAATATAAAATGTATTTTTTGTATTTTGAAAATACAAAATACTATGAAAATATATTTTAAAATACATTCTCAAAATACTTTGTTTTTTTGCAAGTGAAAATACAAAATACATGATACAAATGTATTTTGAAAATACATGTATATTAACGATACTGCCAAACTCTGCAACTCACATACATGTATATCTGGGTGTGATAACGGAGTGAAGAATATACATTTTGTATGGGAAAAAAAATCCTCATGGGGGGAGGGGGTTGTGCCCCCTCTATCCTCCAGGGTTTTAAAAAACTTCCCTAAAAGACCCTCTTTAAATCAAATTTTAGTGTAACATGCAAGGTTTTTGACAAATTTTCATTTCTAAATGCTAAAACAGAAAGAAAAAAAAAACTTTTAAAGTAAAGTTTTAAAATTATTTAAAACTCACTTCTAAAAATGTAAAATATTTTTTTTAAATAACAGTGACTAAAATTAATTAGTTAATTAATTAAATAGCTTTGTTCCAATAGTTCTAATAATAATACTTTAACTATTATTGATATTGTATAGCGTATTGCCACTCACCAACTTTGATTAAACATATCTCTGAGCCTTTTTATGGGAAAGGCTGAAATATTTTTGTAAGAGGGATGTATAAAAAGTAAAATTTTGTAATTAATTACCTCTGATTTCCTGAGAGTTTTATTCGATAATATAAAGTAACTTTGTAATTTATTCTATATGTCTATGACCAATATTGAAAGAAGAAAACCCTAGATCAGTGTTATTAGGATATCTCTACAATAGGGATCGGAAGTGATAATAATTTTTACCCTATATTAAACATTTTACTTCCAATGAAAGTTATCATAAAAGTTGTTTTGGTTTCATGGTTAAGGGATGTCTACACGAGGGCAGTCTGCTTTATTAAGGGATGCCTTGGGCGGGGGACTTCCTGAGGGGTTCTAACGCGTATTCGGGTTACATTTGGAGTAAACAATTGCTCGGTAGCCCAGAACTCTAAACCTACACACTTCAGCAGTTTACCAAATTGCCATGAATTTAGGAAAAATTAATTATGACGCAAAAGGTTATTAAAAAAATCTTTCTTTTTAAGCTTTATAAGATAAACTTATAAAGCCTTTTCTTTTTATAAAACTAGAAACTTTCAAAATAAACTTTAAAAAGAACTTCCTGAAATACTCAAGAATGACGATAAACAAAAAATTGGAACGATAAATTATCAAATATTGATCTTCATACCTGAATAAAAGACAATTAAAAAAAGGATGCAATAATCTATTTTAACAATCAATGTAACTTTATGTAAAGCTGCGAGAGTTACTTAATTATGAAAAAGGAAAACATTATTCACTTTATTTACCAAATAAAGCCTTTTTTGCATAAAATATTTTGCATTGCTTAAAATAAAGAAACAAAAGTTTTAAAGAAGCCCTATTATTCAAAAGCTTTAACTAGTACAACAGATTTGATATTGAAAATATTGTTTAACCAAGGGCATAAAAAACTAATTTGTTTGAATTAAACAACCCTGACAGTGGACAATTTTTTTTACAACATTTTGTCAAGGGAAAGAATGGAGTTTCCTTCTACATTTTTAGCTGGATCGGTTAATACGACCCGACGAACAAATTTTTAAAATGAAAAGATTTTGAGACAAAGTTGGGGGACAAGTGCCCCCCTGTGTTCCCCCAATACTACGCCTATGCTTCATATGTATTATATGCTTAAGAAGACTTAATAACATTAGCTTTAAAAGATTGTTTACAGAGTTTGAAATGAAGTTGGGGGGGGGGGAGCTCCCCCTGCACCCCCCCCGAAACTGCTGCTATGATTAATATGTATTATACGCTTAGGAAAATCAAATAATAATAGTAAGGAAGAGTTTATCATTGCTTCCAGACCTACTGAAATTTTGGAGAGGTACAGGAAAGGGCACATATCGGATTTAAGAGCAGAAAAGGGAAGTTTTTTTTTACATTTTCAAGCAAATTTTTACTTAAAAAATTTTTTGTGATGAATTTTGAGGGGGGGGCACAGGGGGGTAGGTGACCCCTTGTGCCCCCTCCCGACGCTTTCCCTATGGTTCATATTATTACGTGCTTAGGAAACTCGGAAACCTTAATAACAATAGCTTTCTCACTCCCAGATCTACTGAACATGAAAGTTTACCCCTTTATGCCAAAACAAAAGAAATTTGGCATAAAACACAATTAAATATATTCCTCATGCATATTACAAAACAAAGAATTTTATGTCCAATTTTTAGTAAAAATTAATCATTTGGGCGTTCTTACCGTTCGCGTTTTTTCAGTCCAAGTTTTTTCCCCACACCTGGCAAATTATAGCTGATCAGCCAATCCCCAAAAACTGTGAGAAAATCTAATCCTAACTATTAAAAACTCCATCCCTACTAACTAAAGTGATAAAATAACCTCCCGTAACAACACTGAATTCCACTCACAAATCAATAAATTAAGAGATATCGTATTCCTTCTCCAGTCCTACATCCAATGACGACATTCTCAAAAGCAATTTATCCCCAGATTTCTTCGTATAAGCTCTCATCTCATCTCACTAATAATGAATGACCTTTCAGTCTCCTTTGGAATGTGAAACGAGAGGCTGGGCAGGCCGGATTAAAGTGCTCTCTGGCGATTTCGCGTGCATCCTTTGGCAAGAGTCGTTTCTCCCGCTGTTATACACTCCACGCTAGGGGTTGCCGCCCGCACCGCAAGTTGATCCGCGAAAAACAGCAATATATATATATATATTTTTTTTGTTGATTAATTGTTCTAAATATATATTTTAATGCATTTAAAATTGCAGTCTAAAATTACAATTTTAGATTTGAAGGTAATATGTTACGGAAATAAAAAAGAAACAGTGGACAGTAAAAAAGCATCATTTGAAATGAATTGATGAAATATAATTGATGCAGATCCCATATATTGCATTATAATTTTTTTAATTTTTTTGTCTTAATTATCTGTTCTTTTAAAATTCATTCGTTCTTATTTCCCCCTTACTTTGGCTTTTAAAATTGCTATATTTTGTATGTTTCTTTTTAAACAAACAAAATCCTAAATTATCCTATACAGTATCTTAATGTTAGCAATTCTGAGGTCGTTCTATTCTAATCGAAAATTCCCACAGCTAGGTTTAGAGGATGGAGAACCGATATTTTAAACACACTTTTCTAATGAATATTTTTTGCTTGTAATTTTTTTAAAAGCACACTTCATGTAATACACAAATGAAAAAAAGAGATCTAGTTTACATGCAAATGAAATTTACAAGTCATGACCTGCAGGCTCTCTACTTTAAAATGTTTAAATTAGGATAGTTAGGATGTTTAAATTGACTAGTACCCTTATGCGTCCAGCGTTGCTTCCTAACTTTAGTCTTTCAATGCTAAAGTGCCGAAGCAATGCAATTATTTGAAATGAAAAATTGATGAAGCATAACTGATGCAGATCCCATAAATTGCATCCATCCATAATCACCCCACAGGCCTCAGCGTAAGGCAACGTTGAGCGCTCTATTTATAAATCGAAAAGAGCAGAAAAACTATTTCGTTTGCATAGATCAGCCTTTCTTAAAATGTGTTCCAATTTTAAAGTTTAATATCTCTTAAAAATCACTTATCAACACCAGTCAAAACATTGTCATAGCTGCGAGATAAAATTTCATGCGGGCGGCAACCCCTAGCGTGCAGTGTGTAACAGCGGGAGAAACGACTCTTGCCAAAGGATGCACGCCAAATCGCCAGAGAGCACTTTAATCCGGCCTGCCCAGCCTCTCGTCTGCATACCTACCGGCGGCCAAGAAAAGTCCACATGCAAATATCTCTAAGAGAAAAGTGGTGGTATGCAAATCTATAAAAAGATGGCTCACTATAAAAGCGAGTCGCTCCCTGCACTGCAGTCTTCTTCACGGGCAGCCCTGATCTGGTGGAGATAACGGTCGGCTTCGTGTCCCGGTTCCGCCTTCAGATGTCCGGCAGCACTACAGGACGAATGTGACCGGTGTGGCTCCGCTCCATCGTCTCCCGTCCTGCATTTAGAAGTCCGTGTGTAACTCCGTCCCTGGTGAATATGACAAGTGGTCCCGTCCTCATCGGCCCTGCTCCAGAGTGTACGCAGTTGACTTCAAGCGTCCCCCGTTAAACAGTGCGCTGCTAGATCATCAAAAAAAAAAGCGAACGCCTCCCCAGCAAAAATCTACT
>JAWZYV010011078.1:0-32748 GCA_038373885.1 Cheiracanthium punctorium
TTTGCTTTGGGGTGAAAGCAAAGTTATACGGGTTATATTTAAATTACATTTTTTTTTTCTATTGCCCGTTCCTATCTTAAGGTGTTTGTCAATGAAGAAGGGCAAACAAGTTTTTGCTCGAAACAGTTGTCTGGCCGTTGAAGTAAACTTTGTGGTATTATTTTACACAGTTTTTAAATTATTTTATTTATTTTATACGGGGGCTATCTGTATGATGATCGGGCTGAGGACATTCTATCGGGTTCTAATAGAATGCACATTTACGCTTCATCTAGGAAAAACCACTCAAAATACTCATTAGAACCACAGCCTACGTTACGTTATACCTACGTTATTCCATTTCTGAGCATAGACAAGAAGTTCCCAAATTTTTATCATTGTTCACCCCCAACAAAGGATAACTTACGATGGCACTATACATCCCCCCCCCCTTCCTCTCGAGTTTCTCAATGCATACAGTTTTTTTATTCTCAAACAAAGATTATTTAAACGTCTTTTCTAGAAAAATATTGCTATCGGTAAAGTTTCAATAAACATTTAATCAAAAATAGGTAAGTTTTGGAGTAAAAATAAGGATAGATAAAATGATCTATAAAACATGCATTATCACTTCCTCTTTGCCTGTTTTTCTCCCGCCTCCCCTGCAAAAGTTCTGCGCCCCACCGGCTGGGAACCGTTGGTGCTAGACCACAAAAGTGCTATTATTTGCAATACAAAACTTGTTATTTTGTATTATAAGTGATGGTTTTGAATTTACAAGACTCTTATTTTTCTTTATTACTGAATACTTCTAAATACAGTTACCCTTTATCTTATTTATTTACAATACTGTGTTACTGCTTAAAATTTCACAAAATGATATTTTTTTACCTATTTATTTCTACTTTTTTTAATGAAATAATAAATTACTCTTTTTTTACAGTATTTACATAAGTTGAAAAATTGATAAGTAATATTTATATTTCAGAAACTAGTGCAAGATTTCTGAGTCCACGTGGAGAAATGCAATAGTTATTCCCTTCCCTAAACCTGGTAAAGATACAACGAATCCCCAAAACTATCGTCCCATAGCTCTTACTAGCTGCTTATGTAAACTCATGGAGAAAATAATCAATGCTCGCCTGGTTTATATTTTAGAAACTGGGGGCCATATACACCCTTTCCAGAGTGGTTTTCGAAAAGGCAGATCCACAATTGGTAATATTATATCCTTGGAGACCCAGATATGTAACGCCTTCTTACGGAAAAAACCATCTAGTCTCTATATTTATCGATATAGAGAAGGCATATGACCGGACGTGGAGGTACGGCATTCTCAGGGATCTTCATAATTTAGGTTTCCGTGGTAACCTACCAATCTTTATTAAGAACTTCCTTTCCGTTCAGAGATTCAAGGTACGGTTACACGACACCATATTGAAAAACTTTGTACAAGAAGAAGGTGTACCCCAGGGATCTGTTCTTAGTGTTACCTTATTTTCCATAAAAATTAATGACATCCTCAACCAACTCTCTCCAACTGTTCATGGTAGTTTGTATGTAGATGACCTTCAGATCTCCTGTCAGGGAAAGAATATGCGCTTCATAAAGCGGCAATTGCAAAACACAATAAACTGTGTTTTAAAGTGGTGTAACATAAATGGCTTTAATGTATTCACCAAAAAGATAGTCACTACACACTTTTGCAGGAGACGTGGGGTCAATCCGGATCCTGAACTTTATCTGGGTCAACACAAAATAAATGTTACAGACTATACCAAATTCTTGGGCATATTTTTTGACAAGAAACTAACGTTTGCTAAACATGTTGAATACACCCGTAGCAAATGCGAAAAAAATCTTAATATCTTAAAGGTACTATCCAACACTTCTTGGGGGGCCGACCGGGATTCCCTTTTAAGGATCTATCGAGCTGTCATTCGCACGAAAATGGACTATGCCTGCTCTGTTTATGGGTCTGCATGCAGGTCTGTTTTAAAGAAACTTGACACTGTGCATCACACTGCACTACGTATTTGTTCCGGTGCTTTTAGGACCTCCCCTATACAGAGTTTATATATAACCTGTCATGAACCATCGCTCACCCACACCCGTCATCGACTTTCCATTAATACATATTATCGTATCCTTTCTCATGCCTCCTACCCTCTGCGGAATTCCTTTTTAGATCACCATCTGGATTGTTTTTACCAGAATCGAACTTCATGTACTCCTCCTCTTGGACTCAGGATTCGCCGGAGCATCTCTGGCACTCAGCTTAATGAGGTTGATGTCTTGTATTGTTTCCCTTTTGAGATACCACCTTGGACCGCATCACAAATTTCTTATTTGCAACCCTTTAAAGGGTACAAAAAAGACAACACGGACACACACATTTATCAACAGTTGTTTCATCAACACAAGGACACTTACAAAAATTATGAGGACATTTATACTGACGGCTCCAAGTCTGCCAATCATGTAGGGTTTGCATACACTGACCAGACTCACAGCTGCAGTTATAGTCTTCCCCAGTTCTGTTCTATTTTTACGGCTGAACTTCTAGCCATTTATGAATGCCTTTCCTATATCAGCAGAAAGCACAAAAAACATTACATCCTATATTCAGATTCACAAAGTGTCCTAGAAAACCTTAAATCTGGTTCTGTGACCCATAGCTATGT
The DNA here is from genome assembly GCA_038373885.1 of Cheiracanthium punctorium. Taxonomy (NCBI): domain Eukaryota; kingdom Metazoa; phylum Arthropoda; class Arachnida; order Araneae; family Cheiracanthiidae; genus Cheiracanthium; species Cheiracanthium punctorium. The sequence goes on from JAWZYV010011078.1 coordinate 2,664, forward strand.
TGTCAAAGTCCTACAGCTGCATGCGCAGCTGATAAATCGAGGTTTCTAAATTCTCTTCTGCTGGATTCCCAGTCACGTCGGAATTCCTGGCAATGAGGAAGCAGACTCATTGGCCAAAGGTGCAACCCTTCCTTACCCAGGTCCACTTCCCTATAATGACATAAGAGCTGTGTCCTCTTATGTGATTAAAAAATTGCTGGATGAACAACGTGAACAGCCAAATTGACAACAGCATACACCCGTCTCTTACCCAATGGTCCACTTTACCTTATTGCAAACAGGATGTTATTCTCACACGTTTGTGGATTGGTCACACCAGACTAACTCATAAACACCTATTGTTAGGTGAACCTCCTCCTGAGTGTCTTCATTGTGGCACACAACTCACCATTTGCCATATTTTAACCTCTTGCATTGCTGTTAATAGTTTTTACCAAATACTTTTTAACTGTTCTCATCCCAAACTGGACGATATTTTGGGTAAAACCCTTCATCGAAATTTGTTTGCATTTCTTAGACGTACCAAAATCTTCAATGTGAAGTGTCCAATTTTGTCCGACTGGTATCTGGATGGGAGCCCCCATCCAGATGCCTTTGTTTCAACTTTTATCCTCCATTAACACTTTTTATCTACCTTTACACTATCCCCATTTCCTTTATCCCCATTTCAGAGCCACTCATTTGCTATCGGCTATCTATGACGTCAGAAAAAGAGGAAACGTACTTTCACGCAAAGAGAAAATAAATGCTTTTTCCTCCCAATTCGGATTGGATATCTGGAAGCGAAGCACAGCTTGGCGAGTTCCCTCTCTTATTTGCTGCTGGAGCGATGACGTCACAGAAGCTATTGGAGTTTTGCAACACAGATTGGCTACGCGATTCCCGGTTGTTCAAAACATTTCATTTTAGGAATCTTTTCTGCGTGAACACTGAAACAAAAATTTGGATTTTCTAGGATTTCATAAAAATAAGTACTTTTTCACTGCGATAATTATTTATAAAAAAATTCCCTGAGTTTTCCAGGATTTCATAAAAATAAGTACCTTTTCCCTGAGTTTTCACTGAGATAATTAGTTATAAAAAAATTCCCTGAGTTTTCCAAGTTTTCCCTGAGGCGTACGAACCCTGCACTAGTGTAGTCAAAGCCAACATGGTTCTCCAACTTGGAGCCATCAGTGTAAAGGTTTTTATAATCATGGTAGTTAGCTTTGTGGCCACGGAAGAGCTGTTGATAGATTTCGGGATCTGTGTTCTGTTTTGTAAAGCCTTTGAATGAATGTAAGTAGGAGATGCCAGAGTTGTCCCATGGTGGAAAATCAAGCGGAGTGCCAGTAGAGACTTTTACATCTGCTAAAAGGGTACCAGTAAGACTCCTGCGAGTTCTGAGCCCAAAAGGAGGAGTGCAAGAGGGGCGATTCTGATAGAAGCAATCCAGATGAGTGTCGATAAAACAATTTTTCAAAGGGTGCGAAGAATGGAAAAGGATGCAAAAATAGGTGTTCAAAGAAAGCTTGTGACATATGTGGGTGAGGGATGGGCTTTTTAGGAACTATGTGCAATGGTGATGCATAGTTGCTGGTGGATGGGTGTATATGGCCTAAGTCCAACATATGTTGAAACTCCATTTTTGCAATTTTTAACCGATTGGGTACAAGCCGACTAGGTTTAGCGAAAACAGGAGAACCAAATGTTTCAATGTGGTGTTTTACAGAATGTTTGACAGTGTGGTTTGCACATGGAGCTTTAACAATATTAGGAAATAAATTAACAACTCAGAATAAATATTTTCACAAAATAAAGATTTTACAGAATATATGATTAGCATTATTAAGACTACCATGAGAATTTAAATTTGTGCAAGTGCCGTTTAAATGGTGATTTGCAAAGGTTGCAAATTGAAATTATGTAAAAAATCAGCACCAATGATAGCACATTGAACATTACATACATAAAATGGGAAAACAAACTGTTTACGTATCCCTAGATCTAAAGATAGTAATTTTTGTTTATACACATGTATACTAGTATCATTTGCAGTAACAATGGTTTGGGGAGGAGTAGTTAGCTTGTCACATCTTGAAGCTGGAATTAGAGAACAGTCACTGCCAGTATCGATTAGAAAATATGTATTTGTTTTTCGATCGCAAACAAATACGCGACAAGAGCTGTAAGGCGAGGTGTATGTCGCTACTACTCCTTGCCGGGGTCATTTCAGTGGAAGTTGCAGGGTGGAATACACTTCTTGGCTTTCGACTTGAATTTTTGGTGATACCAGCACATGTCTGCAGTTGGTTTTTCCCAAGTATGAGACCTGGAACCACGAGGCTGGCGATCTTGAGAAAAACTTCTCGAGCATCGTAAGAGAGCAACTTCTTTACGCAGAGACTGAGGCTCTTTCAGTAGCTCCAAGTACAGTGTTGCGTTTGAAGTCGCATCACAAACAGCACTTACTTGGTCAGGTGAAACATCTAAAATTTTGTCCAAAATTTCGGCAGCCTTTTGGGGGGTTAAAGGTGTAATTGAAGCCAAAATGGATTGGACGTTTGAAGGTAGTTGCTGCAGGAACAACTCTAAAAGAAGCAAATCAGTGATGTTAGTGTTTTCTGCACGTCTTTGCATCACACGTAAAAGTTCTGAAGGCTTGCAGTCACCCAACTGTTCATCGGCGAGTAAACGATGAATCTCGTGCATTTGGCTTCCTCCACAACGAGCTATAATTTCATCCTTCACATTGCCGTAAGGATCAGCTTTATCCGGAGAGATGATTATGTCACGAACCGTCATGGCGATGTCTGGAGGTAGATGTGCCACACAATAGTTATACTTCATCCGTGGCTTTTTAATTGGCTTTAGCGACGCTAATTCGAACGTGGATTCCACCATTGTGAACCATATAGCCGGGTCAGTAGGGATAAAATGTGGTATTTTGACAGCAGATACTTCAGCCGTTGTCGTGCGAGAAAGGAGAGTTTAGTTCAGTTTGTCTGTGTTTAGCAGAGTTTTATACTTCAAAATTTTGAGCAGTGAAAGCTAGTAAGAAAAATGAATTGAGGGCTTGCCAGGTAAAAGATGACAAAAGCGTTTACCTTGATAGTTCTTTTATTTTAGTAATGAAGCATTAAGGCTTGTATACAGATGGGGATGAACAAAGGAAACAAAAAACAGGTATTTGATGTGGTACAGCATCTATGTGTCATCGGACATTCTGGACAACAAATCGAACCGGGGTCAAACAGCATCACCTTGAGGTAAGCTTGTAGTGGCATAATCAAAAAGCCTTTATTGGAAGCTGCGGCGGGAAGGCTCCAGGTTAATTGTTTGACTCAGCTCAGAGCATCTCACATGGCTGGCTTCGAGCGTCCTTCTACACACATCTGTCGTATCACCCTTTTCGCCTCCTCTCTCTCTCTATCGCGGCGAAGTTTTATACTGTTGGCCAGGCAACGACGTCACCAAGGACTGCGGACTTGTGACGTGAAAAGAAAAAGGAGAAAATACCTCCGCGGCAAGTCGCCGGGAGTACAGCGCCTCTAGCGGCCAAAAACAGAAACACATTATGCAAAACATTTTGCAGCAATTAGGTGCTTGTTTGAAGCGTTGATATTAGAATAGTGTTAAGTAAGAACTTTAATTAATAAAAATAAGAGCTATCTGTGCCTTTAGATTTTAAGGCAAATAATTTAAAGTTAAGTTATACAGCATTCAGTTATAATAAAGAAAACACAGCCACATGTCATGGAACCTTTAAGGTAAGGTTTACAGTGACTTTTCCTAACAATGGCCCGCCTTCCATGACATGGCAAAAGGAACTGCTTCAAACAAGTAAAAAAAATTTCTTTCAAAAGAGAGTAAGTACTTTTCCCTCTGAAAAGAACAAAAGACATATTATGCAAATAGCGATGAACACAGATGAGAAAGCACAAGGGTTAGTACAAAATACGCATAGTTACACTATAAAGTACGACTGCTATAAAGTACGACTGGTATAAAGTACGACTGGCCAGTCAAAAAAAAAAACGTTAGTAAAAAAAAAAAAAAAAAACACTTTTTAAAAGATTCACATAATGCAATTAAGCACATTTGCATTCACTTTACAAAGAAAACCAACAAGCTTGTACTTTCTTTAGGGGTGAGGTGCACCTCAAAAAAAAAAAAAAACTCTTAAGAAAAGAGATAAAAATAGAAAAGTTTGTTTGAGTCATTTACATTCACAGAGCAAGGTGGGCATATAGGAGCTTCGATTCAACATACTGGGACTCACAAAATTAAAAGATAACATCTCCTGTGACGAATGACGAAAATATACAGTCTAAGAACAATCCACCTTCTCCACCACATTCACTGGCAAATTGCAATGTCACCTCACGAGACGTAGCTGAGGCTGCTCGAATGGGCGAAAAAGGGTCCTGACCCCCAGAACAGTATACTCCGTGGGGAACTTTACTCTTACATCTGTAAAAGTAAAGAAACAAACAATGGAAAAAAAAGGATGGTGACGAGTCACCGTTAAAGGAACAAATCCTCTTGACCAAGGCTTTTTTTTTTTTTTTCATTTTTTTTTTTTTTTTTTTTTTCAGAAAGATCAAGAAATTTTTTCCTTTTCCCCTTTTCTTCATAGAGAGTCTTCGACTTGACAAAAGAAAAGGTTATGTTCAAAAAGAGAAAGTCAAAAGTGACTTTTCAGAAAAATTTGCCTAGGTTCCCTTTAGTGGGAGTAGGACTTTGAAATTTTCTTTTCAAAAGAAAGTCTAAAGAGACTTTTCAAAAAAATTTTGCCTAGGTTCCCTTTAGTGGGAGTAGGGCTTTGATACTGAACAAAAAAGTCTTTCGTTGAATGTTGTAAGTCCAGTCTTTGGAAGAGGTTTTGTGAAAATATCAGCTGGGTTATTCTTTGTATTTATATATTTTAAGGTAAATAATTTATCTATAACTAGGCTTCTTAAAAAGTGATACTTTACATGTATGTGCTTCGTCCGGTTGTTCTCAATGGGTGAGTTGCTGAAATCTATGGCGGCAGTATTGTCGCAAAAAAGTGTAACTTTATCCAGGTCTTTGGGAAGTAGTTTTAGATTTATAAGCTCATTATAAATTCTTTGTATCCACAGCAATTCTTTGGAGGCTTCTGTCAGGGCGATAAATTCCGATTCCATCGAAGATAGAGCGACACACTTCTGTTTCGACGTACGCCATGATATGGGGGTTTGATCCAGCATTAAAATATATCCTCCCATTGACACTCGGTCATCTCTGTTTGAAGCAAAATCAGCGTCTGAGTAGCAATTTATGGAAATCTGATTTATATTAGATAATTTTAATTTGAGGTGTGAAGTAGATTTAACGTAGCCAAGTAATTTTAACAATTGATTGAAATGATTATATCCGGGATTAGATTGAAATTGTGATAAAACATTTACTGCGTACGAAATATCTGGACGGGTTCTGCTTGCAAGGAATGACAAACATCCTAAGATGTTGCAATAGGGAAATTTTTCCATTTCTTTAACTTCTGCGGCTTTAGTTGGACAGTCCATTTTTGACATTACGATACCCGGAGCGATTGGAAGGGATGAAATGGGTATATTAAAGCGGTTGTAAATCTTGTTTATGTATTCCTCTTGATGTATAAATAAGCCATTTTCATTTTCTTCAAACTGAACACCTAATAGTTTTCTTGTTTTCCCTAACTTCTTAAGATTGATTTTTCCTTCTAATAAATCGAATACGTGGTTTATTTCCTTTTCTGTTTTAGCTAGGAGTACAATGTCGTCAACGTATAGAAGTAACACTACTAGATTGTTGTAAACATAAACGCAGTTAGTCCACTCAAGCTTGAAAAAATGTAATTCAGTTAAAATTCTGTGAAACTCATTAAACCATTCTCTGCCACTCTGCTTCAAACCATATAAGGCTTTATTTAGTTTACATACAAAATCTTTCTTACCTTCTTCCTTGAAACCTTGAGGTTGGAACGGCAAAGCTTATTTGCACCCTTTCTGGCAACCCTATACGCCTTGTGATTGGCTCATTCGGAATTGTCTCATTTGTCTCGTCTGCCAGAAGAGAAAATGAATCGCGGGGTGTACATAAGGTTTCACGCCAACAGGAAGTTTTCTTATATGCACCCTTTCCTTTCACTTTGTTGTTTGTTTACATATCCTTATTTGAACCCCCGTCACGCATGATAATAAAAACAGTGAGATTTACCTAATTTTTAATTAAAGATGTTGAGAATAAGAAATGATTTTGTTATGTTTATAAAAGTTATTTATGCTGTTGTAATTTTATTCGCTGTTTAAAATATATTTTAAAAGAATAAAAAATTGATTTAAAAACTTCTATAATAGCTATTGTTTACTTTGATTTCATGTTCTAATCTATGTTAGCTTAAACGCAAGCGTATTAACCAAATTGTTGCATTGATCATCTTATTTTTTAATTATTATTATTATCTATTTTTAATATGCATCGTTCAAATAGTTATAATCCGTTACCTTGCCAACCTTTTATTAAGTAAAATCCTGTTTTTAACGAAAATATATATATATCGATATTTTATTATGCCAACGTTTAAACGTCATAGTTAATTATATTAGGTGAGAAATCTTAAGTTTTGATATGAATTGTGCACTGCATGTAACTAGCATACTGTTTGGTTTACTTTTTGAATACTCTTACTGAGTTTAACTAGCAGTGAAACTTGTCTTTTCATTTAGTCTATCTTTCTCATATATCATATCTATCTTAATTAATATTAGATTAATTTAAATTTCATCTAATATTTTAAACAATGGTCAATCGTAATTGTGTAGCCACAAAATTTGTGCTTTTTTTTTTTTTTTTTCTTTTCCCATTAAATTTAAGTTGCTATTGTTGTTTATGTTTATTTTATTGTAAAATAGTTTGTATTTTAATATCTGCAATCAATTAATATTTAGTAGAATAAAGCCCTATAATCAGCAAAAAATCCTTACATTGTTTACATCTGTCAGGGTTATTTTATTGTTAAGAAGATAAGAGCATTATGTGTTTTATAAGAAAGTGCTTACACTTAACATTTAAGTTCCGAAATTTTTTACTAATTCTATTTAGAATAGGAAGCTTTTGTACATTGATAATTAAAGGTTCTCATCTTAATTTTATTTATGTAAATGACTGAAATTACTATGTTATTGCTGTTTCTTAAAGCCTTTTCAATTTAAGTGTTTAGATTAAACCAAAAATAAACTTAGTGTTTGCTTCAAGAAAATGTTTAGCCATACCTTAGTTTGGAATTTTTTGAAAAACTGCAGAACATTATTTATATAATTATATATACAGTTATAATATATATACATCTACATTAAATTTCTAAATTTGTATCATGTAAAAAAATGATACTAAACTATTTATTCTTAATGAGCACAACTTATGTGTTAGCATAATTGTTATTTTCAGTTCTAATTATACATTTAGTTATGCCAAATGTAAATATACTGCATAAGTTATCATATTGTTCTCTTTCTTTTATGGATTAGTTTTTGACAGTTTAAACCAGCTGTTGATGCTTGTCATGTCAAAAACCCAACCCAAGCTTATTGCATATATATGCTTACTAGCGGCTACCCACGACTTCGTCCGCATCGGCTTTAGAATTAGGTCTCGAGAGAAACGAATCATGTGTGAATAACAAATATGTTTGCGAATATGTAAGAAACTGCATTTAAATATTATTTGCTTTTTACTTATTTTAAATGAAGTATAATGCATGGTAGTATACTTCATTTAAAATAACAGAGTATGTAAAATTACTAAATTTAGATTTTTTTCAGGCATTTGGCGAATAGAGACAGTTACGACAGTATTTGCGAACTGTTTTGAGTGTTCTTGTAAAAGAAATATTTATGCTATATGCATGAATTTTAGCCTATGTTAATTAGGAACAGTGCAGCTTTCTATTAGCGAAAAAGTTTTAGAATCGGTTCTATAGTTACAGAGATACCCAGAGAGTGTAATGTATTAGAATTATTTTGAGTGTTCGTGTAAAGGATCTATTTGCGCTACATGCATTAATTTTAGCCTATAATACTCAAGAATAGTGTAGCTTACTATCAGTGAAAAAAGTTTTGGAATCAGTTCAGTACTTATAGAGATACACATAGAGCGTAATGTAATTCTTATGAGTATCCCTGTAAAAGAACTATTTGTGATATATGCATAAAAGGTAGCCTATAACACTCAGGGTCCCCCCAGTGTCTAAGAGGGTCTGCTCTCAAACCTGGAAGGCGGGAGGTGACAGGTTCAAACACCGGTCGCGCCTGTCGACCTAGCCGCTCGCAGTTTTCCGTGTTTTTTTCAAAAACCTCGCGAAAATACGGCCTAGGAGCCCTTAGAAAATTCCACACAGAGGAATTCTCCATATACGCCTAGGACCCTATAGGCCTAGGACTTTCAATCAGTGAAGAAAGTTTTAAAATCGGTTTAGTTGCTACAAAATTTCCATAGAGCGCAATGCATTAGTATTATTTTGAGTGTCTTTGTAAAAGAATTATTTATGCTATATGCTTGAAAGGTTGCCTGTCCAGGGCATAAGCTATCTTCATTACAAATTTTTCCAGACATTTTTGTGTGATACAGTCAAAAACATCCAAACACATAAACGTACACATTTACATTATTTGTAGGATTTGGAAATTTACGAACTTTAAGAAACACATCTGGACTTTTCTTGGTACTTACCTATTATCCCGGCGGTCATTCCCGCTAAACTGTTTTTTCGTCAAATGAGTTGCCAAACTGTTGCCAATCGTATTCAGAACCATTAATAACTTCATGTGCCTGGCATTTATCTCGGCTAAAAATCGCTCGTCTTGCCGGACCACCGGGATAATACGTAAGTACACTTTTCTTTATTTATGCTTTTTAATTTGGCGTAAAATCAACATAATTTCCATACTTATTTATGTTTTTCAAATGCACATGATTTTGCAAATAGAATTTCTGCTTTATTTCAAAAGCATAAATCACTTTGTGCGGGCGATAAAACGGTTTTTAATTAATAGTTAGAAAAGTAATTAAAATTTCCGAGACTCAGGTACACTTTACCGAAGTCATGGGTCCAGGCATGCTCAAATTTTCAAAGCTCTGCTTTCTGTAGATTTAGCTGGAGAACATTCATTTTTATTATTAGAGATAGATATATTTGGCATAAAACTGGTATAATTTCCATATTATTTAATGTTTTTCAGATGCACGCACACGCGCTTCTTTGTTGAAGTAATAGCATTCTTCTTAGCTCTAAACACGAATCATATGATACGGGCGAAACTCTGCCAAGCATGACAACGTAAAAACGGTTTTTAATTAATTAAAAAAGTAATTAAAAATCTGAAATTCTAAGTAGCCTATAACTAACTCCAGGGTCCCATCTATATCTAAACCGAAATGCTAATCGATTCAGCGGTTTAGGCGTGAAAGCGTCATAAACAAACAAACTCACTTTCGCATTTATAATATTAGTTAGGATGTCATAGGCGCACCCACGGAGAGGGCTATGGGGGGCTAAAGCCCTCCTAAACCCGGAGAGTTAGATGCAAAAAGCTTTTAAAATTGAAATTTCTCTCAATTGAATGAATTGAAATATTTTATTTTAAAAATTGTCCTCAAATTATTTCTAATGTTTTTGTGGGGAGGGCTCTTCATCTGCTAGTTAGTCCTATCCATTTCTATAGGGTGGCTGATTTATTGGATAGAAATATTTTTGTCTCCTGAGGCAAAAGAACTGAGCTCAGCTTATGCGCTATTGTCAGTCGTACGAAATTTGAAAGTGTCCACAAAGAATGACTTTTTTTCTCACTGTAATTTCTGATAAGTTTTTCTAGTTCTGTTTGAAAGCACTTAGACGAACAGCATGTCTAATTAGAAGAATTTAATCGAAAATGTATCCTTAATATTACTTTCTTGATAGAAGCATTGAATGTTTAGTGTTTCCATCCAAAAAGTACAACGCTGATTATTTTTTGGAAAGCTTATTATGTAATATGTAAGTTAATTCATTTTATATGTTTATAAGTTTATGTTTTGAATTTTGAATGAATAATTAACTAATAGTCCACTTGAAATCAATTATTTTTCATTTATTAGTTCTATCAATCTGATAATTTTATAATTTCTCTTTGAGTTTGGGATATGGCAACAGGTGACACACCATCTTTGGTTATAATAATGTTTGCTGCTTATTAAAATCAATTTAACTCAAAACCAATATGATTTTATTAAGCAGCAGGTGCTGTATATGCATTTTTGATACTGCTGAACTCTATTATGAGCAGAATCGTACAAGGTGTGCTCAAAAAGTATTGAGCCTTAGGGTGACAAAAATGCATTTATTGTGATTTGAAAATCCAAAATACTAATCCCCTTTAAAATAGTCTTCAAGGAAGTGTACACACTTCTCCCAGAGCTTTCACAATTGTTAGAAATGATTCTGGAACTCAATTTCTTAATGATGAGCAACTATGCCATCTCATTCCGTATGATATCTTCTATAGACACAAATCAGTTTCATTATGATAATGCCCATTTTGTGCATTTGATTCAGGCTCTCCTCATCAAAAACAACATTCTTGTATATCGTCAAGCTCCCTACACACCAGACTTGACTCTGTGATTTTTCTCAATTTCTGAAGATAAAAATGCTGTGTAAAGTGACCCGATTTTAGTCAAGAGAAGACATCCTGTAGAATGTGATGGCATGCTTGCTCACCATTTAAAAAATTGCAATCTTGTTTTTTTTTTTTTGTTTATTTTTTTTTTTGGGGGGGGGGTTGAAAGTTGACAATGTTTGCAATTTTTAAAGATTTTTTGCTAAGTCTGGTGCCGTAAAATAAGAGCCCAAAACTAAATCTAGCTTGGTGAGAATCTAGTTAGAATATGCCTGACAAAGATTGTAAAAAATTTTTAATAGGCAATTTTAATATAGATTCCAGTTCCAAAGAAGTGTTTTATGAAACAAGGAATGCAATTATGGTATACTCATGGATTATGATACACTTTCCAAGCAGTATATATAAAAGTGAAGTATAGTTAGAATATGCTTGATGAAGAATATAGTACAGTTTTATAGTACCGATGATTTTAATGTAGATTTTGATTTCAAAGAAGTTTTGGTTTTAAATGGTAAATTATAAATTGCATCCTTATAAATTATTTAGTTTAATTTAAAAGCATAATTAATAGTATAAAATTAAAGATTTAAATGAGTTGAATCAATTAAAGTTTACCTCTGGGGGCATAGTCTCCCCCCGCCCCATCCTGTTTATTAGTTCAAGCAATTGTGCACTTAAAGGTTGCATTCACCAAAACCTTGACTTGCATGTTAACCCATTTAAAATGTCCGAATGAACGTATGCTTAATGACTTAGAGGAGATAATTCCTTTACAGTTTGAAGTAAGGTTTAACCTGTTTACTACCATTGTCATGAAGTTGCAGTGTTCCCAGCATTGCATAAATCTGAATGCTCCACTGGATGCAGAAGGGAATCTTCACTGTTGTACCTTTGTTATGATAGAAGTGAAAGGTTTCAACAATTTCGATAATTCTTGCTTATTGTGCAGATTGCGTAAATTAGGCATGTTCAGCACTATATAATTGCTTCTTCCATATATCATCTTTATTAAATTAACATAATCACTAATTTGGTCTTTCGATGCACTATTTTTTCCTATATTTATGCCAAAAATGCAGTCATCAAGCTTGATTTCATCTATTGGTTTAAGAAAATAGTCTATTCCTTTATTGTTAAATCCCAATCTGTTAATTACCCCTTGATCTTTAATTAAATTCTTGTTTTTTTGTTTCCATATTGTGGATTATGAGTTACAGTACCAGTTTCAATAAACCCAAAACCGCTCTTGCAACATTTGAGTCAAATGAATAACTACCTATCAATCTTGAGGCTTTAGGTATTAAAACTGTATCACCACTTTCTGCATAAACATCTCTACTCACCATAGCACGCAATATTCCTTGCAGATCAGAGTTTATTGCAGTTTCAAGAACAGCATCAATAATTTTACCTCGAGTAACCATTAAACCAAGCTTTTCTACTCTGGTAGCTTTGCTTGAAGGTTTAAGGTTAACAACAGGGTTTATGGTTAATAACATATCTATATTAATTTTTAAAAATAGGGATAAGATCCCTTTTCCCGTGTCTGTCTCTCTCAATTTGGGAGGTATGGACTCCTAAATCCTCTCTTGGCTATGCCACTGAGCACCCTTTGATAAAATTTCTATACACGCAACTGAGTTTAGCCAATTTTGGTAATACAGTATAGAACCTGTTATCCGGAATGGTTGGGACCAGGTGCATAGCTGCCAACCTTGGAGAATGAAAATTAGGGAGATTTTCGAAAAAATTAGGGAGATTTTAAAAAAATTAGGGAGACTTTAAAAAACCCTTGTTATCGATGAAAAAACTCCATGTACACATGCGTAATATATCAGTAACCAAGAAAATTACATATACAAGAAAAATGTATAGTTTAAATAGCAGGGGGGGCACTTGCCCCCCCCCCCTGCATGCAAAAAAATGGAACTGGGGAATAATGTGTGAGCTTAAATTCAACCACTGTTAAACTAAATGGTGTACTAAACAATTTCTACCATTTAAATTTCAACCACAAACAAATTGACTGTGATCCTGAAGAAAAAAACTATGCACTGTAAATGTTTAATAATCAGTTTTGGATATACAATATTTATTAAAAGAAAACAGGCTAAAATTATTTAAAATAATTATCTTAAGTAATACCGTAAAATCCGAGATCAAAACAAATCATAAGTCTCACATCCAAATTTCAGACTATTCTTTTGATATGAAAATAAAATTAAAAATTGATTCTCAAAAAAAAAATTTTAAGACCTATCTTTTTTTTTTTTTTAATTTTGATCAGAAATGGAATGAAAAATTATATATATGGCATTGGCATTTTCTAAAATAAGCATTCAAATGATAGAATAAAAGTGAAGTTTTCTTGTTTTATTGGAAAAAGAATAATTATTTAATAAATGTCTAAATATTTTCTCAGGTAAAATTTTAGAATCTTAGCAGTCTTGCAGCACATCAGCACACAGAAGTGGAACTTATGACAGGGACATATGTTCTGCTCCTTCCTATATTAGCTGCAAAATACCAACTCACAAGATTATGCATTTTAAAATTAATGTAAAAATAATTACCAAAGAAAAACCTGCACATGATAATAAAACGAAATTGCGATTTTCCTGATTTTAAAATTGAAGGGAAAATGATTCAGAAATCAATAAACGTATTATGGAGAAAATAATACTTTTTTGTTGAGTTGAGTTACTAAAATGCCTTAAATTTTAATTTAACAATAGAGTGTTAAAAACTCTGTTTTACATCTTGTTTTAAAATTATTCATTTACCAAAAGGCTGCAAAAAGATTGAAGTTCAGTTGGCAAATATGGAACCCGGAGATCGGGGATAGTTAGTTACCATAATTTAGCTAGTATAGTCCGCGGACTATGCATGTCAAAAAGGGATTTTTTTCCAGGACACGGACTATCTGGCTGAAATAAATTTCTTATGCAAAAAAATTTAGTATATTGATCTTGCTTTTTGATCTGTAGTTAGCGCGCAAGCTCCGGTGAAGCCGATGCTAACAAATTTATTTCTGTAGAAAATAAAGCACATAGATGCACTTCAAGTGACGGCACGTCGGCATGCAGGGAGCATTTGAAAAAAAAAAAATTTCCCCCCATTATGTCATTTAAAGCATCGACGTAGTTACAGGTGTGGACAAGCTTCGTGAAACCATTTTAGAAATATTTCAGTCCGATATGCAGAAGAACCAAATTTTGAATGTGCTTTTTAAAAAAAATAATTTATGTAATACGGGGGAAAATGGGCCTTCACAAACCGAGATACCGACGCCGCGTCGTCATCGCGAAGGTTGTTATTGTTTTGTCTTCACTCGGCAAGCTAGATAATAAAGCAAGAGAGCGAATTCTGCTGCGACGTTAAAACATGACTTGTGTCGCCTCAATTTCTTTCTTCCTTTTTCAATTGCGAGAGCGAATTTTTAATAAAGAGCATTTTTAAATTTTATATTTCGTTAATTTTGACCCAGAGAGAGTATCAATTGAATGTTGTTTAAAATTAAGTATTATGTGGCTTGACCCATGAGAATTAGTAATTACCTTTTCTTCTTCTTCTTCTTCTTTTTTTTTTTTTTTTTTTTTTTTGCTTGGTTATGTACATTTTCCTAAATGATTAATAAAAGTAATCTTTTTATTTATTTAAGGGGGCGATACGTCTTGCCTAAGGACAGATTAATGCAATTTTATGGGCGGTTAGTTGAAATTTGTCTATTTTACGGAAGTAAAATAGAATTTCTTTTTCCTGTAGCGGAGGAGTAATCGCTCCCCCCCACCCCTTTAATCCGCCCGTGGTCTTACCATTAGTTAACTTTTCACGAAGTTACGGTACATATTTTTAGTAAAATCCGCGTAACTGTTTAAAAAGAAAATGCCAAAAAAAAAAAAAAAAAAAAAAAAAAAAAAAAAAAGCTCGGAAAATTTTGGTTTTCTTTTTCTTACGGATTTAAAAAAGCATTATTCTTTTATTCAGCATAAAATTAAGATGTGTACGTTTTAATAGCTATAAATATCGAAGTATTTATTTATTGGAATTATTATTAATAATTTATTTATTTAAGAAATAAAGTATATTTAAACTACCATAAATTATTTTACTTCCTTTGCATGTTGAAGACCTAAAGGAATACGACAAGATTTATATTTTAAATACCATTACTAAAAGCTGCACTTTTATATAAGTTTTATTTGCCTTGCAGACAGTCAGTTTGCTTCATTTAAACAAAAATTCCAGTTTAGCATTCATAAAATGTCTGGAAGTTCTCGTTCGGCCGACGATTTTTTCAAAACCAAGCAAATTTTTGGATCCGAAAATGACCACAAACATTTCGTTTTCAATCCACGTTCTCTAATATATTCGCTAACACCTGCCATTTTCTCAATAATCCACAATAGAAGTGTCAGTTAAGCTGGTACGTGTCCGTGAAAAAAATTTATAGATTCATCAAGTGCGCAAAACAGCAATAAAAACACGTCGCGAGTAACAATAGCTCATCAACAACGGTTTTCCAGTGGCGAAAGGTCTCGATAGATAATTATTGTTGTGTAGTAGTTCGCCAAGTACATAATTATGTATCAGATGCCTTTCGAAACATCGAGGATCTAAAATAAAAATTTGCCCCTCTGAGCTAAGTTTTGAATTTACGAACTCGGAAATCAGTAACATTGCACTCTAGCTGACTTTAGTCAAGGCGCAGTGTGAGATGCAGTGAAAACGTACATCCCAGGCGCGCATTATCGTCCTCTTGTTACTCTGCTATGTCCGCTAAGAACGTCGTAGATTTAGGACATGTTTTGCTTTAGGTTCGGTAATCACTGTTGTTTTCCCTTGCTTTTTTGTTCTTTAATGGTAGCCATACTTTTAAGTAATCTTTGCCCTCTGGAGTAGTCTTAGCGAAGTTTCTTCAGTTTCTGTCGTTAGCATTTAACAAGTTCTGTAAATTTTTTTCAAAAATTGATAAGTACATAAAACATGGGAATAATTTGGAAAAATTCGGGAGATTTATAAACTTTTCGGGAGTTCGGGAGGTATGGCAGCTATGCAGGTGTATTCTGGATAACTGATTGGGGATTAACACGGCACCTACTTATTTGATTGGTAGCATAAATGTTACTCTCTATTTTTGATTAGAATTAAACATTAATTGTTCATATATTAGAAAAATAATATAAAAAAAGCTCTTAATATGATCAAGATAAATAATAATCATTGAGAGAGGAAGTAGTAAGTATATGATAACTTCTTGAAAACTTAGTCACACACTAAAAAATAAAATAAAATATCTTACCAGATTGCTTGCTTTATAAATTCCAGCTGTAGTACTCAAAATAAAAAAAACAGAAACATAAGAAATATAAAAAAAAAAAAACTAATTTTTTGCTTTTCTTTTGGAAAAAATAGGATTTTAATCGATTGAAAAATGATTCTGGATAACTGGTTTTTCGGATAACTGGTTTCCGGATAAGAGGTTCCATACAGAGGTTTTATTGAGTCATTGAACTGTGATAGCAATACATTTAATTATTTTAGTGCAATAGTTTTTAATACTCCCAGACAGCACATAAGCTTAAATCAAGCTTGATATTTCTTTGAATTTGACGTATTAATACAAGCTTGACAGTTCAACTCATTTTAAGCTGGCAGCAAGCTTGCAGGAGTCAAGTTCAATCGTCAAGCTTAAATACAGCTTGATTTAAGCTTGACAATTGATACCCGCTTGGTTTTTCAATTTGGAAAGCACGCGTTGATGGCGCCATCTGTGAAAGAGAATGGACATTAATTGTCATAGCGTTTCTCAAATTTGCTCAATAAAGAAAAGTTCGTAAAAGTTGTGTTTTATTTTATTATAACACGAGGGGAGTTTTAGTTTTATTTACATCTAATTAACATTAGTAATTCCAAACTAATTAGTTAGCCCTAAAAATAAATTTTAATATAATTAGCACAATTTAGTTAGTTAATATACTTCACTTTATGGGTATGGTAGAATGAGACGTAATCCGGCCTCCACAAAATAATTAATCAGTCATAAATTTACTTGACTATGGAATAAAAAAAAAAAAAGATTCTATATTTCCAAATATGGAAATTCTTCAAAATAAAATACAATTATACTACGAAATTGATTTCAAAATCAGTCATTTGTCTCGATTTTGGCCAGCAGTATTGCTCAACGATGAGTGTTGCGATATTGAAAGTTTTAAAACGTGTCCTGCTTTTAAGTTTATATTATGCTTATTTCCCTATTAGTAGAGTTATGAATCACACATAACATTATTTAAATTTTGATTCATCCCATGAAAAAATGAAAGAAACTTATCAGCATCGCCCATACTTATCAATCTGGCGTGACAACAGTCACTTCAAATTTTAGTCATTGCTGCCCGAGGCAAAATAGCCGAGCGGTTAGCACGCAAGCCTGCCAGCCTAAAGTTCCCGGGATCGAACCTAGTTACCGACGTTTGATGGAACAGATTAAAATAACCTAAAATTTCAGCACAGAGGGGGAAAATGCGCGGAAAAATAAAGTACGTAGGGCGCGGGTGCCCCGTACTTAATTATTTACTTGTATTTAGGAAAAAAAATTTTGGAAAATTTTTTAAGCTTGAAATTAAGCTTACACGCTTGAAATTTTCAAGCTTAATTCAAGTTTATTGACTTGATAAATCAAGCTTGCTACAAGTTTGCTGTGCTGTCTGGGCTTTACCTAGTTAATTGTTTCTCCTTTTTATGTAACTGATTTTAATATAATTGACAGTTAATAAATTGAAGTTCGTTATTTTAAATTAAAAGCCTATTTATTGAGTCTATACATGCTACATATTCTGCTAGTCAATTTTTATACAGACTTTTAAAGACTTTACAGCTACGCTGAAATTGGGTATTGCTCTGCTGGTTTAAAAGTTAATAAGTTAAATCTCTTATTGCAAATTAGTGAATGGGCCACTAAACAGTTAACCCTTATCGGGGTGTAACACCACCGATGGCCTATTCACGACCAAAAAGTGTAATCTACAGGCTGCTCCATATGCCCGCTCGCGTGAGCCATGTGCAATGACCGCATTTGATACATGTCTGTGTTCTAACAGTCATTTATCGCTAATACCTATGCAGCTACTAAAAACAGAGTCCAGTCTTCAGTATAATAACCAGTCTTCCTGCCGCAATGCAAACACAGAAGAGAAGAAGGGGATGTTAACTTTGTCAGTCTAACAACTACGCATCTGATTTTTATTTTTTCAAAATTGGAGTCATGTTTCAACAACTCAACTCTGAACTCTAGAAATTCTAAGTTCAGAGTAACACAACGCCAATTTAAAAAAATAAAATCATAGATGCAGGGGCCTAGTCAGAGGGGGATTTGTAGCCCCCCACCCCCAAAATGGGACCCTTTACTTAGCTTACAGTTTGATTCTTAGTTTACAATTCAACTTTAGCTTACAATTTGATGCCCCCCCCCTGCAAAATTAAATCCTGGCTACGCCTCATAGATGCATAGTCATTAGGCTGACTGACACAGTTAACAGAGACATGAAGTCTACCTTACTGGTCAGCAATTTTGTAAAGCAAATTTTCATAGGCCAGCGATGCTGGACAGAATGCCGGCTAGTAATTATAGATTTATGACAAAAACAAAATAACCAACACCAAATTAACCTAAATAAAAGCTATGATCCAACAATGTTGAAATCAAAATCCATCTGGTTAAACAAATGCTTATGACAATGTCCCAAAACAATCAAAATAAAAATTATGATCCAACAACGTTGAAATCAAAATCCATCCAGTTAAACGAATTCAAAATAAATGCTTACAACAAAAACAAAATAAACAATCTAAAACACTAAGACACTTTTAAAATACGATTCCTCAAGTGACACGTCATTAACTTTTAAAAGCACTCTTGTGAGAGCAATTTTAAAAAAAAGGTGACTTCCAAAAACAATAACAATATACAATAAATAAAAACTTTGTGAAAAAAACATACATAAAATGTTACTTATAAGATTTTTTTTTGTGTGTGTGTGGGGGGGGGGACTATTAGCACTCACTTTTGTTCTGACCTATCTCCTTTCTTTCTTCGTGTTATTTTTCTTGCTTATTTCATTACTGTTTTATTTTTCTGTATGGATTCATCTTTGTTTAACCATTTTTCCCGTTTATGTTTGAAACATTCTCGTTTCTTGAATCATTTAGGTTTTCTTGTCCGATGCAAACACAGTAATGTCATTCCAAAGTTTTTTGACATTAAGTGACACCTATAGTTACGATCAAGGTGATTATGTTGCATGATTTTTTTTCAAAGAATCAAGGAATGAATTGTTTGTTTCGCTTCTCAGTTTACTTTTTCAAGGCGGGATATCTCGCTAGATATTTAAAGTAGCTGAAAGTTAAAAAAAGGTTACTTTCTTAGAGATCTTTCGAATTGTACAAAAAGTTTTTGCTTTTAGTTAGCGATAAAAATGTCATTTTTATCAAAATTTCAACATGGCTGCAGATGGCAGATGCACTGTGAGCGATGAGTCAATCCCCGAATCATTAGGAACTGGACTTTTTTATTTAAAAAGCACATTAAGCCTTTGTCATACCATTTGATAAGCTTCAAAAAGTCCTCCAGGAAAACATCAATGCTTTGCATATGGACAAAGCATTGAACGGTTATGAGCGAAAGACGACACAGCAAGTGAACGCGCAAGACATTGATACATCATTGGGTAGAGGTTGACTGCAATCAAGCAGATGGCGCTGTTATAGTGCCTCCACAAAGCAGAGACCAGCCTCTCAGTGTGGTCCCAGTAGGTTTGGAGAGATGGTGCATTTTGAATTCAGGGTCAAAGGAGGAAGTGAGAGCAGTTATCCACTATGAATGAACACGTGGAGTATCAGGAGCATAAATTAATAACCGCCTTGTGGAAGTCTATGGCCCAGGTGTGATGTTGAAGCAAATGGTGGGGAGATGGTGCCGCAAATTCAGTGATGGATGTCAGCAGGTGCAGGACATACCGTGACCTTGACGGACGTGCATAGCCACTACAGATGTAAATGTCAGGAAGATGGATGATATGATTAGAGTGAACCGGTGTATCACCATTTTGAGGGAGTAGCAGAAGAACTTGGAATCAGACATGAGGGAGTTCATAAGATCATCCACAACAATCTTCGATACAAGAAAGTGTCAGCACAATGGGTGCTCCGACACTCATGGAACAATGCTTCTTCCATGAGTGTCAGCCTGGAACATCTTGTGTGTTACCATGAAGATGGCAATTATTTTCTGTTTCGGATTGTGATGGGAGATGAAATGTGAATCCACCATTTCGCAACCGAAACAAAGGCCGCATTGATGGAGTGGAAACATCTGTCATCACCTGTCCGAAAGAAGTTCAAAACAACTCCGTCTGTAGGTAAAGTGCCCTTCACAGTTTTCTGGGACACCAAGGAGTTTTGACGTTGGACTTTTTGGAGGTTGGAACCATCAATGCTACGTGGTACTGTGACACCCTTTCGAAATAGAAAGAGGTAATTCAGAAAAAGCAGCCTGGTCTTCTCAGATCTGGTGTTCTGATGTTGGATGACAAAGTGAGATGACGCTCGGTGATAGCAATGCAAAATCTTGCAACTCTTGGTTGGGAGCGCCTACATCATCCCCATATAGTCCAGATCTTGCACGAAGTGACTTCCATCTCTTTCCGGCTTTGAAGGAAAATCTCAACAGAAGGCGCTTTCAAAGCAATGCTGAAGCCGTTAAATACTTCTTCCGTATGCAAAGACCTGAGTTTTACCTGGAGGGCTTATTGAAGCTTATCAAGAGGTATGACAAATGTCTCAATGTACTTGGTACTTATGTAGAAAAATAAAGTTATGTCTTATCTTTAATGTCTCATTCTATTTTTTGACTTTCATACACAACTCTGACTACAATCGGCAGGGGAAACTTATTTTCCGGCTCCCCTTGTATATCTTCATCATATACTGCAGTTCTCAGCATATACTGGTACTGATAAAAATAATTCTGACATCCATTTTACAAATAATCAAGAATTTTTATTTTACAAGAAATTATCTGTGCCAAATAGGAAATGGTTCTTGTGAAACTACACTGAAGAGCCAAAATATTATGACCTCGTACTGGAGGTACAAGAGTTATTGGAGACAGGTTGCACTAAATATTTAAGTAGTGGTCACCCAAAGTCGAGATATTGGAACATGGTGGTGTTTGCTGAGCTGCTGCTCCATACACATTAGCTGCATAGCACTGCTCCCAAAGATGCTCTATGGAATCAAGATCTGGTGAGTAGGTAGTTAGGACATTAATTGGAATTCATCACTATGCTCCTCGAACCACTCCAACACAATTCCAGCCTTCTAACAGGGCGCACGATTCCATTTCCTATTGGAAAGATATACACTCATGTCCATAAATTAAGGATAATTCAGAATCACACAGAAATTGATCTCTAAAATAAAATTTCACCTGTGGAATGATCACACACATCTTGAAGAAGAATATGCAAATTACAGGAAACCACCAGATGGCGTGGATGGTACGTCACAATGACGAGAGTGTAAGAGAGGGTTATATAAGGAATGGTGGCAAAGAAGTAAAATTGTTCACAAGCGCTGTGAAAGCCTTTCAGTGCAAAAACCGCATAGTTATGGCACAAAGGAGGCATTTGGATGATGTTTTACGTGGCAGAATTATCGGACGACTGGAATGTGGACGTACCCAGCTGGAAGTATCCAAGGAACTTGGAATCGTCCAGAGTGTCATCTCCAGGCTTTGGCAACGATTCCAAGATGATGGTAATGTGAGTAGACGTTACAGCACAGGTCGCCCCCGAGTTACAACGCCGAATGAGGACCGCTATTTGGCAGTTACTGCCAAAAGAAACAGACGGAGTACAGCATCAGACCTGTCTCTTCAGCTACCGGTACGACAGTTTCAAGGCATTATGTCAAACATATAGCATCTTTTTTGCTCTTTACTTTTTGTTTAATAAATAGACTTTACAAATAAGTCAAATTTGTTTTGCTTCTTTCTCTTTCTTTGCCTGAACTTCATTATCCTTAATTTATGGACATGAGTGTATGCTGTTTAAGAGTGCAACCGATTCGTGATTGTGTTCAGATAGTCCACCACATTCCGGGTCTGTTCTACCACAACTGTGGGTCATAGTTCTGCCCAAGAGAACATCCCCCAAAGCATAATACCACCAACCTGTAATCTGTGTATAGCCTGCTATACAAGAGGGGAGCAGCTGTTCTCCTGGAAGACACCATGCCCTGGCACGACCATTAGCATGATGAAAAAATCAGGATTCACTTGAACAGGCAACTCGCTTTCACATATCTATGGTCCAGTCTCGATGTTCTCGTGCCTATTGTAAGCATAGTTGGCAAGCAGAGATTCAGGAGTGAGACGTGCTCCACAGTTACCAACATCCTACAGTATCCACTGAACTGCTTGTTCTGAAACATTTGTACTTGGGCCTGCACTGCACTGTATTGGACTGCCTGATGTCGCCTGATTGCTGCATTAGGTGGGATAGTCTCAGACATCCTCTTCCTTTGATGATGCATGGATGTCCAACATCTAGATGTCTACTGCTGGTTTCACTGTCATTAATAACCTTTTTATAAATACTAACAACGACAAATCGTGAAAAACCGACCAGTTGTGCAGTTTCAGAGATACTCGTTCGGAGTCTTCGGGCCATTACAATCTGCCCTCTATCAAATTAGCTTAGATAAACAGCCTTTCCCATCACTCACAAACGTTAGTGCAAAAATGATTCCTTACCTTCTCCAGCAACAGATAAATACCATTCCCACTTAATTACTTGCTCTCCATATGATCCAGACTAGTTCATTGAAAAATGTGGGGGTTGGTCATAATGTTTTGGCTTGTTGGTGTATGCCTAGAGTATTATATTGAAATCAAATTTATTTATCATGAATGGAATGCTAGAGTTGTGTGCTAGAGAGGACACGGCACGTTGAAGGGTTAATGCCACTGCTGCATTGCACACATACATTTGCATGCAAACAACCAAATGGCCCGCTAGGGAGGCCACGGTCTATTGTGCTGGCTAAGTGCATTGCGTGGAAGGGGGGGGGTATGTGGGTGTTCCGGTGCGTTGACATGGGAGGACGCCCCCGCGGTTTCTTTCACTAAGTAAGTAGAGAAAACATTACCCATAATTCCTTTTACTTTTATGTGATGTTTAAATACTTTAAAAAGGTTACTTGATTTTTCGTTGCCAATAGCAAAATCTTGCAGTAACTCCGGTTAGATTGAATCGGGAAAGATTACATAAACAATAAGCCCTTCATGCTAAAGTGGCCCATGACAGAACATAGAATACCACTTTTTAAGTGTGTATATGTGACGAAAGGATTAAACTAAATTGGGGAGCAATAACGTAGCTTTAATGGCTTCAAAACTTAAGGAAATATTTTAGGAAACTTTTGAACTCATTCTTCAAACACGAGAAGATTTACTATCTTGCAAACTTCACATTTTAAAAGGATCATTATTAGATTTAAAAAATGAGCAACAAATAAGTATATATTAAACGCTTTAAAACATTATTTACTCAATTTAGCACACCCCCAGGCCATCCCTTTTTACAAGGTTTAAATACGGCAATCGGAAAATGTTGCCTTTTAAGTACCGCGATTTTCTCAATCCTACGCGACCGGATTCAAAGGCACACTATCATTAGCGATATTTTTCAGTTTTCTTCTATGCAGTATCAATACAAAGCAGTATGTTAGAACCGACGTAATTTCATCATAAGACAGTATGCCTCTGTAAAGGCAAATTAAAACGGGACACCAATTCATATTTTCAGACATTTTCTTTCTTAACATTATGAAATTATGAGATCTTTATCTTCCTTCTAATACATGGAGCCCGGCCAAAGATCTTACCCCACTTGTGTGCTCGACACTGTCTTCAATTCTAATCAGTTTCTAGAAAAGCAGATACCAAAAGTTAAATTTAATGTCAAAAGTGCGCACTCAGCTAACAAAAATCATTTAGAAAGAAAACTACTCTACATCCACTTTATTTTCAGAAGTTTCAATTTGACTAGTAAATAATTTAGTGCACAAAAATTATTATACCCAAAGCCTTAAAAAGGATTAATAGCACATTTCGATTTTGTTACATTGTGCCATTGTGTGATGTTGTACAATTAATATAAATTTAATTGATAAACTTAAAAGAAAAGGAACACATTTTGTTATTGCAACGCAGATTTTCAAATCCTATCAATTCCAATATAATTACTGGATTTAAACAGTATCTTTCTTAATTCTATGAGTGGTGATTCATTAAATTTCAACTTCATTCTGTTTGTTCTGAACCATATACATAATTTCACATCAAAATATTGTAGTTACAATTCTTCACTCAGGATTTGTTTTTTTGTTTTTTCGAAATTTACCAGAAATCTTCAAAAGAATTTTATTGGCTAGAAAATTTAAAAGTCGCCTCCTGCTATACTGAGTGCCATGGTGGAAAAGGCTGATTTACAGTAATTTTTGTGAAACTTGCCCAAACCTATGACCTTGATCTTTGACTTTCGTTTGGTAACTTGAAGACTAAAGTTTTGCAGAATCGGGCAAAATGTTGTTTCTCGAATATGCTGTAGTTCTTTCTCTTTATCCTTGATTGGAAGACGAAGTGCGGAAAACGTTCAAAAAAGTTCTTGAGACATGATTTGCCTTTTAAGAAAAAACTATTAAAAAGAGAGGGGTGTCAGTCACAGTAGTGTGGATTACTGATATTGCAAGTGAATAAGCCGATGAAGTGGAGGGCACTTTTAATTTGACCTATTGCTGATGTCTCAGCAATTTTCCTGATCAATCTGTTGTTACTGTTGTGGGGAATCTTTGTACTTTGTGTGCCGGTGGAACGATTTCTGCATCATTCATTGAATAATGATTTTTTTTGCAGTAAGCTAGCCTTCTTGGACTGCTTAACGATCAAATCACTTAAAGATATTGTAGAACAATTTATTGGAAAAAAAACTCTCTTTCAGATCACATGACCTCAATTGCGCAAGACACAAAGTATAATTTTTTGCGGTTTATGACTGAACGTTTTTGGTCTCTGAAAGTATTATGACGAAAGAAGCTTGCACTATGGGTTATTCTTAAAATGGAAAAACAAAGGACAAATATCAATTATGAACTCAACATGATTCTCTCGTATGGTATTGACTGATTTAATACCGAGTATTCTTATTTGTGGATGTAGGTAGAGCATTTAGACTAACATTAAGCCCAATCCATTTTTAACTCAAAAAACAGATGTGAGAGTTTTACATGGTTTTTTATGTTTTTTCTTCCAAATATTAATTTCTATCAAAATAATTCCACTGATACAGGAAATTTACCCTTTGCGCCCAAGGAAAAATGAAAATCCCTTCAAATGTGACAGAGATAAAGTCTTTCGGTATTCATATTTTTCAGTCTCTGCGGGAATTCCAGAGAATTTTTATGTGTGGTTTTTCGTGAGTAAGCTTTTATTAATTTAATATTAAATTGCCCGAAGGCCCAAATACTTTGTATGGCAGAATCCTAATTGGGCTTTGCAACAAAAGTTTTTCCTGAATTTACCTGTGCCGGTAGTCTTGCGAAAAAAAATCCATCTGCTGAAACAAAATATTTTGAAAAGCTATTCCTATTAACGACTTTCTGAAGCGATGAATGCCACTGTCTTGGATAAGTTAGATTTTTGTTAAGGCTGCTTATCTCAAGTCAGGAATATGCTGCGTTTCTCTGTTAAAAATTCGACCAATAGTTTTAAATCTGCCTCATCAGAATTCAACATTTGTCAGCATAATAGGAACAGGATATCCAGTACACTGATAGATACCGTCACGAATTAGCATTGCCCAGCTCAGAAATTTGCGAACGCCAGTGTTGAAAATTGGAAACTTGTCAAAAAAGAGGGGACAAGAGCACAGCTGCATAGCTCCTGCGTAAAACAGTTTGTAAAATGAACCTGAATGTTCCTTAATAATCCACTCACCAACACTGTTTGGAACAATGGCACTTCCCGTATAAAAATGCATTTTAAACATTCTTGAAGTTCTGAACATTTGTACACTTTAAATAAAATGAGGAGTGCAGGAAGGGAAGGACGATAGCACATGCCACATAAGCTAATCCACACTTGAGAGAAAATCGGTTTCAAAAAGGGTGGACTGTTTATCAATGTTAACTTTGAGAAATTGTCTCGTAGCGATAGACACGTGTTGAATATAATATGGGTATCCGAAATTTATGCCTGATTTCTTTTTCTGGGATCGAGAGTTTATGGATAGCAAGGTCTGCTTCATTACGCATCCAATCATTGCCGACTATTACCAATCCCAGTTGCCGTCAGGCTGAAGACTTCCCCACTTGTCCTTTCTTTGTGGCGATAGTTTCATTAATGAAAACACAATCTTTTCGTGAATAATCTTCGTTAATATGTCTTCCTAATTATCTATAACTTCCTCAAAAAAGTCTCCCATTATTTGTACGAAAACTGTCCTAAGTTGTCCTGTATTGAAGCCACTCTTCAATGTTTTGGAAAAGCTCATGTTTTGCTATCGATAAATTGGTTTATTCAATGATAAGGCATCATTTTCCAATTTATTTAAAATTATGTTTTAAGCTGTGGGTTTAACAAAGAATAATGAATGACTTATAAAATACTTATTCAATTCCAGTTCTTTAAAAAAAATCCACAACATTCTATAAGGGGGTAATTTTTAAATAAACGCTTTTCATTTACATGTCACAAGTTGTTTCGAGTCGATAATTGAAAAATTTTGTATCACATATTTTATATGCTAATTCCAAATAATAGACACCAACCCCACAGTGCAGTTGATTGCAGCTAAG
This sequence comes from Cheiracanthium punctorium, assembly GCA_038373885.1. Lineage (NCBI taxonomy): Eukaryota > Metazoa > Arthropoda > Arachnida > Araneae > Cheiracanthiidae > Cheiracanthium > Cheiracanthium punctorium. The sequence goes on from JAWZYV010011078.1 coordinate 29,225, forward strand.
AGAAGGGAATTACAACATTCGTATTTGGGATTTCAACAGGTTTTAAAAGATCATAGTTACAAAAAAGTATCAGTTTAACTCTTGCACAGCTATTGATATCATTCTATTTATAAATTCAGATTTATTCAAAAGTCGTTAAAAGAATAAACTGTTTTTTTTGCTCCCGTACATTACAAAAAAAGCCATTAAATATTATTCCTATCAATTTCTTGTGGCGTTGTAATTTCAAGATTGCTTATTTCAGAAATAATTTCTTTTTTTACATTGTCAGATTAAAAGCTTTATGTTAACCAGTCTCGATATTCTTAAATACATGTGGTATTAGTTTTCCATTTGCTATTTTAATCTTAAACTGTTATGCATTTATCTATACGTATGAGTAATGATGTAACGTTCATTGTTTTTTATATGTTTTCAGTTCCGCATTATCACTTTATAATACTGTAGAATACAAAGCAGGTATCGGGAAAATTCACAGAAATCACCTATAAAGAATAAAAATGGTTTTTGGCTGCCATATAACCTACGTGGACTGCATTCGCGAGTAAATTTAATAAATTTAAATCATTTCTAACTACACCAAACATTATTATAAATTTAATTTTTCTTCTTAGCAACGTATTTTAGTGTAAAGAAGAAACAATCTGTGAGTAAAAATTATTGTTTATGTAAATCGTAATTTACAAACATATGCAGAAAATAAGCGAAACACGGTATTTTTGTTCTTTTTTCTTTCTTTTTTTATTGGTTGCACATGGTATTGCCCTAAACTAAAAACTGTTCTTTCTGTGCTTTAAAACTATGAAAGACGTAACTGTAATTTAATGGACATATCTTTGTTCATGTCACGCAAAATATAAGTAGATGACATATAGATTGAAATGTATTATTATATTTTTTATATTATTAATAAAAGATATATTGAGGGTGGCTTTTTGTTTAAATTGTATTCATAGTAATGTTGCAATGATTACAAGTTTAAGCTTTTTACCTAAAAAAAACTTATTAACATGTTTTATTAGGTTGTTGATAAGTAGTTACCTATTTAATGATTATTGAATTGTATCTAGTCCCAAAAATGCTATTTTCACTTAAAAGAGTCACATATCCAATATTCTTTCGTTTTTCAGTTTGCCCTTTCCGATGCTTATGGATTAAATATTGTCTTCTCTTATTCTGTTTTTCAAAAAAAGAGCAAAGCTAAAAATTCTATGCGAATTTTAAATAAATAAAAATTGTAGATGTTAGATACTATATCCTATACTGATGTTAACAAAGATCCCAATAAGTCTGTAATTCGTCCTATTTCATATTATTCAACATGAAAACGGATTACATTAACTGTTCTTGAGTTATAAATTTATCGTATAATTTTGCTCTCACAAACTAAACCAGGTATATAGTATTGTATGTATATATAAATATATAGATATGCTAGAATAGATAGATAGATAGATACGCCAAGATTTGAATTTTCTATTTTTGTACTGAAACATAAAGTTATACATAGGATTAGGGGTTTGTTATGGAATAAGCACATCGTGAAAATTCATCCATAAGCTTTACTGGCACATACACATTGTTTTTTCGAAAATTTCCGGGACCATTATCGAGTAAATGTGGGTGTTGTCGTTAATTGCAGCGTAGATTCCTCTTCTGCGCATCTTCTTTCTATGACAGTGTGGATGTGGGACTTTGACTTCAAATAAACCCCCAAGACAAGAAAATCCGATTGGTATAAATCACATGATCTTTCCTGAATATTGTCTGTATTGTCTGCTGTTTTGAGCTTAACTCTTGCGCCTTACCTGCTTGAGAAAATTAATTTATTGGCGAGAATGGTCCGACAGGTCAATTACGAAAATCAAAATATATTTTTTATAATAACTCCATTGTAATTAATTTTAGAAAAACAAATGCACTTCCAGTTGCACTGTTGGTCATCGTGCTTTCACTATTCATATTATCGAGGACGCCAAATATCTTTCAGGGGGATTAGCCCAGTTTAATTTACACTTTTCTCCCCGTCTTTCACTTGAGAATTTTTGTCCAAGAAGCAGAAGGCGGGCAGAATTAATTATGTTAAATTTCATTCCCTAACTTCTCAGATCAAGAGCACGTCTTGTCGTATTGTTTGGTACGGTGAGGGACAGGATATCACTGAACCCACAATGTCCCCAACCAAAATGCAAATCTGTATGCCCAATATCCCGTGTCACTTGTACACTACCCTTTTCTCCCCAGTCAAATATCTACTAACCACCTGACTCTCACACAGTATTAGAACAAGAAATTTCCGCCTCTAGAAAATTCCTCATCCATCTTCCAATGAAGGGTGAGTTGGGATTTCCCGCACAAAAGAGGGTTAAAAAAAGTCTTGGGTAAGGCACTTGTACCAGCCGCGTTTTTGGTTAACACACTGTTGTACCGACGGAGTCCAGAAAGGTTAAAAATCTTTACCAGGGGGATCGAAATTTCGTATTGCACTATTTTTACTCTATTATTTTTCTTGAAAAACAGTTTTTCTAAAAGTGCAACCAGGATATGATGTAAAGACAAATTTAGTTATCTTCATAACTATTCTATATTTGCTTGGACTGTGAATGAAAACTCAAATTTTAACAATATTTTTCACTTATAAAAGTTTTTAAGGGGTTTCGCTTATAAAGGTGTGCAGTTTCTGTATTATGCGTTTAATTTGAATGTAAAAAAATATTTTAAAGATAATATGACTAATAAATCAATTTTTTTATTAACTTCGAAAACTCCATTGCAACTGTATTTTTAGCCATTGAACTATTCACGATAAACTATATTTACTTAATACGAATTTTAATTGAACAATCGTCCAATCATTATTCAAACATCTAAAGGGATCTAATCTCAAGAAATCCAGTCATCTAAACAAAACGAACTTTATTCACACTCCTAAAAACTATAATTGCAAACTGACATGTGCAAACTATTAGCATATTATGAATTATCTCATTCCTATACTTTGTCCCAATATGACACCCAACTATCGACGCATGAACATTTAATGGAATCTACAATTTCCTCCATTGGACATTTTAAAAGCGTTCCTTGAACACACATGTAGTCTTGGATTCTGTTGAGCATTTTTCATTTGTTTGTTTGTTTGTTTATGGGACGTTATTTTTTCTTTTTACACGAAAGTCCATTAGCCTGGACACAATGTAACACTTTTTCTTCTTCTTTTTTAATTTTACATTTCCAATGGTGGGTGAAAAAACTCACACCCACACCTTAGCACAGGGATGGGCAAACTACGGCCCGCGGGCCAAATCACGCGCCCCGAAAGGTTTTATACTGGCCCGCGGATGGAATTTTAATTTGCCGGTCCGACGGAAATTGAAAGAAAAATACATATATTTCTATATTATAAATCCATATTAAGAATTATGAAGATGACTTGAAAAAAAGTGCATTTGAGTTCGAAACTCAGATTTCAAGATTTCAGTGCCATTCAAACAGAATTGGATATTTTTACCATGCCTTTCAAC
>JAWZYV010011080.1:0-22932 GCA_038373885.1 Cheiracanthium punctorium
AACTTTAAGTTTTGTACCAATATTATGGACGCCTTGGATAAAAGGTTCAAGAAATGACTTTTTTTTCTCTTCACAGGGCCCTACATAGCGTTCTATTGATCAGAATAAGATAAAATTTGAACAACATATAAGCGTACTTGATGCACTTGGCATATAGTCTAAAAAAGTTAGCAGGCTTATGTTGGGAATTAGACGGCGGTGATTCCGTCTTTGGTCAATCATTTCATTATCACGTGACCAACAAAACGAAGGAAATATACGTAACAGGACTCCTAGCAAGCCACTTGCATAACGTAAGAAACCGCTGTTAAGAGTGTTGCAGAGTGTTATTTCGAACGCTTCATCTGAGAAATCGAAAGTTTTCCTTATGAATTTAACGGCCCTATTACCACTCATTTGGAAGACCGTGAACGTGAGTCTTAACTGATTTTCAATCTAAGAGCGTCAAAATTTTGGTAATTAATAAAATTCGTTTTCATTTTGCATTTTATTAGGTTTGGATATGTCCCTAGTACTTTTTACTGAGTATTAAAAAATATCGGTATTTTTAATAAAATCTCACCATGACGATGAGAATAGAAGGTCATACAGTTTTTTTACTAAAACAGTTACAAACGAATGCTAAATAATATGAATTATCCATAGTGCGTTATGCTTGAATATCTCTGTTAGTGCAGATATAATAATTTTTCAGAAGATTATGCATAAATGTTAAAATTTTAATGTTTGAAAATTGCTTAAATACACTACTTATACATTGTAGGAAGAAAATTTAAACTTTTTAAAAGTGTGAAAAGCTCACGAAAGGTCAAGACAGGTCTTTCCAATCCTTCAATTAACTAGAGTTATGCTTCTCAAAATGATAGCTTCGAACAATCTACTCTGCAGCAACATGTTAGGTAGGCTTGTTCTTGGAAACTGCTACGTGGGCCCGGAAAGCTCTTGCAGCTTCCGAGGATGTATTACAAAATTCTCTGTACCCTTTACTGGTTGCTCCAATCATATTTTTCGGTTGGAGCGTTCAAAAGCAATCTGCCGGAAATGCTACAGGATTTCTATTCCTATGCGCAGATTTTATTTCTGTATCAAAATACCCAAAACCTTAAAACAAATGCAGATATTATAGACGCATTTAATTTTATACAATTTTCTCGAATAAGAGATAAACCTTTATGACCGTTTTCTTGAAAATTATAGAACCTTTAAGGGGTTAATAGTAATGGAGTGTGAAGCGATAGATGTAAACGGGCATTTAAGAACACATTAGTGTGTAAACATATGTATTATAGGACGAAAGATCTAAATCTATCAACCTCACAATTCGAAATATAAATATTCCGACCACTGCGATTCTTCAACAAATATATATTAAGTAATTACAACATTTTGACATCGTCGAGATAAGTGTACAATCCAAGGATAGGGCTAGGGTTCTTGACCCCCTTTTAGAAAAGAAAGAGATTGCTAAAAGGTCGCATTCTACTTTATAACACACTTAAAATGGGTAAAATAAATGTTTGCATATCTTTATTCCCCAACATTTTCACATTGGTTTAGACTAAAATTTTGGTTTACTGTACATTTTGTTTCGGTAAAATAAGCTTTATTAAAATTTAGCCCCTCCCGAGAACAATTTCTGACCAGCCATTGGTCACTATGCGAATATATTGAAAATTTTAAAAAATGTCAAGAACATAGTCGCCAGCGCTTCAGACAAACAAATGAATACTAATTTTGAAAGTACTTTTCTGCTTGCATACATGCCAGCTGTTTCAAATCTTCTACCTCCCATTTCTCTTAGCAATTTCCAAATTTTTAATGTGAAATAAAACTGTTTAAAGATAGTGGTGGAGAATTGTCCGGATAATCCGGAAGAGTTGGCAGCAATGCATTTGGTGGGAACTCTGCCCGTCAGCTTAGTTTTTCCGTATTCTAAGCCAAAAATTTCTTATTTAATAGTAGTTAATACTATTTCGGAATAGTTTTCACCTTTAGTCATGACTTTTTTTTCACTTTTTTTAACATTGTTTCGATTAACCAGAAAAATGCTGTTTAAAATGATATCTTCAAATTACATTTCGATTTGAATGCGCACCGACGGGAACGGACAATGGACATTGTAGGTACCTTAGGAAGCGTTTTCCACTTCTTAGGATGTATTTAGTCCTATCAATGCCGTACTGCGAGAGGTGCTTGTAAGCGCTTAGTATTATGTAGGCATGTGTTGATATGCACGAAGAAAATTTACCAACTTCTTCATACGAAATAGAGATGCTCCTATCACAGTGTTTCTTTAACAAATATTTTAAGTAATTGTAGTATTTCACCGTCAAAATAGATATTGCAACTCAGGATAATTTTTATTCATTGAATATTTGAATTGTTGATGAAATCAAATTGTTTATCTTTAAATCTTTCAAACCTGATTGGAAAACGAAGAACGAATTTGAAACACAATCATAAACGCTTCGGTTGTAAGGCTTTCTATATATAGAGAGGCTATTGGCCTATTTCGGATTTTTGAAGTTTTGTGTATCACGTTATCTCGTGAAGCTATTTCGTTTCTCGGTGTCTTTTGACGAGCTGTGTAACCGCGGTGTAGTCTGTGTCAATCATTCTTTTACCGTGTGAAAAAATGTAGATACACTCGGACATAGGCGTCGGCAAAATATTTTAGAGAACGTTCGCAAAAATTACTTCAGCATACGATTACCATTTTAGAAAGAACAAAAAAGTACAAAAGCAAATGCCACGCAAAAATCCCGAAGGTGGGAAAAAATTAACCTGCACCCTTAGATGCACGCCCCCACGCCGATTTAAGGCGAATCATACAAACACTCGAAATACAACACCGTATAGATAAAGAGAGCCAAACAACTAGCATCCACATCATTGCAGCGTAATCTCAGTATTACTTTCGCAAACTAAAACTATTTAAAATTTCTGGTAAATGAACAAATTATAGACAGATAAAAATTAAAACGCATTTTTGATACAATGGAATTCGTTATGATCTATTTCCCAATGGTCCGCCCATCAGATTAAAAAAAGAAAAAGAAAAAGGAATTAGCCACCCTTCAAAAAAGGAAATACCTATTAGCTTTGCTGATAGGGAATATTAAATTTTTTGAAACTTTCGGATCTTTTCTAGGGCCGTCAGATCTCAATATATACATGATTTAACATGCTACTTCTAAAAAGGAAGTTAAATCCTAATCAATAATTTAAAATATACAGCAATATCCGCGTTTAACTCAAAAATATCAGTAAAAAAAGTAAAAGGAAAATATAAAAGAAAACATGGGAGCTTTTCTTGCAAAAAAGTAAATTTTTATCTTTGCCACTTGATTTAAATTTGGTCTATGATCAGTTTATATTATTTTCAGAAATTATTCTTTACATAAGACTTGCAAACAATCTGAAGCCAAACATATTACAGGTTGCAGTGTTCAGTATTTTATTTTAGTTGCTAATTTAACAGAAGTTCCTCATACGTAATGCCACTCTCAGTTTTTTTTCATTTTTTACTATACATAAATTCGTTATTTTTCACTGTATACAAACAGTAACATTAAGGAAATTACTTATTTTCATTTGCAGAAATCCTTTATTACTTTGAAAATATTTCACGATCCCTTTACCCATTCACTCTCAAAAAGCGAAATGAAACTGGCAAATGAATATTTTTCTGAAATTTTGACTACATTTAAATTTGAGAAAGCAACACTTATATTCAGTTTTTAAGACGGTAATATTGATGTAAATCTCATCTTTTTCGTCTCGAACTTTTTTTACGCATGTGACCCGCAGTTTACAATAAATTTCTTCTATTTGATGACATCCATGCTTAAAGATTCAAAATAGAGTCAGTCGCCTAATTAAATATGTAAGTGCTTTTATAATTCATTTTTTTTTGTTTCACTTATGATCTACCGACCTACATTATAAATAAGTTGATAAAAGTTCACTCAATTTTATATGGTGAATTTTAACATTCAGCAATTTATATATGTACGATAAAGAAGATAATTCGTTCCAATGAACTCTTATAATCGTGAGAACTAAGCTAATAAACTAATAATAAAAGTTCTGAAATGCGCGCCTAGGTACATCTGGGCTCCTTTTCTACCACGCTACAAGATCAATGCTCGGCGATGTTTGTTGCTCCATGCGGTGAATTGTTTTCTGTGATTTTTTGTTCTGTTGTAGGCGTACCCTCGGTTTGTAGGTGCCATGTGATGTAACACACATTAACAAGACCTAAACTCTTAGGAGAATAAAGTAATGCTTCAAGAAACGCGATAAAACCGTTTGACAAATATTCTTCTTACCTTTTAATCATGCTTTGAAATGTTTAATATATAAGTAATGTATTACATTGCCGATATGGTTAAACAAAACAGTAAAATAAAAAAAAAATCCTTAGAACATTTTAGTGATTTACATCATACACAACGTTATTTAATGCTACTTCCCTATACAAATAATCTTCCTTAATAACTAAAGCAAAATACAATAGAATAGAAAGAAAATGTCTTACAGTGCAATATGTGTCGTCAAGCAGTCAATTCATGTTTCAGCTAAAATTTATGACTGGGCAGAGAGGATTTTTTCTTTTTTTAGGCAAGACAAAAAAAAATACCTTTGCTTCAGAAATAATCATCCAGAAAGTATATCAGTATGGTGTTTGTTGACCATGAAAAGCGTTGACATTAGACATTATATTTTGTAGACAGTTGACTGTTTTTCAACATTATTTCTTGCGAAAAACTGAAAAATACAGTTATGAAACTAAAGACATTCTTTTCCCACCTGTTTAATTGATAAATAAAACTAAAGTGTATTATTTAAAATGCAAGATGCTATATATTAAAGCTGAGAAGAAAATTATAAGTAAGTTTGCTATAAATCGTAAAAATATTCTTTTTCGATGGATTCAAAAGTAATGCAACTACACGACTGAACCGTTCTGATTTATCCAGAGATAATCGATCTTTGATTGAAGGTTATAAATCAACCACATTTAACACTAAGAATGTATGGTGGCATTCATAATCTGAACTTATGAGCATAATTTCAGAAATTACATCAATTATTCTAAAATCACTGTTATAGGCCATAGTTGAATAATGCTTAAGAGTCCTCTGTAGTCGTCTTGCGGAGATTCAAGTCCGAATACTTTGCTATGAAGAAAAGTGCCTTAACGCCTAATCATTTTTCTCAGAAAGTATTAGGTACTTTCAAATTAAATTTTCCTGTGTGAATCTTCAGAACTATTCGCAAGGATTGCGCGAATCAGATTTAATTTAGCCGAAAGTGATTTTATTGCAGTCTAGAATTTATGTTACTTTTCAGACTTCCAACTGTTCAACTTCCATCCTTCCGTAATAAACTATTATGCAGGTGCATAGATGTGTTAACAGCTTTTTGTCTACAGTAATTTTTTACTTCACTAAAATTGCAGTGTTTGTAAAACGTGGGAAACGGTCATTCTTCAAGGACACGGGTCAGAAAATTACCGTTTGCAAAGGGTTTTTTAACTTTTTTCGTACGTATTGGTAGGTACAGGATGCCCAATAATTAGCCAAAAATTTTAATTGTTTAGTAAAAGTGTTTCAGAAGAGAAAAAAGAAAAATGTTTACTTCACGTATAAGTACACGTATTCCGATTTCATGAAGATTTTCGAAATACTTCCCATTCCTTGGAAAAATATTACGAAGCTTAAGATTAAATTTGCCCAAACGTGAATGAATAATCGGCAGCGTGATGGCCGAAATTTCAGCAAAAAAGGAAAATAATCTGTTCGATGGTCGAATTCGGCATTTTACTACTGCAAATAGTTTGCAAAAACGCGAACTTTTACTGAAAAGTGCTAGCAACTTCGCAGCACAAAATGAGAACTCGTATTAATTCAAACTCGTTGAAACTCGATTCGTAAACTGTAAACCGCGTAATGTTGCGTCACAGAATGTTACGTCATTAAGACGTCCTAATAAACAGTTATTGCAGTTCTAAATTTTCGGTCAATTATTGGACACCCTGTATGTAGGTGAAGTGATGGCCATACTGCTTCTGGCAGCGGTCAATCCTTTCTTCGGCAACTAAACCGAAAAATAAAACTATCATTTTCTCAAAAGTTTTAATTTTCAATTATTTTAAAGTTATTGAAAACCTCATATTTCAATTTGTTATGCACTATAAATATAAAATATTTACTAAGAGGAGCCGCTGTGATTCTAAATCAAATTTCCCGTTGTTCAGACAAAAGTAGGATATAAACGTTAAACAACCATGCACTGTGACCGCAACCGTTGATTTTCAATTTTTCAAGTTGTGTAAAGATTACAAAACTCATATACCATTTATCAAGAAATAAAATGCTTTAATTATTACTTAAGAATTATTATTTTGAAAGGAGAAAATAAAATCGGAAACACTTGATATTTCTGTAGAAAATATTTAAAGTATTAAATCATGTTGATGAATGTTTACTTGCTAATCAGTTCTATTCATAAAATTCGAAGTGCTGCTTTAATTTTAAAAAGCTACTACCCTCGTCCATAATTTTAAAATGAGAAAAAATTGTATCAAATAACGTCAAACATATAACGTTTATTTGACAGGAATACAATGAAATTTTTAAATTACTTTTTCGGCATGTCATTAATATTTTCTAGGAGAATAAATGTTTAGAATCTGCTACCCTTTTCTCTTTCAGCCGCAATTTATAATTGATCAAGCACAATGATCTTTTTGACAAATGCAAAAAGAAAACAGCGACTTTGTTTCAAAAATCATTGTGGAATGTGTGGCATTGTCACTATCGTTCGAAGTTTATAAACGTGTGACTGCTTTTTAACGCTATTATAAGGAACTAGGGGGAATCATTATAGTTAAAAGTTACGATCCTTTAAAATATTACTGGATAATTATACTTCGCGTATCATAGATTGTATTTGTGTATTTTAGCAAGTTTCGGTAATGCAGATATTATTAGTGGATATATATATGTTGTCTTAATAAAGAATCCGTAATGGTTCTTTTATCTAATGAAATATAATTTAGAACTACAATTTCACTGATTTCATAATCATAATTAGTGTCATTTAAATTGAGTCGAATAATAAATAACTAGACTAAATAAATTAGGCTTCCGAACTTTCTTAACCATTTTCAACGCAAAAGAAGCTAATGCTTTCTAGCTATTTGTAATGTTTTACTTTTTGCCCCATACTAAAAACAAAAAACCACCCTAACTGGGCGTATTTTCCAGGACATGAAAAGTATATATCATTAAAAAAAATTTGCATTATGTATAATTTATATATCATGGGAGAGAACTTAAAAACCTGAGGACAAGTTTTCAATAATAGCAACCCCAGTAGCACAACTAGTACAAAAAGCGTTTAAATTACGTTGGAAACACGTTTTTTGATGTTAAAAAACGTGTTTTAAACGTCTTTTGGACTAATTTTGCTACTAGGGAATGTATTGGAAACTTTTATTTTTAGATGAAATGTGTATATTAGAGTTTGATATATTAATAAACTTGGCGTGAACACAAGCTAACAAGCAGAAAACTAAAAAATCTAGTAGGTATCATTTATTCAATGCAAAGTTTTAAGAATTAAGGGAAAAGAAAAGGTTTTTGTGAAAGCATACGAAGAATTTTTCAAAAAAATATTATAGACATAGTAAATGCTACTTTTACAATATAATCTATTTTTTAAAGGAATACAAATAAATACATTGTTTATTTTTGTGCGCATGAATATAAGATATAGCGACTGTTTTTTTAAGAATTATTTCATATGATTTATTGCTATCATAGCTACCAACTACTACGGAATATAAATAATTACTTTTTAAACAATAATTTTCGACTTAAAATATCGCAAAATTATTGTAGTAGTCGTGAGAGCTTTTCGTTATTTAAAAAAATACTCTCTCTCTCTCTTTCTATATATATATGTGCTGCTTACAAAAAGTGTCTAATTATATTCCGTAGTAATTGCCATCTATGACTGAAATCTACGGAAATCGCCGTCACATTCTTTTTTAGAAACTAATTGTAAAATTTCATTTTTCAGACGCTAGTTTCCATTCCCGAAAGTCTTAAAATGAAATTAAAATAAGTATACCGTATTCATTAAATTTTGAATTTGAGGTTCTTCATTTGCATTACAGCTGTTATATTTTCATGTCTTTACATGGAAATGGACTCCATGCTTAATAAGCAATACACACACACACACACACATATATATATATATTGACAGTTTATCAAAGTAAAATATAATGATGGAACACTCTCAGACTTACTACTTATAATAAAATATACTATAAAAAATTGCTGTTACTGTCTGTAAACTTATACATATTTTATCAGCACCGTCCAGGTGGTGCAGTGGCTAAAAACTGATTCCATCACACATTGGGTACGGGTACGTTTCCGACTTGTGGCTGTGTAAAGAAGTTATTGGTTAGGCTGTTTTAAATTATTAAGTTGCGTTGTGACTCATGAAAATCCAGGTTCGATACACTTAGTTGCAATATAATAAAAAGACGTCAAATACTGAAAAACTATTTTATTAAACATATACTATTAAAACATTATTATAACGGGCGGTGGTGGCTCAGCGAAAATAAAATGACGTGCTATATGGACAGTGCAATTAAGATGGAATGACTTAAAAATTACGCCAGCAGAGAATTACACATTGGCGAGAACAGAAACTTGGCTGACATCAATAACGCCAATTCCAGAGCAACCCTAACAGTTAATCCAATAAAATTTAAAACTGACGTAATCGCGAGCAAATAATTTTAAAGACGTCGGAAGGGCAACAAATAATAAAAACGCCAACACCAAGCCGAAGTAGGAGAATCAAAAAGTACGTTGCAGTAGCAAACGGACGCAATATAATCTATTTTTAGCACACCGGTCCGAAGAGACGAATTAACAAAAAGAATAGTGCATACGGGAAAAGCGAAAAAACAGATTTAAAAGCCGAAATGGCAGAAAAATGAAAACAGAAGTGATTTAGAATACATGATTTTGGATAGATTACATTAAAGAAAGCCAAATTAAATGATTATTAAAATTAAATGTGTGATCTGCATCACAGGCTGGATGTCAACTCTTCCGTCCTTTCATAGGGAGTAATGTTCACCGGCCACTGTGTGCCCCATTAATAGAATAGCAAACACCATCGGACCGTTGTAGTTGTAAATGTTTAATCGGCATGTGGCCGCCCATTATTGAAAAAAAAATTATCAGCATTTATGTATTATTTTTTTCAAAATGTCCCTTCTAATATTATCATAGATGCCAACTTCTACGCATTATAATTAACCACTATTTTTCACAGGATATATTTTTAGCATTTTTTTCAAAATAATAACCAACCCTCTCGCGTGGGAAAAAAAGTTTTGCTATATCTTAAGTCAAAAATTATTGTTTAATAAAAGTGGTTAAATATATTCCGTAGTAGTTGGTAGTTATTTATTATAAAATTAGCTTTTGAAAAGAAAACGCACTATATTTGCCCTTAAAGATACTTTAAATACGTATGTAGACAATACTGGTAATTAAAATCTATTAATTAGATATTGGTTCATCACTATTTCATAAAAACAGATATTTATAAATGCCAGCTCTTTGTTAGATACTTTATTTATACTTCAGATACTTTACGTACTAATTTTCATAATTTTATCCTTCATTTGCGTTAACGGATGAAATAACTATTTCATGACATATTCAGCAAGGAAATGAATATTAACTTGTTTAGAAATAAAAGAGGACGTTTTTCGCCGTCATGCACAAAATGACTATTAAAACTATTTGAGGACTTGAACAGTTTTGAATGTGTTATACATATTTTTCATGAATGTAACACTATTTACCTTAAATAAAAAAGGTCTATCATAGGTATGTACTTTGAGTCGTTTTTCTGAAGGTCGTACAATGTTAATGAAAGTAATGTATTTCAAGAAAGGGAGTTGAAAAATCGTAATGGATATCCTTGGATGTTTACCAAATCACTTTCAGTTACTGAATCTTTTATATCGTGTTCTAAATTATAAGAGCAAAAGAAAATTCAGAGTGTTACTGTTTATTAGATGTAGTATAAAAACTTGAATTTTTTAATTACGCACATGTTAAAATTTATATATATCCATTCTTTCTTTCATTAATTAGAATGAAAAGGTGACCTCATTCAACCAAAGATGCTCTCTTTACAATATTCTTGCAGAATGGAATTATTACAGCTTTTATAGATTCTCATTGCAAATTCTATGAATGCGTTTTACGCGTAATAAAATCGCAGAGTATTCTAGAACTTGTGAGGATTTTAACATATATTTGATGAATGATGACAAGAGATTTCCAGTTTCCAATAATCGATCACTATGCTTCTACACACATTTTTTGGAATGTACCTAATTGATGGTTTTATCGCTAATTTGAATCGAACTTCACTCTTCACATCAAAGTAAATGTTTTTTTTTTCTTTTTCCTTTTCTTTATTTTAAAATTTCGCTCAAGAAGGAAGCACTTATAATTATTTTAGTTTTAGTTTTAAAGGATTTGCTTGAACGGGTTTTTCCTGGTAAGGAAAAGCCATTTTTTTGCTGTATTTAAGAGTATGTTTGATTATATATGTATATAAATGAAGCCACCAATCACTCTACCTAGAAAATTTCACTCTACCAATTTTATTTGATTATATTTTTGTCACATTTCAATTAGCACTCAAGACTGTTCCAGCTATCTCTTTAGTATAAGCAACATCCTGTTGTTCAAACGCACGCGTGCATTCGTACCACCTTTGCAATAATCGTTATTCAGAAATGCCAAGACTCCGGCTTTTTCCGGGAGATTTCCCACTACAAACTTTAGGGAGGCCTACTCCTGTTTAAATATTTGGACTTATTTTAAGTATAAATTAAGTAAAAATTAGTGGTGGGAAATCTCCCGAAAAAAGCCGGAGACTTGGCAGCTCTGATTATTTTAGTGTTTGTCATGGGCGTATCATGGTCATTAAATTTAAGGTTAGTATAAAAATATTCATCAGCATTTATCAATACAGCAAGATGAATGACATAAAAATAGCTTCGTAAAATTTCAGTCCAGGGAGATGGAATTCGTTTGTAGATATTTGTGTAACAGACAGGGTTAACTTTTGTGAATCTTTATTACATTTTTTCCGTGCAAGATGAATGCTTTGCATGGATCTTTATACAACTGTTACTGAATAAGTCCAACATACTTTCTTTTTGTATATCCATAGTGCAACTTCGCCCGCAAGAATGGGAATATGGTTTACTGCCAATTATCTACGCTAGGGATCTAGTCCGGGGGTGGGATTACCCTCCGTGAGGGACTTTCTAAGGGGTCCAGACCAGTATTTACACGAAGTTTCGGAGAGAGCCACGGAAAAATCCGAAAGGTTAGGTTGGCGGACGCGACCCGGTTTAGAACCAGTCACCTTCCGTCTCCCAATTCAAAGCGCTAACGCTATGCCATTGTGGGGCTCGCCTGCAAGAATACATACCCTGACAACGAACGTTTTTATGTACGAGTTACTGTCATATCTGAATAATGTAAGCGAGCAAGGTAAAGTTAAACCTAGTAAACATAAAATATCTTCACTTGTAAACAAATCATTCGATTCAAACAGTTTCCTCCAAAGAATTCATTTCTATGGTCGAAGTAACTGCAATGTTAGAACATTTTACGTATTGTCCCAATTACTCCCCCACCGCCAAAGCTGATGTGCACGAACGCAGGATTATTCCTACTGCCACGGTCCCTCCAGATGAAAATACGCCTATTATCAGGATGAAAGTGGGACTCGTCAGAAAAAAGAACATTGCTCCATTTATTTCTTCTCCAGTTCACATGCTCTGTTGCCCACTCCCTGCGGTCGCGACGATGCCTTGATGTTCGTCTAACACATACCATCGGTCCGCGAGCATACAGACCTACACCATGGAGCCGGTTTCGGACAGACTGAGTTGATATCGTGGTGCCAGTAGCCGAGCGAAGGTGTTGTTGGAAAAGAGAAACGTTCATATTCCGGTGTCTCCGAGCCGTTAACACTAAATAACGATCTTCATTGGGCGTTGTTGTCCGTCCACTACCTTGCCCTGGTCTTCGGCCTGCAATTCCAGTCGCCAAAAACCGGTTCCAGATCCTGGAAATCACATTTTGTGACACTCCAATGGCTTGCGCTACTTCGGCTTGAGTTTGGCCCCTTCTAACCTACCGACAACTCTCGAAGCTTCTGAATCGGTTAAATGACTTTGCTGAGATATCGTACTCATCGAAACAAAGCAGTCACTGAATGCCGATCATCCTTGTCTTCATTGTCTTTCATTCAGTTGAAAGTCCAATTTCATTCGCTGCCGCTGAAGCGACGTTTTTGACTTCGAACTCAAAATTAGCATACTCCACATTTTGAAAATCGGAAAAATTTGCATTTGTAATTCTCTTCTTCCATTTTCGGCAAAAAAAATTCCGCTTATATCTTTATTTTATATAAAACTTACAATATCCTTTAATTGTTTTGAGCAGTGGATGTTGAATTCACCAGAAATTTTAAATATTTTTTTTTTTTGTCAAACGAAAACCACGATAACTTCATCTTAGTGGACCTATGGATGGCGTAAATGTTTCTGTTCTACAGTTTTTTTGTATTTAGGAGGGGCTGACGCAGACGGCTCGAAATCTCACAATGTACAGCTATACCAAGACTGAAGTCTAGTTTATCATACGTAGTATGAATGGTTTCCACCAAGACTCGTTTTTACATTAATGTTTTACACTGCCACTTTTGACGTTATTGGAAATGACTCAAGTAATCTACATCAACACCTCCTAGACACAGAATGCACGAGACCTGTAGCTCTTACATCATATGTTGCTCAACGAAAATGATGTAACTCAACTACTCCTATATGCAGAAAGCCTAACTGCTGCATCACTAAGCTTCACGTCATTAGTAAGCCTACAAATTTCCCCTATCGCAGTTTTACTTTCATAGAGTAAAAGTATTTTAAATTTCTGGTGCGTTTTCTCACGCATACCAATATTTTATTAATTTGAGAAAGAAATTTTTTTAACTGTAACTAATTATGTAATAAGGAAATACATCGTAAGGAGTTGTTTCTTATCACAACGGTATTTTAATTTTTGTCTTAAAACACTTTCTAATATTTGTAGCATTCACCAGAAAATTTAAATAGTTTTATTTTATCAAAGTAAAACTGCGGTGACGACGTTATTTGAAGGCTTAGTGATGACGTCAAAGTTTCAGTTAAGCTTTCTGTATGTATGGTGTTGTGTAACCACCCTCTTATTTTCACGAATGCTTGTTTTTTTCTGTCATAGTAGCGGGCACTAGCCGCAGGCACTGTCCGCTACAAAGGCGGGAATCACTGGTCTCTTTATTATGGAGGCACATAATAGGTGGACCGCCATTGCCTCTTATGAAGTTACGGACGGAGTTGCATCCAAGTTCGTGTCGCAAATCAAACACGGATCCGTGGTGTGGTTGAATGGATCACTATAATCCTAAATAGGTTTAAGTTGTTAAAATAAAACTGTGATGGAGTCATTTTAATAGCACTTGTGATGACATTAAAGCTTCAATTGATAGGATTTCTATATCCAGGAAGCGTTCGTACGTTACATGGGAAAAAATAAAATACATAAGACACCACCACATGTTATCTACAGCTTTCTTACATAATAAAAAAAAAAACTTAATCTGTTCACGCAGACACTTAATCAGGTCCATTCGTCAGGCGTTTCAAGACAATGCGTAGTGAAATCTGCGCACGGTTTGTGAAATAAAGACAAATGCCTCAGTGCGGTTTGGTAGTTGAGGCGCTCCGTATTTCGAAATCCATATGAGGAAGAATATATAGTACGATATCTCAATGTAATTTGCTAAATTTTATAAAGCAGAGAAATAGCACTGAAGAAATCTTTTTAGAAGCAGAAATAATCAGATTAAAATTTTTGTTTCAGTAACGCAGTCATGGAAGCTTATTTCGGTCAGTGGTTTATCCAGTGTATCCGCTTATTCAGATGAAAAGCAGTATAAACAGAACGGCATAGCTACGACAGCTCTGGAATAAAATTAAATATTTTACCTAAAGTGATTACGATCATAAGTATTTTTTTCAAAGTATTAACCAGTTTGCTCGCCCAGCTCGATAATGTTACTGTATTCTAATATAAAATATCATGTTTTAGAAAAGTGGTTAATCATATTTTGGAGAAGTTGGCAGATATCAGAACGGGGGGCCAAATTTCAGTGGTTTTTCACCGGTTACCTTGGTAATGAATACCGTTTTATCCGGTATGGTGACTTTTGGAGATAAGTGAATGTTTACTTAATTATTAATAGATTTTTAACTGGCAGCTGCTATTTAAAATTTTAATCAATTACTCTCCTACTGCCTTAATTTAACCAGATAAGAAAATGTATTATGTACCCCAAATATGTAACACTTCATTGAAAGGGATGCGATGAAATATTAATTTTTCTGTCTCCTCCTTAATATATAATGGGGCAATAAATATCTTGATTCTGCAGCCTATTTCGCTTTCAGCCGCAACTTATAACTGATCAAAAACATTGTTGTTTTGACATCCCCGAAGGAGAGATACTTTGTTTCAAAAATAATACGTTGAAACATATGCTATTATCGTCATTGTGGAATAGGAAGCAGTGTCGGCATTGTTCAATGTTTAAAAAGTAATGACAGCTTTTTAACCCCTTTTAAGGGGACAGCCTACTTTTAAGAATGGGAAAATGTAGAAATTTTAGTTCAACTTTCATAATTAAAAAAAAAATAATGAATGCATGCAGAAACACAATTTTTTTTCAGTTAACTACTATGACATTACTCTATTGATTAAAAATATTATTGTAGTTTATTATAAAGGTGATAATTTAAAAAATATTATTTTACCACACAATATTGTAAAAACAATTCAAGGGTACTTTCCCACTGCGCGCAAGATATCTCAATTAGAATTCCTTTGATCCTCATAATTTTTTTCTAAATTAAACAAAACATTATAATTAACAATCTAAACTAAAATGGTTTAATTATTTTCATAATTTAAATTTAAAAAAAAAATATTTAATCTAAAAGTTTAAATTATCATAAAAATTTTGATAGTTTTACAATCATAACTTTTTTTCTATGAAACACAACCATTTCATTTTAGTTCATTTTGTTCATTATATTAAAATAAATGCCTGAGAAAAATTTCAAGTTGATATCTTAAATAGTGTTTAAAATATCATACGCGCAAACTTGAAAAACAGTGTTTTGAGAAAACGCCAATTAATGTTCAAATTGTAGTTTTGGAACATAAATTTAATTTTTAAAAATTAAAAACATTTTCTATTGAAACATTTACTATTTAAAAATAATTTTACTGAGTATTTAAAATGATTAACCCAAAATATGTTTTAATATGGCTTAAGAAACACCAATCTAAAGAAAAGCTCGACAATTGTAAATATGAAAAAATATGTACATACCTTAACAAAAGATACATTTTTAGGATATAAAGGCACGAATATTGGTAAAGTACGTTATTTGAAGTTATTTTAATAATTATATCCATGTATATATTTTGTTTTACTATGCAACATAAAAATTTGATTTTATTTCACTTTATGAACTTTTCGATTTAAAATTTTCCGCTTTCATGCGCATTGCCTTCGTTTTCTTTTATTGCCTCAAACTGAGAACTGTTCAGCATTTTTCTGGCTCTTCGAGTTTCTAAATTAAATTCTGTACATTTCTTTTCTGCCTCTTTTATGCTTTTAGTGTCAACATTAGTTGCAGCTTCTACAGCATGCTGCCCAACTTGCGTTTACATTTTCCTTTTTATCTCCATAAATAATTGCCATACAGAAAAATGGTTGGTATCAATCTTTTTAGAATAAAGTAAACTATTTAATGAGATAAAAATCTCAAAATCAATTTTTGGGGCATTTTAAAAGTAGGCTGTCCCCTTAAAGAATAAAATTGGAGAAATCATTATAGTAAAAAGATATTATGTTTTAAATCATTAATATATAATCCTTTTCTGAAGCCTTGGAATACATTTTTGCATTTTCGAAAGTTTTAGTAATTTGGTTACTGCTTATGGAGGTAAAAGTGTTGTTGCACAGAGAATCCGTAAAGGAATTTTCATCCACTGAAAGACATTTTTATTTAGAACGTTGATGTTAGTTGATTAATATAACTAGGACTGCTTCAACTAAAAAATAACTTTGGGGAAATTTTAAAGATATCCAACATTGCCGGTTTGTCATCTTTCAAATTCCTAAACCACTCTATCTCTTTCTAAAATATTCCTAAACCACTTTTAATGGATTTTTTCCCATAATTTGTATGTCAACTTTTTTAAGACGCTGTTTTTATTTAAATCTGTATGATTAAGTCAAAAATAGAATCCTGCATTTTGTAGATATTGAATATTACATTGTTGAAACAGTTGTTATAAGAATTAATTTCAATTTTCGAATTATTTATTTTATAGATTACTACATATATATTATAGTCTGTACATACGACTATACAGAAAGTCATTTTGCAATTCATGTTAGAATATCCCTATTCATTATGTTTTCAACTTTGAAAGATGTAAGGTCTAACAGTTTGGAAATATCAATAATTCATTAGCATCTAATAAAAGTACCTTCTATAGCAATATTAATTTAGGCGGATTAAAACTCTGTAATTTTTAAAAAATATATGTTAAAGGATCGTGCTGATAGGAACATCTACATTTCGTAAGAATATGTTGCTAAATATTAGAGTTCCCAACTACTCCGGGATATAGCTAACCATTTTTTGCATACAGTAATTTTTTTAAATATTTTTTTTTTCGAAATAACAACAAGCCCACAAGCTCAGCTTCAGGTTTCATTCAAAATTTAAGCCAAAAATGACCATTTTAAAAAAGTGGTTAATTCTAACCGGAGAAGTTGGCAACTCTTTAAATTTTATTCGTGCAATGATACATATGCCTTCGCATTGATATGTGCTAACAAACTCATTCACCCATCCCTAACGTCCATGCTGAGAACATTTAGCAATGCAGCCTAGAGAGCAGGAAAGGCTTTCTGAGGTAGCGTGAACGGTATTTACTATTATTACAAGAGCAAGCGTTACGCTGCAGATATAATTTAACGATATCATTTTAAACAGTGTTATTCTGGTTAATTGAAACAGTATGTAAAAAAACAAATATAAAATGGAACTATTTTATAAATTAAATATTGTAAAAAGTACCCCCGCCAAGATTTAATTATTTCTTATAAAAAATATTTTTTTAGCATACTCTGTAACCCTATTGAAAGCTTCTATTTATCATTCGAAGGTTTTCTAGTTATGCTTTAATATAGTTGCCGAACTTCACGAGCGGCGATTAACCATTTTACGTTGGCTATTAACCATGTCGAGTTGGATTTCTGAGACTAGCCTCCACTTAACGCTATCTAGTAAAAAGTATTAAAAATATATCCTGTTTATCCCACTAATTATATCTCATGAAGGTTGGCACTTCTGCTTTAAGTGAACGTTTTGTACGCTTTTACAGCTTCCCTGTACTCAGTGGCATTATTATACATCAAACATAAATCAGAAATTTCAGGGAGAGCTATGTTTGAAATTTACCTTTCCATGGTTTTATATTTCAGACCGAATTACATTACATTTGTTATATATTCCGATTAAGCCGACCGGATTGTATGGTGAGTAAAGCACCGTACTACTACGGTTTCGGGTTCAACTCTCGGCGGTCGGGGTTCGATCCCAAGCCGGGCGTGGTTGTCATTTGTCCGTCTCTTCATAAAGGGCGACATTGGTCCACCTACTAGGTGCCCCCATAATAAAGTGACGAACAATTCCGGCTCGTTGTGGCCAAAGCCTTCCAAGGCAGCGGTCGGCCATTTGAAAAAAAAATATATTCGGATTAAATTTGCAGAGTTCGCTGATCTACACTAACAGATGGCGCATAAAGTACCCCAGCAGTGTTTAGTTCTTTGATGTCAAGGTATGCATGCTACGGCGCTGACATTTAGGATACATTTCTTTGTACTCGAAGAGTCATGTGACCTGTGACCATCTGACATGAGTCATGTGAGGGTCTGAACATCTTAGTATGGCTATATCGCAATAAAATAGACATGCCTCCTCGGCCACATGACTCTTCGAGTGCAAAGGCGTGTGCCAAAATATAAGCGTCACAGCCTGTGTATCTTGTCAGGCACGTGTCTACTTAAGACGAAATAGAATTCACATCAGCGGACAATTCTGAAGTATTATTATAAAATTTTGAAAATAGCTTATATCTTCCGCCTGTCTGGCAAACACAGCGGTTTTGATATACTCTAAGCCAAATCGTACTGATCACACGTCACATTCTTGTACAATGCAAGATCCCAATTCTCGAGAGGATGGAAAGCTGTCTTGACAAATGAGCCATTCTGCATGGGAAAGGTATGTCGAAAGTTTTTTTTTGAGAAAGTAAGCCTCTGGTTGCTCATCAGCACTGTACCAAGTTTTATTTTGCTTAATTTATCTTTGAAATAAAAGTTAAAATTACATTTAAAATTTGAAGCTGCAATTACATTTTAAAATCAATATATTAGTGTAAAAATCTGCAATTTTTACTATTGTTCATTTGATGAAATTAATAAATAATAAGCTTCATAAAATGCTGATGAGCAACCTGGGTCTTAATCTTTTTATACGAATTATCATTTTCCGCTCAAATTGGCGTCTACACCATGATACATTTCGTAAGCCAGTAGCCTTCCTCTCGGAGGTAACAGTATATTCCGGAACTGTTGGAGATTTGGTAGTATGTTATGTGTAAGTAAAATATGAAAGCATTTTGTAAAAAGACAAAACTGAGTATTACATGCATGCCAACTTTTACGGACTAAACTGATTTTTATAAAGAGTAGAGTTTTTAAATACACTCTATAACAAAAAAAAATCGACGCACCAAGAAACAATCATCCGATTGCTTTGAAATTTCGTATGCATGAATGTTTTGAACAGATATGCAAATGATTCAAATTTGGTGTCCAATGAATGAGTAGTTTGATCTCTAGCGCATCGGAACTGCGCATCCAGCAGACGTATATAAGGAGCAGTTCTTCAACAGCTGTTAAAAGTTTCGGTTTAATTGCGATTCAGATGACCTTTCAACAACTTAAAAAATGCCTCGCTGATGGATTCGTGCTCATTCACTGCCTCTTTGACATAGAAAGCCTAACCACTGCTATCACCAAGCCTGTACGTCATCAATTGGCCTTTAGAGGTGACGTCATCAGAGATTAAATTTCATAATGTAAAACTATTTGAAATTTCTGGTGAATTTACTCTCTCATAACAACATTTTGATGAATTGAGATAGAAAAATTAATTTTACAAAAAAGAGCAGTTTTTAACTGTAACTAATTATATAATGTAATAAGGGAGTAGATCACAATGAATTGTTTTGTGTCACGAACGTATTTTAATTTTTATCTTTCACTTAAGATACTTTTTAATATTTCTAGCATTCACCAGAAATCTGAAATAGTTTTACTTAATGAGAATGAAAGTGTGGTGACGTCATTACTTGAAGGCCTAATGATGGCGTCGAAGTTTCAGCACTCAGGCTTTCTGTATCTAGGTGGCAGTGGCTCATTACGAGCAACTGTCAGAGTTTGACAGAGGTCGTATCATTGGATTGAAAGAGGCCGGTTGGACTAATCGGAGAATCGCTCGTCGTTTGAGTCGAAGCGATGCGACGATTCGAAGATGCTGGCAAGGATGGGTGGAAAATGGCAGAGTGCAGCGTCAGGATGGTAGCGGTCGACCTAGGGCTACAACAGATCGTGAGACACAGAGTGATGGTCCGATCAGCTGTCGCAGCATTTTCTTCATCTCTATCAACCATCAGACGTTCAACCCAAACACCAGTGTCCATCATGACCATTCACAGACGGTAGTAAAAAGCATTACTTACGAATCAACGTAGTATCCACTTGGTAAATACAAAATTCTAAATATCCATGGAATGATTGATAAGCAAAATAATGAACTCAAAATCTTAAGTAAAAATAGGAATAAGCAGACAAAAGCAGCAGATTTAAATCCAAGCATTGGTAAATCAGAAAAAGAAGACGGAATTGGATGGAGTAAAACAATAGGTAGCAAGCATCGGCTAAAATCTTCAGGCCCCACGAACCGAATACTTGCTACCAAGATAAAAAACGAAATAACAGGATTTCAATGCAGTTACTTAGCACAAAGAAAGCTAAATATGTAACTAGCAGGGTGCTATCCTGTTATGAAGTAAAAAGTAATAGTAAAGACATACCCGGAAAAAATGTAATTATAAAGAGAAAATGGAGAATTAGCAACCGAAGCATTAAGCCTGAAAACATGGCGCAGCCATGGAGCTGTAGCCAATTGAAGCTGGAAAATTATTCGTTGCCAGAAAAAATTGGAAAAAAGTTGAACAATAAGTAAAAAGTAAGAGTTAGTAAAAAAAAAAAATATGAAGAAGAAGAAGAAGAAAATACAGTAAATTAAGTTAAAAAAATTAATTAATTAAAAATTACTATTATGATACTTTTAAAGGATTACATCTAACTGCTTAAATAGCTGTCTATTATATGCCTAGAGATATTTCTGAAATTATACAAATTAAAAGAAGAACTTTTATATTTAGATGATACTTGTGATCATTATTTCATTTGTACTTTTTTTTCCTCAATAAAACATGTACTAAAAAGCCAGAATTTTATCGTTTTTTTTAAAATAAATTTTATAAGCAAGCCAGCTACCAAACCCCAACCTCTCCAGCGAAGAATTCCCAGAAAGGACACATGTTTATATTAATGCTAATTGCAACTAGGAAATAGAATCGAATATATATATGATTTCTCTTCAATGTTAAAATACGCTTTTGTTCATTCAAGATGATTTCATGAAAATCTTAAACGTTTTAAGTGGGTTTTTTAATGATTTGTTTTGTAGTTGAGTTAACTGATGGACTATTTATTGCTTAATTAATGCAGCGCTATTCCGTGGAATTACTTAGAAAATGTAAAATTTGATTATATAGGCAAGTTGGTTAAAGATGCACATTCGCGCAATTCAAGTTTTATAAAAATTTGAACAGCTGAATTGAATGCATAATTACTTACGGATATATTATTTTCACTAAAAAATACGCATCACACTGCCATACTTTCAGTACTGTTCACCATACGATAATTTAGAAATCAGTGCAGTGAACACTTTGTATCAAACTATCACACACTTAAACTCTGATTGAAAATGCTGGATTTATACCCATGGCTGCCAAGAATTCCGGAATATAACCAACCTTTTCCTTAAACAGCCATTTTTATCTTAGACTATATTAGAATTGCAACGATTCGCGGTGTACTTGCCACTAGTACGGCACACTTGAATTGTTTACAAATGAATTGTTAGCATAATGAACTGTTTACAAAGTGTTGGAAATTGTGTTCCGACTTGTTCGAAGCATTATTTACCGCACACTTCTAAACTCTGGCAGCTTATTCGAGCAATGGCCTGAAATAGAAAGGAAAGTTTAATTTTTTTATTTATAACAAAAATTATCACTTATTATTTCAACTCAGCACGAGTTTAGATTTTTGTCTCTCATAGTCTTGTTTTTAAAAGTTGCTGATAAAGATCGGACTTTAAAGACGATGTATACTTGGAGAATTGAATAATTAAAGCTTTAATCGATTTGCAGTACAAACTCAAAGAGATTATTTTACGCTTAATAAAACCATCGAGCACTGTAAAACTTGTGATAATTTTATCAAATATTTGATGAATGCTGACAGGCAATTTACAGTTTCCAATAATCGATCACGCAATATCTCAACACATTTGTCGGATTCTACTTAAACGACGGTTGAACAACACATGTGGTGTAGAACATTTTTCTTCACCAAGAAATTTTCTTTCCTCTTTTGAATTCTTCTTCCCGAAGAAACACGGGATATTCATTTTTTAAAGTTATTACTTCAATGTCTTTTTCTTTTTATGGAAATACCCATAAAAATAGTGTGTTTCCATATTTAGAAATGATTCTGCTGAACAGACTCAAGTGCGGCAATTACGAACACTTAGTGGAATTTTTAACTTAGTGCTTCGTGAATTTTAAACTATTTTACTTGTTAAAAAGTTCTTCTGCTTTAGTTAAACAGGGGAAAGTTTGACCTTGTAATCTTACCTCGTAAATCTTTTGTTTCCGTAGCGTTGTTCGCTAAAATTAAAGATACCAGCGAAATTACAAAAAAAAAATAAGATTGCTTGAATTTTCTTGGTGCTTACGCGTAAATTAAGGAATTATGACTAATTTCTTATGCTTTATCCACTTTTCCTAAGCTTACGCGTACAACTATTGCTAGAGCAGTTCAGACTAATGTTACTGTTTTTGTTAGCGATTAGATATCCCCGGTGATTAAATATTTCAACCAGATTGAACAGTAATGTTATCATTTATATTAAATAAAAATAGCATCTTGCTCTCAAGATGTGTTGAAAAGCCCACTTTTTATAAAAGGAAAAATATTGAACTTCACAAACTTTTGAAAAAAATTCAAATAATTGTATTTAATATTGTTAACATTTTAAGAAAAATAAATGATTAAAAAAAGTCAAAATAAATATTATTATTAATAATATTTTAATCACAGAAAATTTAGAACAGAGCAGTTTAAACTATATGACTGCAAACGGATTACAGTGTTTTTCAATTATGCAGTTTATTTAAAGAGTAATTTTTGTCTAAGAATATTGGAAAGCGCGACTGTCGCTCTTTTAAAATAGCATTAAAAATA
>JAWZYV010011081.1:0-17202 GCA_038373885.1 Cheiracanthium punctorium
TTCATCTTTTCCGTGTTCAGGTTGATCCGCTCCCGAGCAAAATGATGTACATCTTCAAACCGTGCCCGAAGGTTTTCCACGTACTCCTCTGGCGATGAAGGCGCATCTGGAGGACGGCCGAACACTAGATCGGCGGGAAGACGAAGATCTCTGCCGAACAGCATCTGGGAAGGTGTGAAGCCGGTAGTCTCATGGACAGCACTCCTATAGGCCAGCAGGAAGAGGGAGAGTTTCTTGTCCCAGTCCTCTTGATTCCTAGATACCAGAAGCGAGAGGTTGTTCAAAATTGTGCGATTGAACCTCTCCACCATGCCGTCGGATTGTGGGTGTAAAGGCGTAGTCTGGGTTTTGTCCATTCCGAGAAGTTGGCATAGTCCTTTAAAGACTGCAGAGGTAAAGTTCGTTCCTTGGTCGGAATGAAGTTGCAGAGGGGTTCCATATCTGGAAATCCATTCTTGCACCAGTACCTCTGCTACGGTCGTAGCTTCTTGATCGGGAATAGGAAACGCTTCGGGCCATTTAGAGAAGTAGTCAATGACAACTAGGATGTATTTGTTGCCATCCGAAGTTCGCGGAAGAGGTCCCAGGATGTCGAGTGCAATCCTCTCAAAAGGCGCTCCTACATTATAACGATGTAGTCTTCCACGGCTTCGTTTCTTCGGGCCTTTACGGGCGGCACAGGCGTCACAAGCTTGACACCACTTTTCGACGTCGCCTCGAGCCCTAACCCAGTAGAAGCGCTCGCGAACTTTCTGCAGGGTCTTCATCACGCCAAAATGGCCTCCAGTTAAGCCATTATGCAGCTCTTCTAGAACCTTCGGAATCCTCGAGCGAGGGAGTACTAACTGCCATCGGAGCATCTTGCCGTCGTCCGACTCCCATTTACGATACAGGACTCCATTCCTCAGGCGAAGCGAATCCCATAAAGCCCAGTACTGTTTTGTTGCCGGACTGTAAGATGATATTTCTTGCCAACTGGGCTTAGCGCTGGATTTTTCCATAAATTCCACAATAGGTTTGATGTCGCGGTCTGCTAATTGGTCCGCCCGAACATTTTCGTCACTCCAGGGATCTTGGGATGGTGTCGATGATGTAACTTGGCGGACAACGGGATGTTTCAGATGGTAATTTTTCTCTGCCCTGGAGCAATAGCGACAGCTGTCTATACAGGGCCTTCTCGACAAAGCATCTGCATTTCCATGAGATGCCCCTTTCCGATGACGTATCTCGATGTCATATTCTTGTAATCGCTGTATCCACCTGGCTATTTGGCCCTCTGGATTCTTGAAATTTAGAAGCCAGGTTAAAGAGGCATGGTCCGTTCGGAGCAGGAACTTTCGGCCGTACAGGTAATGATGGAAGTGCTCCACGGCCTTAATGATAGCAAGAAGTTCCTTTCTCGTAACACAATAGTTACGTTCTGCCTTTGAAAGGCATTTGCTCCAGTAAGCAATGACGTGTTCTTGGCCATCTATCTCCTGGGACAAAACTGCTCCGACACTCTCCTTACTTGCGTCTGTGTCCAGGATAAATGGCTTGTCAGGGTGAGGATACGACAAGATCGGCGAAGATGTTAAAGCCGTCTTCAGTTCGTTGAATGCGTCCTCACATTCCTCAGTCCATAGAAATTTCTGTCCAGTCTCGGTCAATTTGTGAAGAGGTCTTGCAATTTGAGAAAAGCCCTTCACGAATTTTCGATAGTAAGTACACAGACCGAGAAAACTTCTTAAGTCGTGGATATTCTCGGGACGACTCCAGTTCTGGACTGCGGACGTCTTTTCGGGATCGGTTCGGACTCCGTGGGCGGATATTATGTGCCCGAGGTAACGTACTTCCCGACGAAACAAATTGCACTTCGATGGACTTAGTTTCAAGTTCGCCTCTTTTAATTTCTGCAGTACCTTTCGAATGTTCTCGAGATGCTCTTCGAAAGTCCTTCCGACGATGATGATATCGTCCAAATAAACGAGACATGCTTCGTAGGAAAGTCCTCTCAACACTGTCTCCATTAGTCGCTCGAATGTAGCAGGTGCGTTGCAGAGTCCAAAAGGCATAACTTTGAACTGCCATAATCCTTGGCCCGTGGTGAACGCAGTCTTTTCACGGTCATCGGGATGAATTTCCACTTGCCAGTAACCACTTTTCAGATCCAGAGTGGAAAACCATTCGTTTCCCGATAAAGTGTCCAAAGTGTCGTCTATCCTGGGAAGAGGGTAGCTGTCTTTCTTGGTAATGTCATTCAGACGTCTGTAGTCAACACAGAACCGGGTGGAACCATCCTTCTTTCGGACCAAAACAATTGGCGAGGCCCAGGGACTAGTCGACGGCTCGATGACGTCATCACGCTGCATCTCCTCTAAAAGTCTGCTCACCTCTTCTTGCTTAGCAAACGGCAGCCGCCTAGGATGTTGCTTGATGGGAGAGTGGCTGCCTGTATCTATCCTATGTTGAGTTAAGCTCGTACGGCCAAAGTCACCCGAAGTTCGGGAGAAGAGGTCTCCAAATTCAGCTATTACTTTCTCCGCAGCGCTTCTCTGTTCTGCCGTTAACTCCACGTCTTGTATTAATTCCTTCGTCAGGCACTCGGAAGATTTAGCTGTCGTTTGGCTGATGTTCTTATTAATGCAGGTAACAGGAGTGCATGTCGCCAACACTTCATTTTTCTTTATCACCTTCGACTTGTCCGTCACATTTACTACTCTAACTGGAATTTCTGTTCTCGACAAGTCCACAAGTGTTGCTCCCACAAGTACTCCTCTGACGGAATCACTATTGTTTGGGTGTTCGATTAATCCAAAACGGAATTTATTGCTTTCTTTTACTGTTCCAGAAATTATTGAATCAGTTCTGGGAGGTAGAGTGATATCAGTCTGGGCTATTATTTGCTGAACAGGTAAAATAGTTTCATTTTTAATATCGAACGCAGCTATTTCTTCTGAGTCTGAACGAAGCTCATTATTCTTAAAGTCCAAGTTAAATTTGTGCGATTTTAAAAAGTCGAGTCCGAGAATAAAAGAGTCTGTAATATTGGCGACATATACCACATGGTCGTATCTGGCATTTCCAAACGTGATTTCTACTTGCGCTTTTCCGCCCACTTCGATCTTGTCACCTGTCACAGTCTGGAGGGTCAGCGAGGGCGGAGTCCAGATAATCTTCAAGTTCAATTTCTTGGCCAGATCCGTCCTTATGATGGTTACGTTCGCTCCAGTATCAATCACCATGTGGCATGGGGAACCATTAACGTATCCCAGTACGAATAGTCCATCACTGCCGCCATTCACTGATGAAATCTGTAAGACTTTCAAACGGGGCTTTTGAATATCCCTCAGCCTCTGTTCCTGAAAGTCGTCTCTTTTCTGTCTTCCTTCATGGGCTTCTCTGGTGCATTGATAACTGCGATCTTTACGACGAGAGTTCTTTTGTGCGTCGCAGTATTTTCGTAAATGCCCCTCGCTGTTGCACCTCCAACATTTCACTTTTCTTGGCTCTGACTGTTCTTGTCGTTCCACCAGATTTTCCAGGGTCTTTAATTTATTCTCTAATCTCTCCATTTCTCCATCCGTAGGCTCCTGGAATGACACAGCTCTAACATTATGCCGCTCTTTTCTTACGGCCAGCTGAGCTGCCTCTAGCTTCATGGCGAATACGAGGGCAGACCTGAGATCTTTATAATCCGCCAAGATCAATGCTTTCTGAATTTCAGAGTCCACGAGGCCTTCAATAAAATGTTGCACTGCAACTTCTTCTCGAACATTATCAGGATAACTGCCATAGGCTAGATGACACAGCCTATCTATGTCGGAAGCCAGCTCTTGGAGGGTCTCGCCAGGTCTCTGCATCCTTGACTTAAGTTGGATTCTACTATATTCTTTCTGGCACTTCTCTCCGAATTTCATCTCCAAGGCACTGGCAAGGGCGTCAAAATCTCCTATCTTCGTCGCTCCGATAGTTTGCAATACATTAATTGCATCTCCGCTAAGGGAAGCGGCCAGTTGATTAGCTTTCTCGGACTCGCTCCAACCATTGGCTCTGGCGACGATCGAAAATTGGGTCTTGTAAGCTTCCCAGGGAGTCTTTCCGTCATAAGGCGTTAGTTTCACTGCTGGGTGGCGTGACGACAGCCTGATGTTTTCCGGTAACTTTCCCAGCTTGACGAGAGAGTCCAATTTTTCTTCCATTTTAGCTTCACATTCTTCCCGTATTTTCGAAACTATATTTTCTTTCCAATCCAATTTGTCCTCGATTTTATTATTAAATTCTTCACGTAATTCTATCAAGTTTCTTGCTTGGCTTTCTTCTAGTATCGACATTCTCTTCTCCATATTTTCTTGATTTGTCTGTATTTTTTCCTCCAGTCCGGATTTCATTTCTTCCAGTCCGGCTTCTATTTTCCGCTCCAGTCCGGATTTCATCACGTCGTGTGCGGCTCTTAATTCTTCCAGTCCGGTCTTCACATCGTCGTGTGCGGCTCTTAACTCCTCCAGTCCGGTTTTCACTTCATTGTGCGCTGTCTTTAACTCGTCCAATCCGGATTTCATTTCGCCTTGTACAGCTTTTATCTCATCTTGTCCGGCTTTCATCTCATCTTGTCCGGATTTCATTTCTTGCATCATATTCATGAGCTTTTGAAGTTGTTCTTCCATTTTTTTTTTGTCTAGTCAAAACCATAAACTGGAAAATTAAAGTCCTTCTTTAGAACCCCGATTCTGACACCAAATGTTGCGGAATTACTCTGCTACTCCTGGGGTTCGTCGTTCTAAAGTCCAGTTGGTGTAAAAAGTTCAAGTAAAAAGTCACTTGTCAGGATGGAACACAAACTTTATTTCTTCTAGAACTTCGTAGAACAATCAGCTGCACACAATTCACAAGCACAATCTAGCAGTAACGTGCTTTTAACAATCCGCTTGGATCAGAAGCTCTCACAAATGCTGTATTTCTCACACAAAATAAGTCACTTTTACAGGCAAAAATTCCGTGGAAATATTCAAGAGATATAGTACACTATCCCTTAAGACACAGCAATGAAGAATTTACACACAGCACTTTAAAAACAGCTTCACAAAGCAAGCTAAAACACAGCTTCTATAGCACTATCAGTTCACACAAAACAAGCGTACTCAGAGCTCTTCACACATTGAATGTTCAACTCGCAACTGACTGACTCCGGGGCGATGCCCGCTTCTATAAATAGCCGACGCAGGAGGTACAAGAGGTTTCCAGAAAAGTCAATTTCTCGAGGGTTCTACATAAAGCGTGAATTTTGATTACGTCATAGAAGAGAAATGTTAGGTTATTATGCGTTTTTAATGCAGGAAAAACAACTTCCAGGCCCCATTGGGAAAATCGCGCCAAATGACCAAAAAGTCGCCAAGCTTGGCGACTTTTGGCGAAATATCGCCAAATTTGGCGCCAAAAATAAGTCCTCAAAAGTGAAGAGATCTAAGCTCTAGGACTAATATTTCTCGAGATTTCTAGAAGCCCATAGAAAAACATATGGGAAAGCGAAACCTCCGTATCTCCGGTTCTAATTGGCCGATTTTGATGCAACAAAAAGCAAAATTTATCTATTTGAAGCGTAGAATACGAATTTTAAACCATTTTAAGCCCCAGAGCAGCGGGTTGCTCCGAAAATTCGTAACAATATAAAATAAAAATACGGAGTCTCCAAAAATAAACTTTATTGTTAAAAAAAAAAGAGAAGAATTATTTATTAATGAAATAATTTAAGATTGAAAAAAAATCCCTTCGTGATCAGGTCATATGTGTTCACCACTCTGCAGCTCAATGGAATACTAACAGAACGGGTCTCTTGTCGCCTGCCGGTATCGAGAGGCCTGAGCCCCAAGGCCCCAAGATAGCCGCTAGCTAGTCCTTCACATAGCGCTTGACAGTGACAATGTATCATGGGCGAAGGCACGACACCCGACCACGACCCCACCAGCTTCCGCCGCAATTCACGGCACTTGTAGTAGCTTTGACGCTCTATATAAGCATTTCTTTGTTGTAGCTTTGTTTCAGCCTCGATGTTTCTTAACTATCATTGTTACGTGCTGAGCATTCTTGGATCCATCATGGCCAAATATATAGAATCCTGAACATTGTAAGTGGCTGATTATCGAGGATCTGGCCTATCGCACGGCTGTTGTTCTAGCGGTCTGGAGTTTGCAGTGGCGTAGCTAGGGGGGGGGGGGCAAGGGGGGACATCTGTCCCCGGGCGCAGCACCAAAGGGGCGCCAAATCGATGTTACGAAATTTTAGAAGAAAAAAAGGAGTTGTGTTTGTATTTTTATTTGTTGACAGAAAAAGAAAAAAAAATAGCACAATCACAAATGAATTTTTTTATAAAGTTATAATCAAACTTTTCACAATGACTTGTACAGGAAATGTTTGTAGCTATTTCAGAAGATTTTCTTTGGAAATCGAGTTTAGCTTCCCCATTCCTTTTTTCTTCTCTCTTGAGGGCTTCTGTGTCGTGTAACTGCGTTTTTTATATTTGGCCATTTCTGTCTCTGACTATATTCCTAGGATGTTCCAGAATTCTTGTTTACAGTATTTTATCAAGGTCAAAACATTACTCAAGTTTTCCCAAACTTTTAGAATGATCTTGGAGGATTTCGTTTTGGATATTTATGGTGTTACAAATCAAACTTTTATGCATTAGCCATGGTTTAAAAAAAAAAAAAAAAAAAAAAAAAAAAAAAAAAAAGCCTATATGTATGATTAATCGGTAATAGAGAATGGCATTCTCAAACCCAAAATACTCTCTTAAATTCAGATCAAGTTTTTCTCAGTTTTGCGTTCAAAATAGCGCCTCTCCGAAGATGGCGCCCCTTGCTTATCTTGCTTACTGTGTCGGGGCGCTCCTGTGTACGATCCACCCGTTTGGTAATTAATAACGCAACTTTTAATATAACTCTTATTAGTATAATAAAATGCAGTATTATTTCTAATAAGAACGTATAAAAGATTCACTGATCACTATACTAGTGTAAAATTATTCTTTTTAAATTATTTAAACAATCTTGTATTTTAGATAAATTTAAACTTGATTAACATTCATTAATAAAAATTTATTCTTTATACAATCATTATCAAAAATCAAAGCTGGAATCATTAAAGCTGTGGCCCACAGTTCAGTCTTCAAATTGAACATGAGGCAAAATATTTTTCAATAACCCGTGTATGTTTATCTAGAAAGTGCAAGAAATCAGTCGTAAATTTTTTGACTCCTCAGTTACCTTGTTGCCGGAAGAGACTATCGTCCAGAGGTTTCAGTGTATTCATTATGTCTACGCGTAGACCACCTATTATGTACTATCATCCGGTACTTGAGTCATAAATTACGTTCTGGATCCAGTGGCGGCTCATCCATTTGAGGAGATGAGTACGTGAAGCCCCAAAGTAAAATATCTATATAAATAAAATTAGACTTTTCTGTACACTTCTTGGAATTCAAAAATTTTAAAAAAAGTTTGTCTGTCTGTCATTCTGTCCGTGACGCTTTTTTGTTTAAGTATCACATAAAAACGAGTTAAGCGAATGATATGAAATTTGGTGTCATGATAGATGGTCACTCAACTTAAAACATAAGCGTCGAATTTTTAAAAAATCTTCATTAGATTTCGAGATTTTGTGAAAATCCTTTCAAACTGCGTAAATTTGTGTTCCAGCATCACGTAAAAACGACCGAAGCGATTGAAATGAAATTTGGTATCATGATTGGTGGTCACTCAACTTAAAACATTGTCGTCGAATTTTTAAAAAATCTTGATTAGATTTTGAAATTTTGCGAAAATTGTTTCAAACTGCGTAAATTTGTGTTCGCACATCACGTAATAGCAAAGGTGAAAAAATGGTATTTGGTGAAATGATAGGTGGTCATGTACCTTAAACTATAAGCATCATAAAAAAAAAAAAAAAAAAAAAAAAAAAAAAATCAGATTTTGGGATTTTGCGAAAATCGTTTCAAACTGAGTGAACTTTTGTTCACGCATTACATAATAATGACTAAAGCGAATGATATGAAATTTTGTCACATCATGTTGCTCAACATAAAGTATAGGTGTCCAATTTTTTAAACATTTTGATTAGATTTTGAGATTTTGTGAAAATTCTCTCAAAATGCGGTTATATTTCTTCAAGCATCGCGTAATAACGACTAATACGAAATTTGGTGATATGATAGGTAGTTGCTAATCTTAATTTATAGGTGTTGAATTTAAAAAATATTTTGATTACATTTTCAGATTTTGTGAAAATCGTTTTAAAATGCTGAAATTTTTGTTCCAGCATCACGAAATAAAGACTGCAGAGAATGAAACGAAATTTGGTGACATGATAGGTTTCAACTCAACTTAAATTCTAGGGTTCCAATTTTACAAAAATGTTGATTAGATTTTGAGATTTTGCGAAAATTATTTCAATATGCGGAAATATTCGTCCGCTCATCACATAATTACGACTAAAGCGAATGAAATAATATTACTAAGTTACTCTCTAACCTGTAATATTTTAACAATGTACATAGGGCCGTGGTAGCCCAGTGGTTAAGGCGTTGGACTCGTAACCGGAAGGTTGAGGGTTCGATACCGGCATACCACTAAAGACCACAGTGTACGTGCACGTTAAATCCTTGGTTCCGAAAGTCCTCTCAGCGGTCGCTAGCAGTTTCCGAGGGGTGCCAATATTCAGAAGCCCCCCCCCCCCACCTTCTGATGAGCTTCCAAATTGTGGCGGGAAATTCCGGGAAGGACGCATATGTAGCTCTAAGCGACACATTCAGTGACGCGAGCTGTCCTCTCCTGGCAAATAAACAATATACATAAAAATTATAACTTCGTTTTCTTTACTTTGGCAACATTCTACATCCATTCTGTGTACTCCTACAATGCTAACGAAAGTTCTTGCTTTTTGAAATTTGCATTCATTTTTTTTTTTCATACTAACCCGTCAACGGCGGGTACTTCAGCTAATATAAAATAAACACATTGACAAATTATTATTTTTTTAAAATATTAAGTACACTTCTAGATTTTTGTGAATTTAAAACGTCAGTTTTACTCTCTTCCCCCACTATTATTAAAATACTCTTATTATGGCTAACGCACTGTAGTGTAGGTTCTACAGTACAGCCTTTAATCGATCGCTCGTGCGAACGGAAAAATTCCCTTCTGATCCGCTCTCTGAGAACAGAAGCGGAGAGAATTGAGAAGCAGTACGGCTCTTCTGATATCATTCTGTTCGCACATTTTCGGTGTGGACAAGGGACATTTTTTGCGGTTATCTCTTCCGGATTTTCCCTTGGTTTGTTACGTTCGGTTAGTTAATCCATTTTTATTTCATTTTCTTATTATTTTCTTCATTTCTATCCTTTTTCCACTAAAATATTTTTTTTTTAGAAACTAGTGTAAATAATTAAGATGGGAGCAAAAGAAGTGTTTCGGAGCTAAAGCAGGGACAATTTTCAATACTATCCTTTGACAAAAAATTGAAATAAAATGAATCAAGACTTGTACCTTTGCTAACACTTATCTTGGTGACGAAATGTAAGACAAAATATTACTTGTTTTCTTTCAGTTGCGTGCATTGTTTTCCTTTAACTGCTGGAAACGCAAATATATTTTAATTTGTAAGGTGCGTTGTATCTGCCTATTTAATTTTCGACATTTGTTTTGTGAACCTCCATTTAAATAACCCACGAGCCGCCACTGTCTGGATGCTCTCTCGTAATTCGGGGACATTTGAAGAGAACTGAATGTCAACGTGAGATATTTTTTTCTCATATGATTCTACTTAGTCTTTCATTCCTTATATAGTAATAATCTGCTGTACTCGTCTTTTTAAAAAGCTGCATATTTAAATAGAAACTGCTTTAAAGTCTGCGTTTCTGGTTCTCCTTCCCAAGAGAACCTTCAAGTTAAGGTAAGAAATATTGTACTTTTGCAGTTTTCTATATTGCTGAATGCTAATTATGATTTTTTGAAATAAAAATGCGTGTTTAAAATTTTTCAGTGCTTAAGGTTGTTCTTTTAATTATATTTTTACAAGTAATAATGCAAGAAATAATACAAGTTTTGAGCATCTTCTCGAAAAAAAAAAAAAAAAAAGTTGATATCAGTAACTGGAAAAGAATTCCAAATGTCTTATATTTCAAATGCCAGAAAAAAAAAAAAAAAGCCCGAAAAAAATTAATTTTGATCCGTTTGGTAATCGGGCCAGTAAAATATTCGAATTGTAGAAAATAAATGCCATCATACGTACATTCATTATTAGCTGGTGTGCATAATCTATCGAAGTGCAAATCACTATATATACGAGATACATGGTAAAGCAAGTATAAATTAGTTTTGACCTGACATAAATATAAAACATAGTTAATTCGACTGCTGAAGAAGGATAAAACATTTTTCTATCACTGACATATGCCCACCCCCCAATGGTAGGGACTAAAGCCCGCCTGAATGTGGAGAGTTAAAAGGGAATTTTTTTTAAAAAATGGAAAATTGTCAGTTAATGAATTAAAATGTTTTATTCTTAAAACTTGTCCTCAGATTATTTCTGTCACTTTTTTCACATAACGAATTACGTTGATAATGGGCTTCTATGGGTAAATGGTATGGCGTTCTATGGACAAATGGTACAGAAGGTTTTGATGTTAAAAGAAAGTAGCTGTAATCGGCAAACAAGCCAAAATGCAATCAAGAAAGGAAGGGGGTGGGGGATTTAACGTATTTTAAATAATTGTATTTTTTAATCACTTTTTTTTATTTAAAAATTTTTTAATTTTCAGATATTACAGTTTTCTGAAGAACTTTTATGGGTTTGCCCTTTCACTTTTTAGGGGGAGGTGGAGGGGGGGGCGCAAAATCTTCAGTTGTCCCCGGGCGCTGGTAACCCTAGCTACGCCTCTGGACAAATCTTTAATGCGAGACAAAAAATTATATAAGTTAATTCTACAGAAAAAGCTGAAATAAACTGCAACAAAAAAAAAGAGTAACGCTTAAAAATTAAAAAAATAATTTAAGGAAAAGAGCCCTCTGTGGTCTGGTCATATGTGCTGCATTACTCTGCTGCTATCAGGATGCATATTTAATTTGAACTGAAATTTAATTTTGAAATCTGCTGAGGAATACTAACAGAACGAGTCTGTTTTTGGTTTCTTGTATCGAGATGGCCGAGCTCCATTGAGTCCTAGATGGGTTCATTTCCATCTAGCTTTACAGTGCAATGTGTCATAAGTGGAGGGAATCTATCAGGAATCATTACTGTTCCTTTAGGTAGTTATTTTTTTTTTACCGAACAGAGATTCCCAAAGTGGTGGACAAATATAAAATAAAAATACGGAGTCTCCAAAAACAAACTTCATTGTTAAAAGAAAAGAGAAGAATTATTTATTAATGAAATAATTTAAGATTGAAAAAAAAAATCCCTTCGTGATCAGGTCATATGTGTTCACCACTCTGCAGTTCAATGGAATACTAACAGAACGGGTCTTTTGTCGCCTGCCGGTATCGAGAGGCCTGAGCCCCAAGGCCCCAAGATAGCCGCTAGCTAGTCCTTCACATCGCGCTTGACAGTGACAATTTATCATGGGCGAAGGCACGACACCCGACCACGACCCCACCAGCTTCCGCCGCAATTCACGGCACTTATAGTAGCTTTGACGCTCTATATAAGCATTTCTTTGTTGTAGCTTTGTTTCAGCCTCGATGTTTCTTAACTATCATTGTTACGTGCTGAGCATTGTTGGATCCATCATGGCGAAATGTATAAAACCCTGAACATTGTAAGTAGCTCATTATCGAGGGATCTGGCCTATCGCACGGCTGTTGTTCTAGCGGTCTGGAGTTTGGAGTGTTTTTCTCCAAAGGTAATTTAAGTAAATTGGCGTTATAACCCCCTTAAAAAGTCCTCCCAAAGAAGGCAGCCCCCCCCCACCATAAGCAGATAACCCTCGTCTAGTTATGTTTTAAATCAATACACCTCCTGTTCTCAAACAGTGTGGTTCGAGAAAAATAGGAAAAGATAAAGTGATGATGCATGTTTAAAAATTCACGTTATTTATTCTTATTTTTGCTCCATTTTTATTTTTCGCTAAAAATGTTGATTCCAAATTTATCGATAACATTATTTTGTAGAAAAGGCTAAAAAACGTTCATTGTTGTAGTATAAATAAATTGCACGCATTCTGAAGAATATGGGGGGGGGGGTGTCATCTCGAGCTAAACTTTATTGAATGGGAGGTCATTTTGTTAAAAGGTTGGGAGCCGTTGCAATACACAAACAGTAAAATCCCATCTAAAATAAATGTTTGGATAATTTTTAATTATTTCCCAAGTGCAAGTGCATATCTATGATTCACTTTATGAAACTATACGATATTACCTTCAGGAACGACCTACCTATTGGTTAAAGCCTGTCACAGTTCCTGGGGTGTCCTGCTGTCCAGTTGAACCCCAGACGCACGCCGGGTCCAGCAGAGCCGCAGCTTCTATTCATTTTTCAAGACACAATATTTGAATGACCGTTCGTAGTATTTTGATAACTTTAGGAATTTGCTAATATCTCCTATATATTTATTACCTTACGTACTGTACTTATTATTAACAATATCTAAAATAACATTTTTAAGCATCATAGCAACTCTTATTACTAACGAAACTAAATCGAAAAAACAGAAATTAAGATCTTGCACAGTAAAGGTAAATGGACAAATCTTTTATGCGAGACAATAAATTATATAAGTTAATTCTACAGAAAAAGCTGAAAAAAAACTGCAACACAAAAAAAAGAGTAACGCTTAAAAATTAAAAAAATAATTTAAGGAAAAGAGCCCTCTGTGGTCTGGTCATATGTGCTGCATTACTCTGCTTCTATGAGGATGCATATTTAATTTGAACTGAAATTTAATTTTGAAATCTGCTGAGGAATACTAACAGAACGAGTCTGTTTTTGGTCTACCGGTATCGAGATGGCCGAGCTCCATTGAGTTCTAGATGGATTCATTTCCATCTAGCTTTACAGTGCAATGTGTCATAAGTGGAGGGAATCTATCAGGAATCATTACTGTTCCTTTAGGTAGTTATTTTTTTTTTTTTACAGAACAGAGATTCCCAAAGTGGTGAACAAATATGAAATAAAAATACGGAGTCTCCAAAAATAAACTTCCTTGTTTAAAAAAAAAGAGAAGAATTATTTATTAATGAAATAATTTAAGATTGAAAAAAAATCCCTTCGTGATCAGGTCATATGTGTTCACCACTCTGCAGCTCAATGGAATACTAACAGAACGGGTCTCTTGTCGCCTGCCGGTATCGAGAGGCCTGAGCCCCAAGGCCCCAAGATAGCCGCTAGCTAGTCCTTCACATAGCGCTTGACAGTGACAATGTATCATGGGCGAAGGCACGACACCCGACCACGACCCCACCAGCTTCCGCCGCAATTCACGGCACTTGTAGTAGCTTTGACGCTCTATATAAGCATTTC
Source organism: Cheiracanthium punctorium (assembly GCA_038373885.1). Classification (NCBI taxonomy): domain Eukaryota; kingdom Metazoa; phylum Arthropoda; class Arachnida; order Araneae; family Cheiracanthiidae; genus Cheiracanthium; species Cheiracanthium punctorium. Next base: position 13,489 of record JAWZYV010011081.1, read on the forward strand.
TTTGTTGTAGCTTTGTTTCAGCCTCGATGTTTCTTAACTATCATTGTTACGTGCTGAGCATTGTTGGATCCATCATGGCCAAATATATAGAATCCTGAACATTGTAAGTGGCTGATTATCGAGGGATCTGGCCTATCGCACGGCTGTTGTTCTAGCGGTCTGGAGTTTGCAGTGGCGTAGCTAGGGGGGGGGGGCAAGGGGGGACATCTGTCCCCGGGCGCAGCACAAAAGGGGCGCCAAATCGATGTTACGAAATTTTAGAAGAAAAAAAGGAGTTGTGTTTGTATTTTTATTTGTTGACAGAAAAAGAAAAAAAAATAGCACAATCACAAATGAATTTTTTTATAAAGTTATAATCAAACTTTTCACAATGACTTGTACAGGAAATGTTTGTAGCTATTTCAGAAGATTTTCTTTGGAAATAGAGTTTAGCTTCCCCATTCCTTTTTTCTTCTCTCTTGAGGGCTTCTGTGTCGTGTAACTGCGTTTTTTATATTTGGCCATTTCTGTCTCTGACTGTATTCCGAGGATGTTCCAGAATTCTTGTTTACAGTATTTATCAAGGTCAAAACATTACTCAAGTTTTCCCAAACTTTTAGAATGATCTTGGAGGATTTCGTTTTGGATATTTATGGTGTTACAAATCAAATTTTTATGCATTAGCCATGGTTTTAAAAAAAAAAAAAAAAAAAAAAAAAAAAAAAAAAAAAAAAAGCCTATATGTATGATTAATCTGTAATAGAGAATGGCATTCTCAAACCCAAAATACTCTCTTAAATTCAGATCAAGTTTTTCTCAGTTTTGCGTTCAAAATAGCGCCTCTCCGAAGATGGCGCCCCTTGCTTATCTTGCTTACTGTGTCGGGGCGCTCCTGTGTACGATCCACCCGTTTGGTAATTAATAACGCAACTTTTAATATAACTCTTATTAGTATAATAAAATGCAGTATTATTTCTAATAAGAACGTATAAAAGATTCATTGATCACTATACTAGTGTAAAATTATTCTTTTTAAATTATTTAAACAATCTTGTATTTTAGATAAATTTAAACTTGATTTTTAACATTCATTAATAAAAATTTATTCTTTATACAATCATTATCAAAAATCAAAGCTGGAATCATTAAAGCTGTGGCCCACAGTTCAGTCTTCAAATTGAACATGAGGCAAAATATTTTTCAATAACCCGTGTATGTTTATCTAGAAAGTGCAAGAAATCAGTCGTAAATTTTTTGACTCCTCAGTTACCTTGTTGCCGGAAGAGACTATCGTCCAGAGGTTTCAGTGTATTCATTATGTCTACGCGTAGACCACCTATTATGTACTATCATCCGGTACTTGAGTCATAAATTACGTTCTGGATGCAGTGGCGGCTCATCCATTTGAGGAGATGAGTACGTGAAGCCCCAAAGTAAAATATCTATATAAATAAAATTAGACTTTTCTGTACACTTCTTGGAATTCAAAAATTTTAAAAAAAGTTTGTCTGTCTGTCATTCTGTCCGTGACGCTTTTTTGTTTAAGTATCACATAAAAACGAGTTAAGCGAATGATATGAAATTTGGTGTCATGATAGATGGTCACTCAACTTAAAACATAAGCGTCGAATTTTTAAAAAATCTTCATTAGATTTCGAGATTTTGTGAAAATCCTTTCAAACTGCGTAAATTTGTGTTCCAGCATCACGTAAAAACGACCGAAGCGATTGAAATGAAATTTGGTATCATGATTGGTGGTCACTCAACTTAAAACATTGTCGTCGAATTTTTAAAAAATCTTGATTAGATTTTGAAATTTTGCGAAAATTGTTTCAAACTGCGTAAATTTGTGTTCGCACATCACGTAATAGCAAAGGTGAAAAAATGGTATTTGGTGAAATGATAGGTGGTCATGTAACTTAAATTATAAGCATCTTAAAAAAAAAAAAAAAAAAAAAAAAAAAAAAAAAAAAAAATCAGATTTTGGGATTTTGCGAAAATCGTTTCAAAGTGAGTGAACTTTTGTTCACGCATTACATAATAATGACTAAAGCGAATGATATGAAATTTTGTCACATCATGTTGCTCAACATAAAGTATAGGTGTCCAATTTTTTAAACATTTTGATTAGATTTTGAGATTTTGTGAAAATTCTCTCAAAATGCGGTTATATTTCTTCAAGCATCGCGTAATAACGACTAATACGAAATTTGGTGATATGATAGGTAGTTGCTAATCTTAATTTATAGGTGTTGAATTTAAAAAATATTTTGATTACATTTTCAGATTTTGTGAAAATCGTTTTAAAATGCTGAAATTTTTGTTCCAGCATCACGAAATAAAGACTGCAGAGAATGAAACGAAATTTGGTGACATGATAGGTTTCAACTCAACTTAAATTCTAGGGTTCCAATTTTACAAAAATGTTGATTAGATTTTGAGATTTTGCGAAAATTATTTCAATATGCGGAAATATTCGTCCGCTCATCACATAATTACGACTAAAGCGAATGAAATAATATTACTAAGTTACTCTCTAACCTGTAATATTTTAACAATGTACATAGGGCCGTGGTAGCCCAGTGGTTAAGGCGTTGGACTCGTAACCGGAAGGTTGAGGGTTCGATACCGGCATACCACTAAAGACCACAGTGTACGTGCACGTTAAATCCTTGGTTCCGAAAGTCCTCTCAGCGGTCGCTAGCAGTTTCCGAGGGGTGCCAATATTCAGAAGCCCCCCCCCCCACCTTCTGATGAGGTTCCAAATTGTGGCGGGAAATTCCGGGAAGGACGCATATGTAGCTCTAAGCGACACATTCAGTGACGCGAGCTGTCCTCTCCTGGCAAATAAACAATATACATAAAAATTATAACTTCGTTTTCTTTACTTTGGCAACATTCTACATCCATTCTGTGTACTCCTACAATGCTAACGAAAGTTCTTGCTTTTTGAAATTTGCATTCATTTTTTTTTTCATACTAACCCGTCAACGGCGGGTACTTCAGCTAATATAAAATAAACACATTGACAAATTATTATTTTTTTAAAATATTAAGTACACTTCTAGATTTTTGTGAATTTAAAACGTCAGTTTTACTCTCTTCCCCCACTATTATTAAAATACTCTTATTATGGCTAACGCACTGTAGTGTAGGTTCTACAGTACAGCCTTTAATCGATCGCTCGTGCGAACGGAAAAATTCCCTTCTGATCCGCTCTCTGAGAACAGAAGCGGAGAGAATTGAGAAGCAGTACGGCTCTTCTGATATCATTCTGTTCGCACATTTTCGGTGTGGACAAGGGACATTTTTTGCGGTTATCTCTTCCGGATTTTCCCTTGGTTTGTTACGTTCGGTTAGTTAATCCATTTTTATTTCATTTTCTTATTATTTTCTTCATTTCTATCCTTTTTCCACTAAAATATTTTTTTTTTAGAAACTAGTGTAAATAATTAAGATGGGAGCAAAAGAAGTGTTTCGGAGCTAAAGCAGGGACAATTTTCAATACTATCCTTTGACAAAAAATTGAAATAAAATGAATCAAGACTTGTACCTTTGCTAACACTTATCTTGGTGACGAAATGTAAGACAAAATATTACTTGTTTTCTTTCAGTTGCGTGCATTGTTTTCCTTTAACTGCTGGAAACGCAAATATATTTTAATTTGTAAGGTGCGTTGTATCTGCCTATTTAATTTTCGACATTTGTTTTGTGAACCTCCATTTAAATAACCCA
>JAWZYV010011083.1:0-12774 GCA_038373885.1 Cheiracanthium punctorium
CACCTTACGTAAATTGTGTCACATTCAAGTTTTATTCACTTTCACGGTAACAAGACAAATTTAAAAAAATTAATTAAAAAAATAATCTTTTAAATGTATTTTAATTTTTTCTAACAACTACTTCGGCTTAGCCGTAAAGTTAAATCTGAAAATTATTTTATTTTTAGTGATGTGTATCACTTTAAATGCTCTCAAAATATCTTAAGCATTTTATTTCTTTTATTTGACTACATTTTAAATGCTTCTAGATAAATCATGATACTTTTTATCCGTTTTTGAAAGACTACCCCCCCACCCCCCACACACACTTACCAAACACTACTACTACTACTACTAATAATAATAAAATTGAAAAAAATTCTGAACCTTTTGAAAAAATCTGAAAAAAAAAAGTGAAATTTTTTTAAAAGTATAATTGCATCAGAAAATATTTTTTGTCCAAGATTTTTCTTTCTGATTTTTTATCATTCTCGAAGGTTGTCCTATATTATAATTTATAGTACATACTCGTATACGCTCCCTCCCTCCCCCCCCCCCCCCCTCGAAAAAATGTTGGAAAGTATTTGTCAGAAGAATCAGCTCATGCATGGAGTATGTCTTTTAAATCTTCTTGTGCTGTTCATGATTCTTTCCACAATTATGAGCCTAATTAGGAAACTTCCAAGTATTATCCTCTCTAAAGAAGACTGCTCACGACACGATACCCAAAATCTTTTAAGCAGGAAGGAACTACATATTTAACGTGCACGTATACGGTGGTCTTGTGTGTGATCATATGGAGATCAAATTCCCAAACCTTGCACAAACACTATTTTTTGAGTGTTCAAACAGTTCAAACAGTGCTTTCTTTATAAAAAAAAGTTCTAGTTTCTCTCTTGGGGAGTACCTATTGTAAGGGTCTCTCAGAGCGAAGAGTACTTGAAGCATCAAAACTGCAAGTAAAACCGAAAAAGAAAGAAAGAAAAACGAAAAGAATTTTTTTAATTATTATGATTATAATTTAAACGGTTGTTGACCGCAATAAACGCTTGTGAATCCAGAATTTTTTTCAGGAGGAGAGGGGGGGGGGCAAAGCTTCATTGCTACTTCAAAATATATACAATTTGCCATCCTTATTGCAAAACCCATTTTATTTTGTTTAAATATATTTCTCTTGGAGAGGAGAGAACCCCATGCGCCCTCACCCTGAATTTGCCCTTACAATGAATACTAAATTTATGTGTTTAGTTATAAACAGTGCATTTTATGTACTAGCATGAGGTGTCTTCTGATATTGTTTGTTCTTCGGCCCTTCTGCCAGTTATTGCATCAACTTCCTTTTTTAACACAGTTTCGTGTATTATTATTTTATTACTAGAATATTTTTCTGACATTAAACATTTAATTCAAATTAAGTGGGAAAAAAGTGAAGTAAACATATAGCTTATTCTAAAGAATATTCAAAATAACAGTTTAATTTATGTTCACCAGGACAGGAAATTTTTAAAGACCTCCCGCGAAGAAAGAGGTTTGGAGAAATTGGGCATATGTGTAGACTAAAAATCGGAAACAGATGCTTCCCACTTCCCATTAGTTTACTTAAAATAAAATGACAAAATGACCGACGGCCGACGTGCAGGACAAAGTTTGCCTAGTTACAAAATTACAGTATTTTCAATCTCAGGCTTGGCTTCAGTCAGTGCAGAACTACGTTACATGTTAGATCGTCTGCATTTTTTTTCTTTTTTCGTTAGCGTCAACTATAGATAAGGAGTTCGAGTTACATTTATGAAGAGATATCTATTTTTTTCTCCTTTTTGTTACTGAAGTTTTAGTTCCTTCACAATGAAAGCAAGACGATACAAAGTTGAGTGTTGCGAATGCGGCTCTGTTTTTAAGTGTGACTTTAAAATTAGTCATGAAAAAGCTGTTCATAAAGGGAGAAATAAGTTTAATTATTATTACTTGCATTTTCTGTAACATTTGTTGAATTTTTATTCTATAAAATGTGTTTGAATGGATATAATATAGACTTTCTGATTTATTAAAATGATGATTGTTTTGTTTTAATCCGGCTCGATACGATATTGTTATTTTCAGGACAGAAACTTAGGATAGAAGCATGTATTGGAAACCATTAAACATGGTTCAGTGCCAGGGCCGGCCACAGGGGGGATGCTGCGGATGCAAGGCACCTGGGCCCCGGTTTACGAGGGGCCCCCAAATCCATTCTATATTTTTTATTATGCCTCTCTTTCTTATCGTGAAAAATATAAAAGATTTCTTTAAATTAAAGTAGACTGATAGTGTTGTGTGACTACTCTGCATCTTTCAGAGCCAAACATCATTTATAAAAGTGTCTTTCTACGAACAGTATTCTTTGACAGTACACCCCAGCTCTGATCAAATGTCACTTACCTTCGCACCTTTCACCGTGGAAAGAGCGAAAACATCAGTTAGAGAAAAATACAATTATCAGATCTGGACCATTGGTCATAACGACCGCTCATTAGCGAATTCTTTGAAAAGAACCGAAACCCAAAGAACAGCGGAAGAGGCCTTTTTGTTGTCAAAACCAAGGACTGATTGATTAATACCTGTGGGGGGCCCCCTCTAAACTAACTTTGTTGATACGAAATACGTTTCACGCGTCTGGCATTAATTTGAAGATAAGAGTACACAAAGAATAAAAAATAACCTGCATTTGGGTACCTTTGCAAGCATGGGAACATTTTTTTCCCCCATTTACAATTGTGCAAATTTTTTGGTCAAATCCTATTTTGCAGTTACTCCTTCTCTCAAAGTTACTAACCGAAGTTGAGCCATTGGAAGTGTCTGCTTGTATTAGACTTTGTACGAGTCTATTAACTTTTGTGTATATGTTATATATATTTTGAAAGATTTTTCTTGAATTTTATGATTTTCACGGGCCTAAATTGTGGATTAAGCTTTACCAATTTTATCATCGCGTTTTTTACATTTGAAAAATGTAAGTAGTTATTTTGTTTATAATAGCGGAGATTGCAAATAATTAGATAATTTTCGTCAAAATGTTTTAAATTGTGTTAAGTTTCACATTTATAGTAGTTTTAAATGCATTTTGATTGTTCCCGTAACTTATATTTATGCGATTTAATCCCTAAGCAATAAATGAGTATGTAGAGTAAGCGAAGTTCTGCAGTCAGATGAAACAGCTATTCTGAAGTAGAAAAAGTACTTTTAAATCTGTGTTTATTGAAAATTAGGAATATAAAATATTTCAAACACATTAATCGATCTCAACCCCTTCTTCTTCGACGTCGCATCTCACACTTTCGGCGTTTTAGTGCCCGCACAGTCGGCGGCGCATGCCATGCGACGTACAGTTGATAACATTTAGGGAATATAATTAACCACTTTATATGTACAGTGATTTTTTATCTTAGAATATAAAAAAAGATCGTGGACAACTGAATACCATATTTAGTTTCCAAATGCACGTGTGGGTTGGTTAACATTTTGAAAAGATATTAAAAATTTACTGCTTCCGAAAAGCGGTTAGAAGTGTTCGGTAAGGGTTGGTAACTATGAAAAATAATAATAATAATAATAATAATAATTTAGAAAAATATCCTACCAATAAAGGGTTAATTCCAAAAAAATACCAACTGAAATTAATAACAGATTTCGAATGGATGTTGCTCTATTTTCTAATAAAACCCTCATACTTAAAGTAGCACTCATACTATATTTGAATATTTACAGTATAATAGCGGATAAAAGTATACATAAAATTGGATGATTGAAATGTACGTCTCGGGCACATAACCAGAAAGAAAAAGATAAATCGGGGTGGGCCCAAAAGGAGGCATTTCTAATTAAGATAGCATTACTACGAAAAAGCTTGATTATTGACATCCAATTAAGAATGTGAATTTCGGAAGGGGCTGAGGCCTCCATCGCCTATTATCTGGTTACGTCCCTGATATGTCTGTTCATCCACGATCCATTCTTAAACATTTCATCGCATCATTTCTTTTGTGAAGTAGTACTGATTAGATTTTAAAATCTTAGAAAGTTTGAAACAATACTCCAAATTCATCTGAATCTCTAAATTAGAGAGCAAGATCATCAAAAATGTCACTTTCCAAAAAATTTATTCTCTAAATACAGTGAAAAGTTGCTAAATTTATCGACAAATCCCTTAAATTGGCAGCACTGACTAATGAAATGTCCGCTTATATTAAATTAATGGACTTAATGTGAAAAAAAATATTCAAACATACATTTTGGTTAATTTAACTTAAGTATTAAATTATTGATTTTATTTAATTTGACCTAAGTTTTAAGTCATCCCCCCCCCACTTCTATTGTGGGCTTCTTTTTCAAATTTTAAATAGGTAGTTGGTCAACAAAATATTTATTTTACTGTCTTCATTACTAACAAAACTACTCTGAAACAATTAATGTCACTCTCGGTGCCCAGCAAACACAGCCGTATCGGGTAAGGGATGGGCCGACATCGGCAGTACCGTTTCGATGTCGGCATTGGCATGATGGTAACTGGAGCGGTGTCGGTTCCGTGTCGGCAAAATGCGTTGGCGTAGGCAAAAGAAAGGTGATTTCGGGCATGCAACGGTTCGATTGCGGCAAGTCTTTTAGGGTTAACATGCGATTTCGGCGATGCACTGCATAACCGATACCGGTCCAGAAGTGTAATTTCTAAACTGAACGGTATAGAACCAGCAAGGAGCACATATATGTTGTTAAAGTAATACTTTTTAATTTATGGTTTCGATACTTACATGTTTTGAGCCCGTAGGATTGAAGTGTCCCCTTCACAGACAAATAAAGAAAAAAAAATCATTATATCTGGTTAATTTACCGACTTTGCTTTTTATAATTTAGTATTGAAGGGGTTTCTAACGCCGCCCCCCCCTCAACCCTCAAAGGGGGCAGTTTCTGTCTAGTTATTCATATTTCTAACTAAAATCATATGACTATAAATTTCATTTTATACAAAGTAATAGTTGTTCTTAAGTACTTCCAATAAAAAAAAATTAAAAATTAAATAAATAAAAATAAAATACCTGCAAAGCAGTACATAAAACGTTGCATTTTAGAGGTTCACAAATAGTTCCCACCATGGCCGAGAGGATAAGGCACCCAACATGGTTGAAGCGTGAAGGTCCAAAGTTCTGGTCTACCGCGTATCTGTCAATCTACAGTTTAGATTTTGGGTGATTTTCCCCAAATGAATATGAATGTGCGTTCGATAAGGTAACCAGATTTTTGAACATATAATTGAGGATAAATCACCGTTGTATCTCCAATTCTAGAACAGAAATTGGGGGAATTTGATAAAATTTTTATACATTCAAAACATTATCTAATATTCATAAAATGAAGGAAATGTGATTGATTTTCATAAAATTAGGGAATAAATCATTATAACTAATGTTCAACCCCGATTTTATTCTTTATTAATTGCTTTATATTTAGGAATAAACGTTAGAGCCCTTTAAGAATTCCTCCGCTCAGGACACCGACATCCTAGTCTGACTTACACAACAGAACTTTCTGAAATTAAATTGGATTAAAATTGTAGAAAAAAGATAGTTTCATTTGTATTGCCATAAAAAATTAAAAATATCAGCACAATTTATAGTTAAGGAACTTTTCTATATAATAGATAGTTGCTAGCAGAAATGAAGCCTCCCGATTAAATGAAGGTTCATAAATCAGGATAATTAGAACCTGTGCTTTTTGTGGTGTCTGTGCTGTATGGTCACCGAAGTCACCGATTTTAGGGGTTTGGGTTTAAATGCTGCATTGAAAGATTTATTCTCTGAAGTAACTTTAGTCACTGAAAGAGAATTTTCATTGCTGCATCTTTACAGTTATGAGTATAAACTGGTGAAACCGAATGTAGGGGGATACCACCACCAGAGAAAATACCCGCCCGGGAAAACTCTCCTCAGAATTACAATTTTCAATGGCGGATTCAAAAGGGGAGGAGGAGGGGACGGGGGTACGTACACCCTCCTGACAAATCAAATTTTGACAATAAAAGATGGACTTATTTTTAAAATTATAATGCATTTATGAGATAAAGGAGTGCAAAAATGTGCTTTCGACCCTGATTTTCTTAAATATTGGATATAAACTTATTTTTCTTTTAATAGGACTCTTGCATTTGCAGAAAGGGGGGGGGCAGCACCCAACCACACCTAATGATTACAAATGATTAAAATACACTTTAAGACAGTGTTTTTACCGTTAAAAATTATTTTAGGTAATTTTGGCTATTTTGTCATTACGTAAAACAGAATTGAAACCATTCAATAATAGAAGGATGTTATACATTTTCCTGTGAAACGACACCAAAGTTTTATTTTTACCCCAAGGGGTAAAGAAATTATATTCATGTTTACTCCCTAAATAGTAGTACTTTTTTTGCCAGTTTCGCATGGTGAAAATCTAGGTACGACCAGTATCGGATTTATAGGAGGGGCTAGGGGGCTTCAGCCCCCCAAAAGAGATTGTAAAGAGTAACATTCTACTTCATTATGCACTTTGAGTATGTAAAGTGATCTTTTTTAATCACTTAGACCCTCCCAAAAGTTTTTACATTGGTTTTGACTAAAATTTTGCTTTGTTGTACATTTTGTTTGGGTGAAATAAGCATTTTTCAAAGTGTAACCTCTCCCAAAACAGACTTTCTGGATCCGCCACTGGGTACGACTATTACGCGAGGAAAATCTACTACATAATATTGTGCACTCTAAAACTATTTTTTTCTGCTTCAAAACGGGGGTGCGACTATTACACGAGTAAACACGGTAATAAAAGGCGCATGTGTAGTTCTTTAAAATACGCAAATTAATGTACACTAATAAATAATATGTGTTAATCAAATTTTCCTCGGTCAGTCAGATATATATTCATATTTCACTTTCAAATTTTTATTCCTTCAGATATAAAAACATCTCAGATTATCAAAAACTCGAATTCATTCACTATGGCAACATTGCATTCATAGCCAAATATGGGGTCACTTCAAATATTACACGCCAAATACTTAGACGTCAGCAAGGGATAAAATAAGCGGAGTGATACAATTCTCACCCTCAATAGCCACCAGTGTTATTTCTATGTCCATAGCCCCTGCCTGCCCCTGTGGGCGGGGGGTGGGGGTTGTAGGTGTAGTAATGCATTTACTACACCCCCCCCTCAAGGAGAAACAGAAAAAGTTGAAAGCATCTCCCTCTCGCCCTTGAAATGACCTGCGGAACCAGTCCTGCCTTGACCATTTGTTTTCACGGAAGCACGGACTCGGAAGGAAGCGCAATTCGTTCTTTCAGCTCGTGCGAAAAGACGAAATATAATGTATATATATATTTTAAATATTAGAAATGTGATTTACTCTAGCAACAATCTAGGCCATTTGCTCCTGTTCGTTGGCAAACCGATCAACAAGGATAGGATGAGATTTTTAACAATATCTCTGTTAAAAGAAAGCAGGACAATATCTTATAGAAAAATAATAAATCTTTAAGCTACTTTGTAAGGATACGTAAAAAATGTCTTCTTGAAGCCAACTTTAAAAAAAAAAAAAATCTCTGGTACCTGTACCAGGAAGACACTATGACAAAATGCGTCCCCAAAATGGTTTTGTGGTACTTTATTATCCCGGTCGTCATTCCCACCTAGGGTTGGAAAAAAAACGGGTTTTTTGGTTTAAACCAGGTTTATATTTATAAATAAAATTTTTTGTAAGATGTTCAAATAAAAATTAATATTTCTTCTGAAAATAATTAAAACAAAGTAAATAAACAATTGTTGCCATAGTGTTAAACGATAAAGTAATTAAAAAACTTTGTAAAAAACACACATAAGAAGAAATAGGTAAGAGGATACGCACGTTTCGTTAAAAAATTGTTTTGAACTTCATCAGTCCAAGCCCTTCGTCGTAAAGAACACAGGGAACTGAAACTGTCGTTCAAAACAATTTTTGAACGAAACTTGCGTATCCTCTTACCTATTACTTCTTATGTGTGTTTTTTACAAAGTTTTTTAATTACTTAATTGTTGCCATACTTATGTGGACATTGAAATCATTCAATTTTAATATTTTATTTAGAGATACTATTTTTTTTTTAAATTTAGTATTTTCTTATATAATACGCTAATGTATGCGGTACCAAAATTGACGATATTTTTATGCTGGAAGCGGCAACAACTAGATGTAAACATTAGCGCAATAGCAATAACACATACGCAAAAATCCAAATTAACAGCTCAATGACGTCAAGTGAAGCAGGCATATTCGTTACTGGTTACGTATGTCACGCAGTAACTAGATTACAAAATAACAATGCATACGCGAAAAAGCAAAATCTTTCGGACCTTTTTACTTCACGTTTATCGCACATAAAAAAAAAAAAAAAACCCGCTTTGGAGTGGGCTGAAGCATACTTTAGCCATTTCCTGTTTCCATACACGATAAAGCAAAATGTTTCTGTTTGGTTTGATTATGGCAATGCTACTCTAGGACGATCTGCCAAGGATCGGGGGGGGGTGCCTTAGTAAGAGGACTTTCTAAGGTGTCCTATTTCGTATTCACGTTACATCTGCAGAAAAAGACCTACAAAAACTCCAGACTGTAGATCGACAGCCGCGCGATGGGCCCGAACCTTGGACTTTCAGCCGTCTATCATGTTCAGTGTCTTATCTACTCGGCCAAGATTAAATCCCAATGGGATTTTAAAACTTTGTTTAATGTTCAAAATGCACACTCTGTCGTATACACACTTTAGTCTTAGTTATCAAGATTTAAAAACTTTTTTAAAAATATTTAATTTCTTCAAAAGGGCTTTTTACTTCAACATTTTTATATTTTCAAATCACATTTTCTGTCTATTTTTCAAAGTAATTGGAAGAAACGTAAAATTTTTCCGTGGGGGGGGGATTTTTTCAGGTAGTGCTGTCCCTTAACGCACCTCCTGGCTACGAGCCCGGACGTTGGTAGCATAGGGCAAGGCGGAACTTGACCCCCTATGCCTTTTTGTATGACGTTTGTCTTCCTACTTTTTTATTCTTTCCAACATGATATTCGCCCGCTCAGTGGCCGAGCGCATAGCGCTCTGAACTGGGAGATGGAAGATACCTGGTTCAAATCCAGGTCGTTTCCATGACCTAACCATAGATATAATACACCGATAGATATTATTTCTATGGACCTAACCGTTCGGAGTTTGCTGTGGTTTCATCCAAAACTTAGCGTAAGTATGGGTTATCCCCCCTGCAGGTCTAGATCTCAAGCGCAGATAATTGGCCGTATTCTTCCAAACAAACAAACCAATATTATAATTGGCGTGTATGTTGCCCTACCCAAAAGAAAATAATGGCTAAGGCATCGGCCTTTCTGAATGCTCTTAACTGCTTTTGATCAAATTAGTTAAACATTTTCAAAATTAACTTCCATTATAATTCTTCAAGCAGATTCCGCACAGCCAAAAAGTAAATGTACTGGATTTTTTGCTATCGCTGAGATTAATTAGCAATAGCGTATTGGAAAATACCCGTGCACAACAGAACCGAAGATATGGTTAGCATAATCAGTCGAGTTAAAACATTTTTTTTTTCTAATGACGCAGTTGACCATCAGTCATTCGGCGCTACTAAGGCTCGATATACTGGTCACTTTATTATAGAGACACCTAATAGGTAGACCGTTGAGCGGATAAAACGACACCGGAAAACTAGGCCACTGTCTAGGACACCCAAAATTTTAGGGGCGACAAGAGTACTCCATCAAAATTATTTTTGGTAGCATAAGTCATCAATTAAAAAATATCAAGGTATAAAAACCGGAAAGATAAATCACATCGAATCCATTGAGCATGCTGCCCTCCCCCAAATCTGAACTAGGCCCTACCCTTAACTTCATAGTTTTTCTTGAATATTAATGCGCAAGTATATATTTCTAGAGTCTACATCCCATCCCATCCCCACCCCCATCAACACACGCACACACTCACAAAACTTGAAATATAATAAATTTGATTTTTTTTTTTTTTTTTTTTTTTTACTATAAATAGAGTAATACATTTTATTTTATAATAAAGATAATGTGTTTGGATTTTAAAGTATTTATGAACTTAAAAATAAAAAAGATAATAAAACTACTCTTTTTTTTAGATTAGTTTTATCCCCGGTCAGTTTTTAATGACTTAAATCACCTTTTGTAAATTGTGTCACTTTCATGTTTTATTCATTTTCACAGTAACAAGACAAATTAACAAATTTTTGATTAAAAAGAAACTAATCTTTTAAATCATTTTTACTTTTTCTAACAGGTACTTCGGCTTAGCTGTAAAATTGTATCTGAAAATTATTTTATTTTTAATGATGTGCATCACTTTAAATGCTTTTTAAATATCTTAAGCATTTCATTTCATTTATTTGACAGCATTTTAAGTGCTTCCAGATAAATCACCATACTTTTTATCTGTTTTTGCAAGACCCCCCCCCCCCACGCACACAAATAAATAAATAAATAAATAAAATTAAAAAAAAACTTCTGAACTATAGTTTTGTTATAATTACTTCTATTTGTATCAAAATACAACGAAATTTTACAGTGTAAAATGATTCATGCCTATAATACATGTTCTGTTGTAGATTAGCCATCAACATAACTTTCTTTTTCATTTTTAAACAAACAAGCACTTCATCTTGAAAATAATCAATTAAAGAAATACTTAAACTCGTTACATAACTTAATTCATTAAATTCATTATAATTTTTCAATTATTTTATTTGTTTGCTGTGTTGAACAAGAACTAGAATTGATGATCTAGAATCGGCCCATCAGATTTAACGGGCACATTTATCTTGTGTGCATGTTTTTCTTAGATCCATAGTCAAATTCCCTATCAATGGCCTGTATTTACCTCAAATTAATATTAATTAAAATCTGTTTTTATTAGTTCCCAACCAAACGCGATAATCTAAATAAATAAAATAAACAGGTTTTTTTTGTTGTTTGTTTGTTTGTCAGTTTGTATGTATGCTCATTCGCTATGAGCGCCAAGACTGTTTGTCGGTTCTGGACTAAATTTGGCGCACTGGACAATTGATTTCTAACCAACTACGGCTTATTATTACTGGTTTATTTTTATAAGTACAAGATTATATTCTGATTCATAGCAATTTATCTTGTTAGCTTTTTTGTCTTAAATAATAATTATTAGAATAATGAATAATTTCTAAGTATACAGTGATTGCCAAAATTGTGGACATTTCTAGAAACTTTTTTTTTCTAAGTTCGTACGCGTATAAAAATATGTTATGTTCCACAAAATGCAAACTCTTTTACATCATTTTAGAGATAATTTAATAGCGACTTCAATTCAAAAAACAAAATTAAAGTATTTGTAGTACAAAAGAAGTTAAACAGAGATAATTATCTAGATGTATTAGATATTGAAGATTGCAGTGAGTTATCAGCAGTTCGTAGGGTAGCCTTAATTTTTTATTACAGCTTGGCATCGATGTTTTATTGAGCTGACGAGAGATTATTCAAGCTCAGAAAAGTAACAGTGATTGACTTGGAAAGTTAGAAATTACAATTAACTTCATCACTGTATTTGTTTTTCAGATTACAGTAATTATAACTTTTACTCTAGTGCACATATTTAAATTTAGTTTTATGCATTGAAATTAGTTATAAATTCTCTTTAAAATGCTGTATGAATTTGTATTTTGTGAAACTTAACACATCCTATAAGCATACAAATTTAAAAAATCTAAAAATTTCTAAAAGTGTCCACAATTTTGGTCACGACTTTATATATAAATATTTTTGTTTTTGAAAATATTCATTTTAAATATTAGTGCTGTTATTTTGATATTGTTTTTTTTTTTTGAAGATGCTTTTAAAAAAACTTAAATTATGCTATTAATGAGGCATTAAAAAAACCTCTAAATTAAATGCTAGTGTAATTGTAATGTTTTTAAACAAATTTTCATTTCTAAATGCTTAAAAAAAAAAAAAAATCTCTTTAACCCTCCGAGCGGCCTGGAGTTTGCCTAGTGATAACTTCAAAAAAGTTCCTGTGTATGGGATCTGTATCTCTCGAAAATGCACAAGAAAAACCTGCTTCCCCCCATTTCCGCATAGATCTATGGCATGGAAGGCGTGGGGAACAAGGTAATTAACAAACTGCCGACGTGACAGCCTACCTACCGCCTGATAAATTACTTTGTATTGTAGGAGCACATGTCCGGTGAATCTGACCAACTGGTCTCCCTCCCCTCTTTCCTCCCTAAATACTCGGGAATCTACGCAACGTTGTAGGAAACCAAAGTTCTTTTCTCGGTGGCTTACATGTACACTCACCCAGAGCCAGATTTTTGTCTGATGAAGATTGGAAAAAGAGATATTTTGTTTTTTGTCCCCTCTCATAATGAGCAGGTAGTGAGAGTGACGCTTGTGCTCTAAAAATAGTAAAATTAGTGATTATCTTTTTACTATACTTCTTTATCTGAAAAATTTCTTTATAAAGCTTTAATAGAAATGAACGAAAAATAATATATCTAATGGGCCCCTTTCAAGATGAGGCCCTGGACACAGCCCCGATTTGGACATGCGATAAGACCCCGTGCACATATTTTCAATAAAGTGTCCAATGTCAGATATATCCCATTTACCTGAACCTTATATAAGACGCTGTCATTCCTAAAATGTGCAAAGTGTTCCATATAATTATTATTATTTCTTAAATTTTTTTCGAACTGTGCATTTTTTCA
>JAWZYV010011084.1:0-20389 GCA_038373885.1 Cheiracanthium punctorium
TACTTTTAGAAAAAAAAAATAAGAAGATGAAAGATAAAAATGTCTATTTTACAGGAATTATTAGAGAATTAACCTTTTTCTTATATAGGAAAGTTTAACTTGAACTCGTCTCAATACTTTATAATTTTTAATCTCAACAACACAACTTTACGTTAATGCAACATTGTTTGGTGTTTTGTAAGCTAAGTTTTACAATTAAAGCTCAATTGCTTTAATTGTAATCAGTCTTCTCCGTTGTTGTTGTAGTCAGTGGCGCAGAGAGGGAGGGGGAGCAGGGGAAAAATCCCCAGGGCCTCAGCTTGTGAAGGGCCCCCACTTTGGCTGTTTATATGATACTTAATTGTGTGTTGTCAATTTTGTGAAAAAAAAAAAAAAGTCCGAAAAAAAGTCCCTGGATGTTTCAAATTAATTTTTGAATGAAATTACAAAAAGCCAGCTAGAGCATAAACCACCCACTTGACAAAAGCGAGGAATGTTAGTGATTGAGCCTTATTTTGCAAGAAAAGTAAACATTGACGGTATTATTCAACGGTTTGCCATGACTAAAAGTAGAAAGGATTTATTTAACAAGAAATCATTTTTTCCCGAGACACATTGTTAAATAGTAGAAGAAAGGGTATAGCCAGAGGAGAGACTACGGGCCCACCCAGCCTCCGAAAATTTGAATTTTCCTTAACAAAATGTTAAAGATCAAGACTTTCAATGAGAAATTTTGAAATTTCCACTTTTTTGGATACCTGCTTGCATGGAAGTATGAATAAAAATATTAATTTTTTATTCATACTGTGGAAACATGCCATGAAAAAATGTTAACGTTTCAAATACAGTTGCTCTATGGAGGTGACGAAACCTTCAAAACAAAATGTTGGTATATTTTTAGAGCATGGATGTTTATTAAAGTATAATACTGTTTTAAATTAATACTTTTAATTCTATTAATAACTTTCCAATTACTATTAATTTAAAGTTTCTCTAAATGATTAATAATTTTAATAAGGTATAAATGATTGATCTAATACGACATCAAAAGGATTTCTGGATAGCAAAGGGACCCCAAAGATTTTATCCCCGGGGCCCCGACTTGGCTCTCTGCGCCTCTGGTTGTAGTTTAAAGTTTACTTTTAGTCATTCTTATATTCAACAAGGAATTTCTTTACGTTTTCTATTTTCTAATCAGGTATTGACCAGGGACATTTCTTTTACTCGTTTTCTTTTCGTCTTCGACTTCCCTTTATGGAAGGTTCTAAATAATTTCCAGAGTGATCAAAGATAAACGCTCTTTTCGGGATATTCTCTGATAGCCCGGGGATATTTGCGTCTACAAAAGGTAGCGAAGGAGCGCGTTCTTGGAATTTGAGGGGTAGTTCTTCAGACGACGCTGTGCTTCTTTGTTACTAACCGGAAAAAACGCGAAGGGTCGCCAACCAGAATAAAAGAATTCCCCAGCTAAGAACAATAATTTTTATTTAAATATTGAACATAAACTTGCTTCGTTTTGGATAAAATATGAGAATGGCATTCAATCAAAAGTAGACGCACCAAATTTCTTTTGTTTTACATTTAAGAATATATTATATCCAGCAGAAACATTCAAAAGTTTTGTGATAGTAAATATGTTTTATCAGATTTTTTAAAAATTAATTTTATACCGATTATTCTGTTTATAAAAGATAAAATTCTTTTATTAAGAATTTTTAAAATAAAACATACTAAATTATTTGAAAGGAAATTTGCAAGGGCTGATAGAACTTAATTGATTTCAAGTGAATTATTTAAATTTTAATGAAACTTTAAGACGTAATAAGTTGATTTCTTTCCGCTGAAATATTTAAATCATTTTTATTTCCTAGTTTTATGTGACATCTATATATAATGTGACATGAATTGTATACATTGCCCAGTTACAACAACAACAAAAAAAAGTTAAAAATAAAAAAGGGGGGTAGCATTTCAAAATAACATTTCCAAAAATAAGCGGTTTCAAGTAAAGATGGAGGAGAATATAGTTGGTGGCCCTAGATTGCGGGGACTTTTAAAAAAAATTTTAGGGGAGTAAAAATCTGATTATTTGGCGGAAAATTAGTTAGTATGTATTTAAAAAGTAAAATGGGGGTCACCCATTTAGGGGGTTTGGCCCAAACCACACATAATTTTTTTAATTTTTTCGGGGGGGGGGGGGGGCGGGGGTCTGCCATTTTTTAAAGAGGGGGGACTTTAAAAAAAAATTGGACACGGGGATTTTTCCACATTACCTTAAAAAAAAAAAAAAAAAAAACTTTCTTCCTTCCTTACCCCACCCCCCCTTCCCAAAAAAAAAAAGATAAAAGGAAAAAGAAAGGAGGGGGAAAAAACAAAAAAAAAATGGTAATGGGTTTTGCTTTGTGTGATTAACCGGGGGGGCAAAAAAACCCCTGTAACGCTAGGGGCCGGAAATCTTGCCACCAGGAAGGGAATGGGGGAGGGTGATAGGCCTTTTCGGTAAGGGGGGCGGGGGGGGGACTTTCTTCTAAAAGGGGTTTCTAAAAAAAAAAAAAAACCCCCGCGTATTTCACGGTTTGGGACATCTGGCGTGGGAGAAACAAAAAATCCCAGGACGGCGCGGGGGTGGTAAAGCCCCAGATTTCCTTGGGGGGGGGACCCTTACCACCAACCACTTTTTCCAAAAATAAACCCGTTTTTTTAACCTTATTTATTATCCATGGAATCACAGTTTATAAAAACAAAAAAAACAAAAAAAAAACAAAAAAATTAAAAAAAACGAATAAAAAAAATAAATTTTTTTTTTTTTTTTTATTTCAAGGGAAAATCAAGTACAAAAAAAATAAAGGTAAAACATCAACTTACTATGGCCGTATTAAAAAGGTTAATTTTTTACCGGGGATTAAAAAAAAGGAAAAAAGAAAAAAATGTTTGGGGGCTTTTTTTAAAAAAAATGCTTTATACAGGATTAAAAACACCTATAATTTAAAAAGGGCTTTTTCTCCTTTCCCATTTTATTACAAAAAAGGCTTATTATTACTTTACTTATTTATTACTAGGGGCAAAAAGGGCCATTTTTTTTAAAAAAAAAAGGGATGCTTGCTGAATAAAACCCCCCACAGCGTGGAAGGGGGAAATTGGGGGTGGGGTGAGGACGATTTATTAAACCAAACGTTTCTTCAAAAGGGTAAAAAAAAAAAAAATTATTTCAAAACATTGAAAAAAAACTTTCCCATAAATTTATGATTAAAAAAAAGGGGGGGGAAACAGAGAGGGAGGAGGAAAAATACCCAAATAAGGGGAAGGAATAATACTAAAAAAAATTTTTCCTTTTTTTTTTTTTATTTTTTTTAAATTTTTTTTTTAAAAAAAAATTGTTTTTTTTTTTTTTTTTTTTTTTTTTTTTAAAAATAAACCAAAATAACAACAAAATGGAAAACCAAACCAACATAAAAAACGTTAAAAATATATGTAAAAACTTCAAGTTCAATTATAAAAACTTAATGGTTTCAAACCCATTTTTTAAAAAAAACTTTTCATATCTAAGATTAAAAAAAGACAATAAAACCAGGGATTTAAAATGGCGGGGGAGCGCCGATACGAATCAAATTAATGGAATAATAACTTAAGTGTTAAAACTTAAGGAATATAAACCACCCTTAATGTTTAAAACCCAACGTGAAGAGGTTATGTAATTCCCATGGCCAAAAAGTGGTTAAAAAAGATTATTCCCCCACCATTTATTTCATTCAAAAGAAAAAACCCTTTTTTTTGGCAATAAAAAAAGTTTATTTTTGTAATTGCAATTAAAAAAAAAAAATTAAAAATTAAAACTTAAATTAAAAATTTTAAAAAAAAAAAGGGGGGTTTCTAAAAACAAAAAGAAGAAAAAAAAAAAAACCCTTTTTTAGGCCCCAGGGAAAAGTATTTAAAAACCAGTAAACCAAAGTTTTACAAAAACCAGGAATGGGAAAAATTGAGGGGGGGAAAAAGGGGATGTTTAAAAAAACACCAGTTTGGCTTGTAAAAAAAGAAAAAAAACAAACATAGTTTAAACTGTTTAAAAATTAAAAAAAAACAAAAACCCTTTGGGGGGGGGAAAAAGGTGGGGGGGGCCACAAATTTTTTAAAATAAAAAAAAAATTATGTTGTAAAAAAGGGGGGGACCGCCCCAAAGGGGGGTGGGGAACTGGGAGTATTCGCATCATTTTTAAGTGGGTGGGAATGCGGTTTAACAAAACAAAATACAAAAACCGCGAACAAAAAAAAACCGGCGGTCAAATAACAAAAATTTTTTTTAAAAAAAAAAAAAAACTGAAAAAAAAAAGAATTTCTTGGCGGACCAGAAGGGTATTGTGGGGGGGAAGGGAGGGTGGCGGGGGGGGGAGGGGGGGGGGGGGGGACCCCGGGCCCACGTGGTGGCCCCCCCCCCCCCTTCTGTCCCCCCCCGATTATTTTTTGTTTTTTTTTTTTACCCCCCCCCCCCACCAAAAAACCCCTATGGGGGGCCCTCATTATGTTGAAAATTTTTACCATTTTCCTTAGGAAAAAACCACTAATAAACCCAAAGAACCTTTAAATCTAAAACAAGGGGAAGGCGGTTCGAAGGAGGGGAAAAAAGGGCGGGGGGCTTTATTCCCCCCAAAACCGGCTTCAACGGGGGGACAACCCTACTGGAAAAATCCCCCTTGGAGGGGAAAACCCCCACCCACAGGGGCGGGCGTAGGTCCCAGGAAAAAAATTTTTTCCCTATGGGGGGGAGGGGTATACGGGGGGGGGGACTACTTAACAAAAAAAAAATAAACTTTTCATCTATTATTGTATTAACCGTGGGATGTGGGGGGGGGGGGACAAATATTTTGTAGTGCAAAAAGAAATATAACATTTTGTATGTATGGGCAAAAAAAAAAAATTACCTTTTCCCCCCCATTGGGGGGGGGGGGGGGGGTTAATGAAAAGGGACCCCCCCTTAAACCCACACCCCCCCCCCTTGGGGAGCTTTAACGGGGCCCCCGGCGGGGGGGGGGGCCAACACATGGGGAAAAAAAGAAGAAAAACACATTGGCGGGGGGGGGGGAAAAGAAAAAAGTGGGGGGGGGAGGGGGCCAAACCATAATTTTTTAATTTTTAAGAATGGCAGGGGGAAAATGAAAGGGAAGTTTTTCTTTTTAAAAAAATTTTTGAAAACAAAAAAAAGGGTTTTGGTTTAAAAAAAAAGAAAAATTTTTTTTTTTTTTTTTTTTTTTTTTTCGCAGTGGAGGGTAAGGTTTTTTGGGGGGGGGGGGGGGGGGCAAAGCCGGGGGGACAACGTTTTACAACAAAACCCTGTTGCCCCCCCTTCCCCCGGCCGTACCTTATTAAATGCTTGCTATGGGGGGGTTCATTAAATATGGTTAACCATTTTTACCGGGCTTATAAAAAAAAAAAAAACATAAAACAATTTAAACCTAATAAAATTTTAAATAAATAACCAGGTAAACTTCCTAAAGGAGGGGAGAGGGCGCTATATCCCACTGCTGGTCCCCCGGGGGAACCTACTGGAAAAAATGTTTTTGGGAGGGGGCCCACCAAAGAAAGAGAATTTTGAGGGGGGGGGGAGGTCCACCTATTATCGAGAATGGTAAAGGAAGGCCAGAAGAAAAAAGGGGGAAAAGAAAGTTATTTTATAAAAAAAATTTTCAAAGGGCAAAAAATGTTTAATTATTAAAACAAATTTTTTTTATTTTTTGGGGGGAAACAATTTTTCGACTTCAAAAAAAATTTTCTCTAATTTTTTTTAAGGGGGGATAGAGGGGGGGGGCCCACGGGGAAAAAAAACCCCCCCCACCCCCCCCCCCCACCCCCCCCCCACCCCCCCCCCCCCCAACTTTGTTTGGACCCCACTTTTCCTTTCCCCACCGGGACGGCTTTTTCCTAGGGGGGGGGGGGGGGGGCGTTTTTTTTGTTTTTATCCCCCGCCCCATATTTTGTTATTATGGCTTAGGAAAAAGGAAAAAAAACCTAACTTAAAAAAAAAACCAAATTAGCGTTTTCTAAAAAGAGCGAGGATTTACCATTTTTCCCCAGGGGCGGCGGGGGGGGGGGAAACCTTTGTGAACTGCGAAAAAAATTTTATTTACCTCCATTTAAACCCAAACCCCAAAAAACAAAAAAAGGAAAATTTTTGAGGATTTAAAGATAAAATCCAGTTTACCTTCTTCTCTCGTGTAATATTTACCAAAACCCAAGGGAATGTTTTATTGTTCCCAATTAATTTTTAGTTAAAAAAAAATTAAAAATCCATGGTGGAAAAAGCGGTTTTTTGTGTGTTTTACCCAGCGGCCCCCCCCCAACACCGGACCGGGTTGTTTTTAATTTGCGGCTTTTCTTGGAAAAAACAGGGGGGTTTCAGTCCCCTTATTGGGCTATTTTTTTCTGGTTATGGTGCTGGCGGCTGGGGAATCCTTTCCCTTTTCGCGATTTTCAAAAATTCCCTCTGTCCCGGGGGGGGTACTCCCTCCAAATTTTGCCTCCATTCCCCATTCCTCATCTCTTGCTGGGGCCGGGCGGAAATTTCCCACCTTTCATTTCTTGGGGGCCCCAATTGGATTTTTTTTCCCGGGGGGAGGTCGGGTTCGTTTTCATCTTCTGTTCCTGCGCCGGATCCCACTTCTTTTTTAAACAGCCCCCCATATGTGGACTGTCCCCGGTGATACGTTTTCGTTCCTTCTCCGGGTATTCCGGGGATTTTCCACCCAATTATCTTTTCTTGCCCACAAAAATGGTTCCGAAAGGAATCCGAACCTCTACGGGTTTATTTCCCTTCTCGGGGGGTTTTTTGTTTTCCCCCCGGGGGGGGGGGGGGGGGGGGGGACCCCGGGTTTTTCCGGAATTTCGGGGGGGCCGTAACGAATAAGGGAGAAAAAAAACGGGTTTTTTTTTTTCCAGGGGGAAAAACCCCGTTTTCCTTTTCTACCTGGGGAAGGGGCGGAAATTTCCCCATGTTAGGGGGGGGGGAACCGGGGGGTGGGTTCCCGGAAAAAGGGGGGGGGAGGTCGGTTTCCTTCAAGGAGGAATTTCGGGGGAAATCCGTTTCGGGAAACCCGGGGATCCTCATCAAAAGGGGGGGCCGGGGGGGGGGGACCGAACTTTAAACCCCCACAACCCAACTGGGGTTGGGGGTAAAACAGAGGGTCCGGGTTCCCTTTTGAAGGGAGAGGATATTTTCCGGGTTCCGGTCCCGAAAACAGGGGCGGAATTTCCGGAAATTTTTTTCCCCTCTGGAAAGGGGGGGGGAACCGGGGGGAGGGGGGGGGGGGGGGGGGCCCGGGGACCCTTCCTTATCGGGGGGGGGGGGGAGGACCCCCGGGATTTCCTATAGGGGGATATTTTCCCCCGCTTTTTTTACCCAGGGGAAAAAAAAGGTGAAAAAAACGGGGAACCGGGAGGGGTCCGGGGGAAAACCCCGGGTTTTTCCTTTTCGGGTTCCGGGAAAATTTCGGGAAAAAACCCGGGTCCGGGGGACCCGGAGGATGGACCGAAAAGGGGGGGATAAAACAAAACGGGACTCTTATTCGGAAATCCAATTTATTTGGCAGGGGGAAAGGAAAGGAGGAAAAAAGAAGTTGGATCCGGGGAAAACCGAAGGGAGGGAAAAAAAAACGATCTTTTTCCGGGGGGGGGATCCCATTTGGGGCGGGAAAAGAAGTGGATCCCCCAGGGGGGGAGGCCGGGACAGGAGGATTTGGGAAACAAAAACGGGGGGGGACTCCTCCGGAATTCCCCAATTTGGGCGGCAATGAACCGCAGAAAGGGAAAGTGGGGTGGGAAATTCCGGCAACAGGAGGGTATGAGGGGATGGGGGAGGCAAAAATGGGGAGGGGGGAGGAAATTCCCGGGGGACAGAAGGGATGATTCGGAAAACAAAAAAGGGGGAAGGGTGAAAGGGAATCCCCCCCAGAAGCCCCCCCCCCCCACCCCCCCATAAAAAAAGACATTAATAAACAGAAAAAAGAAAAATTTAAAAAAGGGGGGGGGGGGGGCCACAAAAAATAAGGGGGGGGGGAGGGGGTGGGGGGGTGGGGGGTTGGGGGTGGGGGGGGGGGGGGGGTGGGGGGGGGGCGTGGGGGGGGGGGTGGGGTGGGGGTGTGGGGGGATTGATTTTTCCAGGGGGGGGGAAAAAAGGGCCTTAAAAAAAAAACACAAAAAAAAAAACGGGGTTTCGGTGTTTGCGGGTTTATGTTAAAAAGTTTATTAAAAAAATAAATAAATTAAAAAAATACCGCCTCACCCATGGTAAATTTTAATTTTTATAAAAAAAAAAACTAAAAAAAAAAAATGGGGGGAAAAAACAACAAAAAAAATAAACAAAAAATAAAAAAAAAAAAAAAAATTTAAAAAAAAAAAACAAAACAAATTTTTTGGGGAAAATAAAAACTTTTCTTTTTTGTTTTTTTGTACTTATTACACCCCCCCACGAGAAAAAGGTAAAAAAAAAAACCACTGGGATTTTCTTAAAAAATCCAAAAAAAAATTTCCCTTTTGTTGGTTTTTTGGGGTTGAAAAAAGGGGGGTTTTAAAAACTTTTTTTCCAAGTTTCCAAGGGCAGGGTCCTGGGGGGGGGGGGAAAACAAAAAAAAAAGAAAAAAATGGGGGGTATCCTCCTTTAAAAGAAAAAAAAAAAACACCCGGCCCCAAAAAATTGTATATTTAGGGGTTTTTTTCCTTAAGGGCAATTAATAAAAAACATTGGGGGACCCATTTTAGGGAAAAAAAAGCAATTTCGGCGGAGTGGAGAGGGGGGGGGGGGGTGGGGGGGGGGGGGGGGGGGGGCCGGGAGTGGGGGGGAGGGAGGGGGGGGGGCGGGGGGGGGGGGGCACAAAAAAACAGGGTGTGTTTTCCCCGTTTGGGCCCCCCCCCTCTTTTCCCCTTTAAAAAATTAGGGAAACAAAATTTTGATTTTTCGGGGAATTTTCCAAAAAAAAAAAAAATTTAAAAAATTGTTAAAAAATAAACAAAATAAAAAAAAAAAATAAAAAACCATTTTTTTTTGGCCTTGACAAAAAATTTAAAAAAAATTAAAAAAAAAAACTAAAACTTTCCCTTTATCTGCTTCTTTCTTGGACATTTTTTTCGACATTCGGATATTATGTGACCCCCCCCCCTCAAAATTCTTTTTCCTTGGTTGCGCCCTTCCCAATAAATTTTTCCCAGGTTTTTTAGGGGTACACGGGGGAGGCAAGTTATAAGGGCAAGCCCAGTCCTTAGGGGCCCCCCTTCCTTCTTATGAAAGTTTTACTGGTTATTTATTAAATTAGGGTTATTGTTATAAAAAGCGTTTTTTTTATGGTTAACTAATTAGGGGGTTTTTGAACCATAATTGGACACCCATTTTTTATTAAAGCCATTATCGGGTGCGGGGGGAGGGGGCCACAGGGGTTTACGTTTGACCCGTGTCCCGGCTGGCCCCCCCGCCCCAAAAAAACTTACTTACTCTCAAAAAAATTCTGTTTTTTAAAAAAAACACACCATAACAATTTGTCTTTTCCCAAAAAATTTTAAAAAGGGGGGGGGGAATACTTTTTCCCCATTTTTCTGCTCTTGTAAAAAAAATTTAAAAAAATATGTTGTGCCCCTTTTTCCCCCCGCCAAAAAAAAAAAATCTTTGTTTCAATGGTTTGTTTTTTCCCCCACGGGGGGCCCCGTTAGCGCCAAAGGGGGGGGGTTTGGGTAAGGGGGGGGGTTTCATAAATCACCCCCCCCATTGGGAGGGGGGGGAATTTTTGTTTTGGTTGCCATTAACCAAACAATGGGGTTTTTTTAAAATTATTCTTACTCTTTCCACCATTTTTTTTTTTTACAACATTTGGGGGTTTCTTTTTTTTCTTTTTTTTCTTCCCCCCCCCCCCAAACCCCACCCCCCCCCCCAACCGGCGTTCCCGCCACGTTAGGTGGGATTCTACCCCGTAAGACCCCATTATCTATATTGGAGGAGGGGGGGAGTTGGGTAAAGGGTTTTTCCAGGGTGCCGCCGTAAACCCCCCCCCCCCCCCCATGGAAAAAAAAATTTCTTGTTTGCGGGGCTTACCGCCCCCCTGTGTGTGTTTCCTCCAAGATTTACAGATTTTTTTCAGGGTTAGGGGTCTGATTGGAGCCGGTTTGGGATAAAAGGGGCCTTCCCGCTCCCGCCCCTTCCCCTTTTTAAAGGGGAAAAACAGGGCCCCGTTTGTCCTTGTTAGTTTAAGGTGGTTTTCCTAAAGGAAAAATGTGTAAATTTTTAAAACCCATTAATTGGGAGGGGCCCCCATTTTTAGGTGTGTATATTATCCCCCGGGGGGAGGGCCCAGGGGGGGGGGGACCCCCCCAAGGGGAGGGGGGGGGGGCCCAACGTGTTATGGGTCCCCCCCCCTTCTCCCCCCCCCAAACCTTCGGTTCCGTCCAGGGGAAGGGGGGGGGGGGATCTTCTTTTTCCATTTTTAAAAACAAAATTTGTTTGTTTTCTTTGGGGTTTGGAAAACGCGCTTTGTTTTTTGTTTTTTTTTTTTTACAAAAAAAAAAAAAAACCCGCTCCCCCCACTTTTAAAAAAACAATGGCGGGAACAAAAAAACTTCTCCCCCCAAGGGTTGTTGGCTGTGCCGTAATTTTCGTACCCAATTATATTTTTTTTTAAAAAAAAAAAAAAACATTGGGGTCTTTCCCCCCCCCACTGGTCCAAGGGGGGTTTGTTTTAAATTTTAACCAAAAAAAAAACGAAAAACCTTTTACTTTTTTTAAAAAAAAATAGCCCACCACCTTTGGTTTTTTTTTTAAAAACCCAAAAAACATAAAACCTTATTCTTTTTACCTTTTTCATTTTTTTCCAAATCTGTTTTTGTTACTTACTGGTTTTTTTTTAAATTAAAACCTTTACCCTTCCCTGGGGCCTTAAAAAAAAAAGGTGGTTTTTCTTTTTAGGAAAACTTTTACATTAAAAGTTAAATTTACAATTTTAAAATTTTTTTAAAAATTTTGCCAATATTACCAAACAATAATACTTTTATTTGCAAAAAAAAAAAAAACAAAAAAAAAAAAGGGTTTTTTTTATTTTGGGATGGTGGGGGGAAATTTTAAAAAAAACAGGGGGATTATGGGGAATAAAACCTTTTATTTTTTACCCTTTTCATAAATATTTACATCAAAAAAATCCTCTCCTCCCCCCACCGGTTTTTGTGTTTTATCCACATTTTTAAAGGGGGGTTATAATTTTACTTTAATAGTTAACACATTAAGTTTCATAATTTCTTATTTAATTTAGGAAATTTTTTATTGTTATATTTTACCCTTAACTTTTTATTGTCTTCTTTTTCAAAAATTTTTTTTTTTCATATATTGGAAAAAGTGTTTTTTCCAATGGTTTTGATTTATTAATATTTTTTACACCTTTGGGAAAAAAATAACTTTGTGGTATTTAATTTCCGGTTCCCCATTCTCCCCCCCGCTCCGTTTTTCACCGGGCAATCTTCTTTTTTTAAATTGCCTTGCTTAGTTAAAAATAAAAAAGGGGTAATAAAATTAGGGCTTAATAATGAATGAGGAAAGAAAAACGGGCTTTATTAAATAGGGTTTTATCCTTATAAAGCTTTTTAAAATTAAAAAAGGGCATTTCTTTTAAAAAAATATCGTAATTAACCCTTTTTTTTTTTTACCCGTTCCCATAGTATATTTTTACTTTTTTACTGAAATTTTCATGGATTACTTATTAGTAAAAAAACGGTTGGAAAAGTGGTTGTTAAGTCCAGGGGAAAATTTGGGGCCCTACCACCCGCGCCCCCTCTCGTTTTTCCTCCAGAGGTCCCCACGTGAATTACGGCGTTAGGAACCCTTAAGGGGGGGGAAAAAAAACAAAAGGGTCCCGCCCACCCCTTTTTTCCGGGAGGACTTTTTTCCCCATTCCTTGGGCCAGAATTCGGGCCCTAGCGTAGGGTGGTTGCCGTAATCCACCCCCCCCCCACAAAAAGCCAAAAAAAACCCCATTTTTTTTCTTTTTTCTATTTTTTTTTTTTTGGGGGGGAGGAGGGGGGTGAAAAAAGGGGAAGGAAAAGGTTGTTTTTTAAAAGTTAATGTTGGGAAAAAAAACATCCCCCGTGCCAATTTTTAAATGTACCCCCTTTTTTAAAAAAAAAAGCCCAAAAGACCCCAGCCCCCCCCGATAAAAATTAAAAAATAAATGAGGGGGAGTTTGGGCACCCAATTGGTGGGAACAATTTTTAATTTTTATTTTTAACCCATAACTATTTCGCAAAAAATATTTCAAGGGGATTTTAACCATCTAAAAAATTTTTTAAAAATAAAGTCAAAAAATTTCATAAAGGGGGGGGCAAACATTATATCCTCTTTCAAATCTAACTGAATGGTTTTTTTGATGGGCTTTACTTTTTATTTTTTTTTATTTTTTTTTTTTTGTTTACTGGAGTTAATTACAAAATTCAATTTTTTGTTCAACAACATTTTTATATTAAATTAGGGAATGTTTCCCACCATAAAAAAAAAAAAAAATTTGGGGAAAATTTAAAAAAAAAAAAAAATGGGATTTATAACTTTAATTATTAAGCGGAATGGAAGAAAAAAAAAAAATCAAAAAAATTTTAATACCGTGTATTTTTAAAAAAGGGGGTATTTTTCAATTTTTATCATTTAAAAAAAATTTTTTAAAAATAAAAAAAAAAATAAAATTTTTTCCTCTTTGAAAAAAAAAAAAAAATCAAAAAATTATATAATAAGAGTTTTTCCTAAAATTTCCCCACCAAAAATGCCCTTTTGCAAAAAAAAAAAGTTTTTTTCCTTTTTTCAAAAAAAATAATTTTAAGTTATGTTTTTCTTTTAAAAAAAAAAAAAAAAATTCTTAAATTAAAAAGGGGCAATTTTTAATCTTTTTTAAAACAGGAAAATTAATTTCCCCCTCTCTCTTTTTTTTCCCTTCCTCCTCCCCCCCGTTGTTGTTTGTTCGGAGGGGGGGGGGGGGAGTGGAGACTTATTGTTTTTTTGTTTATTTAAAAAGATAAAATTCTTCTTTATTTAAAGGAATTTTTAACAAATTTAAAAACCATTACTAAAATTATTTTGAAAAGGGGGGAAATCTTGCCATGGGGGGGGGGGTGATAGAAAACCTTAATTGGATTTTTTTCAAAAGTGGGAAATTATTTAAATATTTTTAATTGAAAAACTTTTAAAGTGGGAATAAACGTTAATAGGTTGATTTTCTTTTTCCGCTGAAAAAATATTTTAAAATTCCATTTTTTATTTACTAGGTTTTTTATTGGTGACAATCTATATATAATGTGGGACCATGGAATTTTGTTATTCTTTTTTTTTAAATGCCAGTTTTTACAAAAAAAAAAAAGTTAAAAATAAAAAAGGTAGGGCATCAAAATAACATTTCCAAAAAAAGGGGTTTTATAAAGATGGAGGAGATTATTGTTTTGGCCTTAGATTGCGGGGACTTAAAAAATTTTAGGGGAGTAAAATTCTGATTATTTTGCGGATTAGTTAATGTATTAAAAATAAATTGGGGGTCACCATTTAGGGGGTTTGGGCCCCACACATTTTTTTTTTATTTTTTTCGGGGGGGGGGGGGGGCGGGGGTCTGCTTTTTTAAAGGGGGGGTCTTTAAAAAAAAATTGGAAACGGGGATTTCAACATTACCTTAAAAAAACTTTCTTCCTTCCTTACCCCACCCCCCCTTCCCAAAAAAAAAAAAAAAAGGATAAAGAAAAAAAAAAGAAAAAAAAAATGGGGGTTTTGCTTGTGTGTTTTACCGGCAAAAAAACCCCTTAACGCTAGGGGGCGAAAATCTGCCAAGGGGGAATGGGGGAGGGTGATAGGCCTTTTTGGTAAGGGGGGCGGGGGGGGGACTTTTTCTAAAGGGGTTCTAAAAAAAAAAAAAAACCCCCGCTTATTTCACGTGGGAAATTTACTGTGAGAAAAAAAAAATAACAGGACGGCGGGTGGTTGTAAGCCCCAGATTTCCTTGGACCCTTACCAAACCACTTTTTCCAAAAATAAACCCGTTTTTTTAACCTTATTTATTATCCATGGAATCACAGTTTATAAAAAAAAAAAAAACAAAAAAAAAACAAAAAAATTAAAAAAAACGAATAAAAAAAATAAAACAAAAAACAAACAAAAAAAATATAGTAATTTTTCATTTTACTATGGCCGTAAAAAAGGTTAATTTTTTACCGGGGATTAAAAAAAAGGAAAAAAGAAAAAAATGTTTTTTTTTTTTAAAAAAAATGCTTTTTAAAGGATTAAAAAAACCTATAATTTAAAAAGGGCTTTTTCTCCTTTCCCATTTTTTACAAAAAAGGCTTATTATTACTTTATTTTTTATTACTAGGGGCAAAAAGGGCCATTTTTTTTAAAAAAAAAAAAGATGCTTGGAAAAAACCCAAAGCGGGAAGGGGGAAATTAATTTTTTGAGGACGATATACCAAGTTTCCAAAAGGGTAAAAAAAAAAAAAATTATTTCAAAACATTGAAAACTTTTCTAATATGATTAAAAAAAAGGGGGGGGGGGGGGGGGACCAATAAGGGGTAGGAATAAACTATAAAAAATCTATTTTTAAAATTTTAAATAAATATAAAACTTAATGGAAAAAACTTAAAAAAGTAAAAATATATTAAAAAAACATTTAAAAAATGTTTAAAAAATAAAAAAAAATAAATAAAAAAAAAAAAAACCAGGGTTTTGGGGGGGGAGGCGTTATGTAAATTATTGGAAAAAAAAGTTTAAAAAAGGATTAATCCACCCTTTTTTTTTTTATTCCCATCCAAAAAGTTTTTTAAAAAAAAAAAAAAAAAAAAACCCTTTTTTTTTGCAATTTAAAAGTATTTTGTATTTGCAATTAAAAAAAAAAAATTAAAAATTAAAATTAATTAAAAATTTTAAAAAAAAAAAGGGGGGTTTCTAAAAAAAAGGAAAAACCATTTTAGGCCCCAGGGAAAAGTATTTTAAAACCAGTTTACCAAAAAAAAAAACAGATTTGAAAAATGAGGGGGGGAAAAAGGGGTTGTTTAAAAAAACACCAGTTTTGCTTGTAAAAAAAGTAAAATAAAAACATAAAACTGTTTAAAAATTAAAAAAACAATAACCCTTGGGGGAAAGGTGGACCAAAAATTTTTTAAAATAAAAAAAAAATTATATTGTAAAAAAGGGGGGGACCGCCCCAAAGGGGGGGGGGACTGGGAGTATTCGCATTTTTTTTAAGTGGGTGGAGCGGTTTAACAAAAAAAAATACAAAAAAAAAAAACAAAAAAAAACCGGCGGTCAAATAACAAAAATTTTTTTTAAAAAAAAAAAAAAAATGAAAAAAAAAAGAATTTCTTGCGACGAAGTATTGGGGGAGGGAGGGGGGGGGAAACCCCCCCACGTGGGGCCCCCCCTCTTGTCCCCCCCGATATTACCAAACCTTATGGGGGGGGCTAATTATGTTAAAATTTTTACATTTTCTTTAGGAAAAAACCCTAATAAACCCAAAGAAGCTTTTTTTCTAAAAAGGGGAAGGGGCGAGGGGGGAAAAAAGGGGGGGGGCTTATTTCCCCCACCGGCTAAACAGGGGACCCCTATGGAAAAATCTTAGAGGAACCACCACAAAGGGGGGGCGTAGCCAGGAAATTTTTTTTCCCTTTGGGGGGGAGGGGTTACGGGGGGGGGGACTACTTTACAAAAAAAAAAAACTTTTCATCTATTATGTATTAACCGTGGGTTGTGGGGGGGGGGGGACAATATGTAGTGAAAGAAATATTACATTTTTTGTATAGGCAAAAAAAAAAAATTACCTTTTCCCCCCCATTGGGGGGGGGGGGGGGGGTTTTAATAGGGACCCCCCCTTAAACCCACACCCCCCCCCCTTGGGGAGCTTTTACGGGGGGGGGGGCGGGGGGGGGGGCCAAAATGGGGAAAAAAAAAAAAAAAACACATGGTGAAAAGTTAAAAGATTATTCACCTTTATTCATCAAATAAAACCTTTTTTGCATAAAGTATTTTGTATTGCATTAAAAAATTAAAATTAATTAATTAATTAAAGTTCTAAAGAAACCCTTTTAGCCAGGAAGTATTTAAAACCAGTACAACAGATTGAAAATGAGAAAGGTTGTTTAAACCAGTGCTTAAAAAAGTAACGTTTAAATTAAACAACCTTGACAGTGGACAATTTTTTAAAAATATATTGTAAATACGCAGACTGGAGTTTCGCATTTTTAAGTGGAGCGGTTAAAACAACGCGTCAAACAAATTTTTAAAATGAAAAGATTCTGCGACGAAGTTGGGGGAGAGGGGGACACGTTCCCCCCCTCTGTCCCCCCGATATACACCCAGAGGCGCAGAGAGCTAAGTCGGGGCCCCGGGGATAAAATCTTATCTGGGGTCCCTTTGCTATCCAGAAATCCCTTTGATGTCGTATTAGATCAATCATTTATCCCTTATTACAATTATTAATCATTTAAAGAAACTTTAAATTAATAGTAATTGGCAATTAATTAATAAAATTAAAATTATTAATTTAAAAGAGTATTATTCTTTAATAAACATCCATGCTCTAAAAAATACCAACATTTTGTTTTGAAGGTTTCGTCACCTCCATAGAGAAACAGTATTTGAAACGTTAACATTTTTGCATGGCATGTTTCCTCAGTGTTGAAGCAAATAATATTTTTATTCATACTTCCATGCAAGCAGGCAGCAAAAAAATTTCATAAGGCCAAAAAAGTGGAAATTTCAAAATTTCGGAGGTTGGTTGATCCCCATAGTCAATCCTCTGGCTAAACCCTTTCTTCCACTATTTAAATATGTGTCTCGAAAAAAAAACAATTTCTTGTTAAATAAATCTTTTCTACTTTTAGTCATGGCAAGCCGTTGAATAATACCGTCAATCTCTATACCTTTCTTGCAAAAAAAGACTCAATCAGAAACACTTCTCGTTTTTGTCAAGTTGGTGGTTTTTGCTCTAGCTGGCATTTTGTAATTTCATTCAAAAATTAATTTCAAGCATACGGATAATCTAAATTTGAACTTTTTTATTTTACAAAATTGACAACACACAATTAAGTATCATATAAACAGCAAAAGGGGGGCCCCTTCACAAGCTGAGGCCCAGGGGATTTTTCCCCTGCTCCCCCTCCCTCTCTGCGCCACTGTATACACCTATGGCTCATATGTATTACATTCTTAGGAAAACCTAATAACAAGAGCTTTCTAAGGAAGGCGGAAGGCTTATCACCGCTCACAGACCTACTGAAATCTTGGAGGAACACACAGGGGCGTAGCCAGAAATTTTTCATGGGGGGGGGTTACGACTACTACAACTCATATATATGTATACGTGGGTGTGACAATGTAGTGAAGAATATACATTTTGTATGGCAAAAAATTCCTCATGGGGGGTTATGACCCCCCTAACCCCCCCTTAGCTACGCCCCTGGGAACACATGAAAGATTTTTTTTTGGGGGGGAGGGCACATATTTAATTTAAGAGCAGAAAATGGAAGTTTCTTTTAAATTTTGAAACAAATGTTTGTTTAAAAGATTTTGAGAGTAAGTTGGGGGGGGGGGCAGCGGGACACGTAAACCCTGTGCCCCTCCCCCCGACTATAATGCTATGGTTCATATGTACCATACGCTTATAACAATACCTAATAATATAACAGTAACTTCCTAAGGAGGGCTTATCACTGCTCCCGGACCTACTGAAATTTTGGAGGGGCACAAGAAAGATTTGAGGGGGGCACATATCGAATGTAAGAGCAGAAAAGGAAAGTTATTTTTAAAATTTCAAGCAAATGTTTATTTAACATTTTATTTTGAAATTCGAATCAAAATTTCTATTTTTAAGGGGGGAGGGGGGCACGGGACACCCTGTGCCCCCCTCCCGACGCTTTTCCTATGGTCCATATGTTATATGCTTAGGAAACCTAATAATAATAGCGTTCTAAGAGATACCATTCCCAGACCTGCTGAACTGAAAATTTACCCCTTTACCCCAAAACAAAAAATTTTGGATTTAAGATCCAGTTACCTTTCTCGTGTATATTACAAAACAAAGAATGTTTATGTCCAATATTTAGTAAAAATTAATCATGTGAGCGTTTTTACCGCACACCGACGTTGTTTATGCTTTCTGAAATCAGTCTTATTGCTTATTTCTGTTATGTCTGGCTGGGATCTTTCCTTTCGATCATCTCTGTCCGGATACTCTCCATTTGCTCATCCTCATCTCTGTCCGGATCCACTTCTTTCTGCCCAATGGATCCGGAGTCGTTCATCTCTGTCCGGATCCACTTCTTTCCGCCAAATGGATCCGGAGTCGTTCCTCTCGGTCCGGATCCACTTCTTTCTGCCAAATGGATCCGAAGTCGTTCCTCTCGGTCCGGACCGGTTCCGATTTCGGACCGAAAGGAACGGGTCCGGACCCGTTCCTTTTTCTGGGAGCGGATCCAATAGGACCGGGTCCGAAGGAGTCGGTCCTTCAGAGGATCGGATCCGTTCGGACCGGATCCTCAAAAGGACCGACTTTACCCACCACTACCAAAGAGTAGATATCCTCCATTAAGGTGACCAGATTTTTGAACAGTTTTGTTGTTAGAATCGGGGACATGTCCCCGATTCTGAAACAAAACTGGCGACATTTATGATTAATGCAATAATTAACAATAATTTAATTAAAAAACAATGCAATAGTTAAAAGTTGTCCCCAATTCCTGTTTTACATTTTGGGGACAATTTGAAAAACGCCTTGAAAATGGGGACGTTTGGTCACCTTACTGGAATGCGTGTATTTAGTGCTGTCAGAAGCTATCACTTTCTTCTGACTTTACAAACAACTTCAGTTTATTTAGTTTGGTCACCTAGGAGACGTGTTTGTTTACAATTCGCGAATGCGTTAATTTTGCTGAGGAGAGTTTTTATGACATACTCAATATAAAATTAACAGGATTTTTAAAAGAAAGAATAGCCATAATTGAAGTGCACAAATCAAAATTCAGAAATTTCATCTTATACTTCTTTTTTCAAAAGCATTTAGCAAGAGAAGTTCAAATTTCACTAATAACCGTTTAAATCAACTTCAATCTCAACACTAAAATATGCATTTTTGAATTTACCAAAATGAAAAATATAAGAAAATAATTACCTTTGAAAAATTATATACCTTCGTAGTAGTGGGACAGAGTGCGAATGGTAGAGGAATTAATTAAATGCATTCACATATTTAGAATATTTATTAACGAAACATAACATAGCACAACATATAACATCGACGGAAAACATTGGAATAAGTAAAAAACAATAAGGGGTAACTAGGGGCAACGGAATAGCATGTTGCCTTACTATAAAAAAAAAGGTTAACAAGGGGAATGGTTATTATTTGTAACATCACAGTGACTATTTGACTTTAATAACTATCCCCAATCAGGGCATTTCTAGCAAAAGAAGTATCGGAGCCCTAATATTCTCGAGCTTATGTTCATATACAGCGGCGTACTGTAAGTCCGAACTACCCTTCAGTACGGGGTAGGTAGAACATTCAATTAAAATAATAATTCAAATATTTTCCCGTGTAATAGTATTTGACATATTTTTATTATTTCATGGCACAGTTGTTATATCCGGTAAAATGGTAGACGGCCCGAAGTGTGAAGGTCCCGGATTCGGGTCCTATCGCGCGGCTGTCGATCTAACGGTCTGGAGTTTTGGTAAGTTTTCTCCAGATGCAACGTGAATACGCGTTAGAACCCCTTAGAAAGTAATCAAGTAATCTTTATGGTGTTATTTTACAAAGTTATTTATTATTTTATTTTACCCTTAGAAAGTCCGCTACCAAGGCATCCCCCATCCTTGACAGATCGCCCTAGCGTAGCGTTGCCGTAATCACACAAATAAATATTTCACAAAACAGTTAATAATAAATGATCTGAAATTAGAATGAAGAAATATGAACAATATACAGTAGAAGACTCAAAATCTGCAAATTGGGAGCAGACCTTGTGCAGATTTTAGATTTTTGCACGTTTTGCGGCATAACATGTAAAGTAATTTTATTTTCTCCTAAATAAAAGAAATAAAGTAAAAACTGTTAAAGTAATGTAGAAATGATTGAAATACTTATTAAAAACAAGTAAAAGAAATAATGTCATAATTTTTAACACATGAAGAAACAAAGAAATTTATATACCATAATTATGAAGACAAGAAAATTCAAATTACTTGGAAATTATTAAACATTTGTTGAACAATTACTTGTTAAAAATGTGGCATATGGTATGATGTAATTTGTAGGGATGGACGCGAGACGATATTTTGTGAGACGAGACAAGGATTTACAGCTTTTTTGCGGGACGAGACAGACATTTTTAACATTACGGTATAGGGATTTTTGCGAGACGAGACAAGCTTTTAAG